>BCIG01000021.1:0-580535 GCA_001599915.1 Symbiotaphrina buchneri
TTGCTCGTTCCCCGCGTCGATATCTTCCGCGGAGAAGGGCGTACAGACCTTCAGGGCAACCAAAGTGTTATATACGGCATCCGACATGGCGGCGATAGGGCCATGGATAGGATCAGGGAAGAAGTACGCAAATGCGAATGTCTCGCTTGCGTCTCCTCTCAGCATTTCCCCGCCGGCTGTGGAGGAAGTCGTCAAAGAAGGAGTGGAGCGGTAGAAGCGCAAGTATGTCCATGATGTGAGAAAGCCCAGCCATGCCAGGAACAAGGCGGTGTCTGTGCCGAGAATGAAACCAGACAGGGTGTTGAAGAGGAGAAAGAGCGCCGGGAAGTGCTTGACACGCATCTTAATCGCGCCCCGCGCGATTGCTACAGTGTGCTCCGGTACAAGCTGCTTGAAGGCCACCAGGAATGCAGACTGGACGGCTACTCCACCACAAATGGCTGTGAGCCTAGTCAAGAGCGTCAGACCTGTTAAGCCTACAGGAAGCGGGGTCGGCAGTACGTACGACCTATCTGGGTTCCTGGTGATTGCGTACCAGGCCACATAGATGAGAAAGGAGAGCACATTCGGCAGCAGTGAAACGATGAGGAGGAATTTGCCCAACTCCGCCGTGCTCCACGCTCTTTCGAGATACCGGCCGCCATAGAAGATTGTAGCACCGGTGATGAGCAGGGYGAAGACATTCTGCTCGACGAGGGTAGCGGTGATAAAGACCCAAGGATATATGAGGGAGAGCGCCGGCACGAGGGTCAGGTACGGCACGATCATATGTGCGCTCAGTGGGGAGGAGTGGGCGGTCTGTGATTCCTGGGCCTCATTGAAGGCGGTCCACGCTCGATATCGAATYGCGCCATTCAAGATCGAGAGTGCAACGAGGGCGATCAGTACGCTTCTCGTCAGTGGTGGTAAATTTATTCGAGGCGCCATGATGGCGGTGGCCAAAGACGGGATCGAGGCTGGGAATCCTCTTGCGATGTCGCGCGTCGTCTGTCRTGGAGGGACAATAAATGACACCGCACAAGGAGTCGATGACAGCTCAGCTTGGATTGGACAGGCCCTAAGCCTACGAATAAGCCTTAAGGTAAGGGTGACCATACCCACTCAAGCTACCTCAACCAAAGTACCCTTTGCAGGGAGGTACCGTATCTGCTCTACCCCATCTAAAGTACCCTAGGGGAAGTATCAAGGGAATTTACTCCCATGAGCGTGCCCTTTACCTAGCGCACTTGATGCCACGTACCATGCCTGAGAATCATCTTAGGAACAAATCATCAAGTACGTTACCTTAGATACAAATTACGAGTATGAAATCCATCTATCGACATCTGAGAACAGATATGTTCATTGAAGGTTAAGGTATATCATGCCCGAGACAGCAAGTATGGTGAGAAGTGAAAGGACTTCTTCACCCGTAACTCCGTACTTCACCCTTGAGTTGTTTTCTCACAAATGGCATGCGCAAAGACGTGAGAATAGGGCCGTTCCCCGGTTCCCACGAAGAAAAGCCGTGGGCCTGACTAACCTAAAGTCCTAGGGTGACTAAAGGTCTAGCTTACCGAATAATGAAAAGGAAGAAGAACACGAAGAAGAAAGGGCAGGCACAAGGCTCCTTGGCGTCCGTCCCCTTCTGTATCCTCACGGGAACCTCGGGCGTGCCACTTGAAGGTGTAGGGCGAAGCTTGTTCCTCTCGCCGGTACCAGCAACCCAGCGCCCCAAGTGCCCAGATGCCCAGTGCGCCAGTGTCAAGTTCCAGTTCCAGTTCACTCACACCTTCATTTCCTCCATCCTCATCCTCATTTTTGTTGTCCCATGTACATGCACGTCTGTAAACAGCCCTATTGCCGTGCCGTGGCCTTTATGACTTCGTTGCAACATCAAACATGACAAGAGCGTTGACATCCAACCATGTCAACTACCTTGTTTGGAGGTAAGCAACCCTGGATGGGCCGCTTTCCCGTCACCGGATCTTCTGTCACCTCTGAAGATCAGGCACATGCCCAAGCAGTGCGCGCTAACAGCACATTCACCCCTAGGTACCTACAGGAATCAGGTGAATGACCGACGAGATTAGGGCGGGGCGCATCAAGTTTTGTTATTAACTTTCCAGCAGGTCACGGGGAGGCTGCAGTGAAACTCCAGAGGGACTGGAATCTGGACCCTCAGTCACTGTCGTTCGCGCCGCATGTCAAGACTTACGCTTTGGTGACCCTGGTCCAGAAAGGACTACAGTACCACGAGGTCGAGCAGTCTCTCAACGAGGTACATGCAGCTCGCCCCGAACATCAGGCCCTACTGTGCCGTTCTGACCTGTTTTACGTTTACAGAAGGGAGAGCGGATTACTGGCCCTGTGCCTGTTTCAACGTCTTTCTTTGGGCCGGAGACGACGCAAGATGATGGACAGGCGGAGCATGCGCGGGTCGCCAATCTGGCCAATCAGAGAGCTCAATCGCCGCTAAAACATGGTCGCGAGGGCACCAGTGCCGACGAGACGGCCTCCGATGCCCATGTTGCAAAGCGTAACCGCAGAAGCAATAATGGGGTCGAGCAAGGCAAAGAAAAAATCAGCAATGGCGATGCCATGGAAATTGATAGCAATGGCGGCGCCCCTCCCGCGCCGCCGGCACAGACAACGCCTGCCCCAGAGCCAGTGGTCGAAACCACCCTTAAACGAGGCTTGAGTGTGGCCGTGCAGAGCGAAAAGGTTGCCGCTTTAGGCACAAGGCGGCTTTCGTCCCTCCACATCGATCTCGCAGCAGACGCTCAAGGAAGCAACGACGCGACCCTGAAGCATGTCCGCCGCGAGGTTTATCACGTGCGATGGAATCCTATCGATCCAACCATCTTCTCCACAACTGGCGACGGATTGGCTCGGATATGGAAGACCAGCACAAGGCTTGATGCGAGAGATGAAGGGAAACCACCTTCATACGTTGAGCTTGCAGAACTGGCCTCGAAATCGCCTATGCCATTGACCGCAACAGCAGCAGACTGGAGTCCATCCGGTGATCTGTTTGCCTGTGCGCGGTATAGCTCCTCCGAGACCACTACCTCCGTGATTATCGCTGATAGGAGTGGTGCGCTGATACATGAGCTTCCAGGAGCACGCGGCATGTTTTTGATGCTCCAATGGAATATGTCTGGGAGCTTCTTACTCGGTATTGGGGTTGACCTTAATGCAAAAAGCACTATATATATCTGGTCCGCCGATGGTGACTTGGTTGCCGTCATCGAATTGCAAAAGCTTATCCAAGGGGCTGTATGGCACAATGATGCCGACTTTACTGTCTGCGGTGATGGCATTCTAAGGTCTTACCGTGTGGTTGATGGTCACTGCTTCTCCCCCCAGGACTACGCTACGGTCGACAGCTGGTCGGAGGTCATTTTTGACCCCATACATGCTATTCTGGCCACCTCATCTTCTTCCTCAGGAAAATTAGGCGTAAGTGTCAAAATTATCCCTATTCCACTCGTACGTTCCATGCCCAGTACTTACCGTCTTTCAGATCGTACAAGGGTCCAGGGAACTGCAAGTCGCCGAGCAGGTCGATGAGAGTCCATTCACTGCACTTGAATTTCAGCCTATTCCGAGTCACCGAGCGCAATCGAGAGAAGGGCCCCGCATTCTCGCAGCCGCAACTCAATCTGGATTTATTTATCTCTGGGATGTATCACGATCGTGCGAGCTGCTCCATCGGCTAGCCTTTGGGCCCTCGCTGCCAGTAGTGGTTATGAAGTTTTCCCCGGATGGCTTCTTAGTCGCGGGAGCAACACGCGACTCGATGTTGGTTTGGGCGGCAGATGAAGGGGGGCTTCCTCGAGCGACTTGGACCAAGAAGGAGGAGGGTGACGCGGAGGAAGCTAGCCAATATTCCTTGGGCTGGGATTGTGATGGAGGGAAGATTGCCTACGGTGCAGGCAGCCAGGTGACCATCATCAATTTCCGGTGATGGGATGCGGGGAACAGTGGAAAGTACAGTGTCCTCGACGGGTGTGCAAAGATTTTCTCCTCATTTGGCGCCATGGTGCTGCCCTGGATCGGTTTGGTCTGTTCTGATTTTGGAGCATTGGGATCGATGGGAAAGGGGTCGTTTGGGTTTGCGCGTCTGGATACCATTATAGGCCACTTTTGGATGCGGCCTGAGCTGTACCAAATACCTTGTTTCAACGCGAAACATCAAATTATGACGGTGACGAGGTATGTCTTGGAGATTGCTGAGCAGCAGCACGATTGGCTACCACTAAAATATACAAACTTGCTGGGGAGACGTGCCGGTCCCTGCGCACCGTCGGAGAAACGGAAGAAGTGGAAGTGCATGCCCGCCTCTTCGGAAGACCAATTAGCGGTCAAAGCTCGGCAGGTCGCTCGTCTCTTTGACTAGAATATCCTTCCATATCCTTCTCAGAGGTTTCTGCGTTTGCTTTCGGAGAGGCAAGGTATATATATATTCGCTGCTGGCTGTCTGTAGAAACCTCTCACGCTGGGATGACATGCATGTGACTCGCGACTGTGAAGATGGTGGATAAGGTACGTACTCTGTGAGTAAAAGGCACTTGGTACAAACTCTGTAGCGGCGGGCTCGTACGGTGTGACGGAGTGTGGGGAAAGAGGAACGGGAAAGTACCTTTTAGCTGTGTCAGGCAAGGTTAGGTACCTACCGTGTACAAGTAGCTCGAAATCCCTCGGCTGGCGAAATCCATCCAGTTCAGCACCGTCCGGACCTGCCATTTCCCTTGTTGCTCACTCTTTCCTCTTCTCCGCTCCATTAACAAATGGTAGTCCCGCAGCTATAGCTCCAATCCACGGTTCGACGAGATACCGACGACTCCCTCGAATAGGTCTCTACTGCTAGGCTTCCCCGGGACCTTTGGATCATCTCTCGGACTGCTGGTGCGGGCACTACGTTTGGTGCCTCGGTGTAGCGGGGACTCGTGCACGAATCCCGTATTTAGCCCATGTGAAGGAGGAGGACGAACCACGGACGAACCACGCCTGTGCTACTAGGCAATACAACAAAGAGAGATAAAAGGCCGTAAGCAGGAGCTGTGATACACTCGAGGCGCAAGAGCGCCTCGGGAAGATCCCGCCATCATGTCGTGGAAGAAGACCGAAGCCTTGATGGAGACCATCAAGCATTACTCCTCCTTCCCGGCCACGGGCGTTAGCTTGAGGCAGATGGTCCAATTTGGAGAGCGACCATCGACAGGTATGATGCCCCTACATGCTTCTCTTCCACCTTTCAGGACCATACCAGCGGTTCGGTATCATGACGCTCGCTGACGGTGAGTCATCCCCACAGGCACACTGTTCAGGGCGTCGCAATTCCTATCTGAAGAGCTGCCTATCCGCCTTGCTCATCGAGTAGAAGAGTTAAATTCTCTTCCGGATGGCCTCAGCAATATGCCTTCAATTCAAAAAGTCCGAGACTGGTATGCGCAGTCATTTGAGGTATGGCAGTCAATTTGTGTTCTCGAGGGCCATCAATAACAGACGTCTGTTCACAGGAGATTGTCACTCTGGAGAAGCCAACGTTGTCACAGGAAGTTAGGGAGAGACTTATGAGACCTGCAAAAAACGGCGGCAAGGAATCGAAGATCCTGAGTCAAACAACACATAACCCCAGCGTCACGAATGGGCAATATCGATCGTCACCATGGACAAATGGTGCCCAAGGAGATGATGCACATGGTCATGGCGTCCGGCGGGCTGTCTCGAATCGTCGATATTATGCAACCGTGGATGATGGAGACTGGCCACCCGAGCTGCAAAACTACAATAAGCGGTTTGGTCAGACGCTGCAAGTGATCAAGCGCCGTCATGATAGTGTCGTACCTACTATCGGTTCGTCTTCTTTGGGCATGCATTTCTGGGATTGCGTACTGACTGTTCGCTTGGTATAGCCCAAGGCATACTGGAATACAAACGCAAACGGCAACGTATGCAGATAGACCATAATATACAATCCTTCTTGGATCGGTTCTACATGTCTCGAATTGGAATACGAATGCTGATCGGCCAGCACATTGCTTTAACGGACGGCATCCACGCTCAGGAGCCCAATTATGTTGGGATTATTTGTACCAAAACCAACGTGAGAGAATTGGCTCTAGAGGCCATCGATAATGCGCGATTTGTATGCGAGGATCACTACGGCCTATTCGACGCGCCGAAGATTGAATTGGTTTGCAAGCCGGAGATAAATTTCATGTACGTCCCAGGTCATCTGAGCCATATGCTCTTCGAGACATTGAAAAATTCCTTGCGAGCCGTGGTGGAAACCCATGGGCAGGACAAGGACGAGTTCCCGGTGACCAAGGTCATCGTTGCTGAGGGTAAAGAGGATATTACGATCAAGATCTCGGACGAAGGAGGTGGGATACCCCGGTCTGCGATCCCACTTGTCTGGACGTATATGTACACCACCTTGGAACAGACACCCAGTTTGGATCCGGATTTCAATAAGAGTGACTTCAAAGCTCCCATGGCTGGCTTTGGGTATGGCTTGCCACTGAGTCGACTGTATGCGAGGTATTTTGGGGGAGATCTGAAACTGATCAGCATGGAAGGGTAAGCTGCTCCGGAGCTCAAGCAGGGACGATACTGACAGTGCGTTCACAGCTACGGCACAGACGTATATCTCCATCTGAATCGCTTATCTTCGAGTTCAGAACCTCTACAATAACAATCAGCAGTCATGAGGGGTGCAACCTCGCCTCAAGGATTGGCGCTGATTCGACGAAGACTCCGGGATAGAGAGGTTACCGAGAGAAAGCAGGTTGGGGATGCGGTGGCTGAGTTACAGGGCCGCTCCAACGGCGGTTCCGAAGAAATGTAGTGTGCCACGGGATACGGAGGCAGACGATACCACCATTGAATGTATCTATAGTTGCATATAAGTAGTGGAGAAGAGGCGCATCACATAGTGTAAGCGTTGTGGTTGGTTTGGAGTAGGGATAAGCGCGTCGGCTGTAGCACGGCCGCCTCATGAGGGAAAAGTCCGACGTTTCAACGATGCATGATACACTGTAGAATTGCCCGTGCATGCTGGTTTCGATCATGAGTCCATCCAGCCCCTTGTGTGCTGTCATCATCGAGGACGCTTCTTGCTGCTTTCGCCCTTCTGACTGCCGCTGGCCTTCCTCGGACTGGCTCCCACCGGCAGATCATCGTCATATCCATCCGGCCACTCGTAATCATCCTCTTTGGTCTCGTAGCCACACAGCTGCCTCTCGAATCTCAGGCGCGTCTGGGGGATCGACTGTTCACAAGCAAGTCACCATCAACATCCCACGTAACCTCACAACCGTACCGGCAGCTCCGAGCGCAGTCTGAGAAGGGGGCACCGAGCTCACCTCTTCGTTAGCCATGGCATGAAAGCTAAGCAGCTCATAGCTGTCCAGGATCCGGGCGGCCTGATCGCGTTTCTGGCGCTCCTCGAAGAGCTCGTCCTCGGTCTTCTGGCCTTGCACGCGCGGCTGCACGGCTGGCTTGCCGCGTGCTTGTCGGTCTTGGGCCGTGGCTTTATCCTTCGGGTTGGTGTTCATGGTGGTTTTGCGGATCTGCTGTGCTCTGGTTCGGACCCCTTAAAGTACGGCTAAAGAGGAAGGATACAGTTCATGCTGGAGTCGCGTTGCAGAATCCAGATCCAAAGATCCTTGCTCACATCAGATTTTGCGCCGTAGCAGACGTGAACATCGACACCATGATAAATGACGTTGCAATAAAAAGCGGGTGCTGAAAGAATAGAACAAAATAGCCAAAGCTTCTGGGAAAATAGCAGAACATTTTAAAAGATGGGCATCCCATTAACAAAATATAAGAACTTTTTGCAAACAGGAATACTCGAAAAGAGAACTTCAATCAACACCAGTCGGAGACGGCATTCAAAGAGTTGATATCACATCCTCGCCGGTAGATATGCGATGATCTATCTAATGGTACATAGCGGGAAGAACTGAAACTCGAGTGCAATGGCGTGATAGGTCCAATCAGACCAGAAAAGAGCTCCGAACTTACTGCAGCAGGGCCTTCTTCAGACCACAGACCGACCGGTTATTGCATAACAGACGCCTACAGCACTGGTGTCTTTGGTATGTCGCGATGTTCTGATACGATACAACGGGCTCTTATAAGCGATGCAGATCTGCCGCTTCCCGTCAAGCGAAGCTTCCTTGCTGAGGCAAGGCCGACGAAGAGCAAGCAGCAAGGCAGCCTCTTTACAGACGGTGGCTGTCCTCATGTATTTTCCTTTAGACAACAGATGCAGGCATTAGATTTCATTCCATTTACACCATCCCGTAGTGATGGAGGACTCTTTAAGTTACAGTAAAACAGATACGCCAGCCCGTGAGCATGCTCTATGTATGATGTTGATGCACGGCAGACGAAAATCGAGCTTTCAAAGCAGGAAACCCACGAGTATGCCAATAAATCAAATGAAAGGCAACTGCACACCGACCACATTGCAATAAACAAAGCCCCTGTGGACGGTCGAAGGGTAGCCGGATGAGCTTCACGAACGTTATGACCGAGAACGAGCACAGGCTTGAAAAGCAAACTCCCCACCGTAAAGCATCCGGGAAAAGGAGCGGTCCGACTTTTGTCATTTCACCGCCGTGGAGGAACCGCATCCCGCCAAACCTCAAATATGTTGAATACGCCAACTCCGATATGCATGCGGAAAGGAAACGGATGAAGGAGACAATCACAGTTTTATGAAGACGTAGAACAGTCATCGACAAGACTGTTTTTGGGCCAAGTAAACTCGGTTTCGGACCTAGCGACGTTAGAACTCATATGACAAGGTACTGAACAACCGGCACTTACCATAGTGTCAGATTGGGGTTTGAATATGCTTCGAGGTGGTCGGATATATACTGCGTGGTCTCATAGCCATCAGGATCGCAGGTCACGCTCACGCTATCCGGGTCTTGGTATATTCGGATGTAGTCGAACCGCATGGTCGCAGGTAAGAGAGTCGCGATCCCGGTCAAATTGAGTTGCGCAAAACTGTTCGACATCCCGAAATTCATCACCACGGCCATCGGCTCGACCGGAATCCGTCGTTGCCCAACATTGCCGTTCGGGCCTACGGCACGAGCGTCTAGTTTCCAGGTGCTAGTGTCACCAACAAACCAATTCACATCCCCATCATCACCCGGAGTGTACTCGAAAGCATATGTCTGGTATGCGTTGCCATCATACCAGTCATTGTTCAAGTTCGTAACGGCAGATACAGCTTGTTGATAGACACCACCGCGATAGACGTTCATCTCACTAACGGAAGGGTCATACAGCTCAATGAAGTCTACAAAGCAATTAGCCACGGAAACATGCCATGTCTGAGGCTCGTTCGTGAACCAACGTACCATAGTTCGGCTGATACCAAATATCGAATGGCGCAAATTGTGCACTTTGAGAAGCGGTGCCTACTCCGTCCGTATTTCCAGCTCCCAAGAAAGTAACACTAGCCTCCAGGGCATCGATTTCAGGAGCACTGCGGGAATTCCCAGGAGTAGGGTGGTCCTCTCCAGAGCATGTGCATGCAGGTAGCCGCATACCTGGAAGGAAACTGAGGCCGTCAGGTGTGCTTTGATTTTTGGTAATGCCTGCATCGCATTTGTCCCAGTAACTGTACGGCCATAAACCATCTGTTGTGGCTGGATATCCCGGACGGCCGAGGTTACCCATTGCCCAAAAACCCGGCCAGAATCCAATCGTGTCACCTCTGCCCGGTAAGGAGATACTGGCTTCAAGGTGACCGCCTTTGAAACACATCTGATTCCATGATTGGACCATGCCGGATCGATAGTTGAGATTGTGATTCTGGAAAGCATCGAAGCGAATGGTGAGAACACCATCAGCTGTCGACACGGCATCCGGATCATACCACTATAGAACTCCCCGTCAGTTGAGGTCACAGAATCGGCTTAGGATGATGCTACCTCTAGATCCTGCGTGACACCATACCACAAGTCGACAGCAGTAAAATACGGATCGTCGTCAGGATAGAAAGTCCGATTAGGTGTGTTGAACTCGTCTGAGAACTGATGTATTTATTAGTTCCAGCTTCAGAAGTATGCAAGTCAGCTAAACTCACCACTAGCTGAAGCTTAGTACCGTCTGCAGCTGTTTTGGTCATGGCCGATGAAGGAGTATCGGGATCTATTAACGAAGTCCGAATATTCTTTAAGAGGGGTACATCGCCGACATCGAGACACATAGGATCTGAAGAGCAGGAGTACTCGGGCGTCGTGACCTTTTGGACAAAGGTCCTATAGGCATAGTGTTAGCAAACGCTCTGATTGGCAAGAGTAGGAATGGTCATGTTCTCTGCATCAGATAAGCCACAGCTATACATACGCGACAGGATATCCGATGAACAATGCCAGAACACCCAGAGTAACGAAGGCAAGACCCCCCAAGTTTACCAGACCTCTTTTTGTAAATATGTCACATTCCCGTGTTTCTTTCTCGAGTGGATCTGGATTATGTAACCAATCGTCCTTTTCAACGTCCTCAGGAAATAGCAGTAGGCCTGGCGAAGGCGTGATGTTATATTTCTCAGACACGGTCTGAGTATTGACATTATCATCATCGCTTCCGGCTCTGGACGGAGAACGAGAATCATCAAACGGTGACGCGAATGGCCCCATTCCCAAACCATCCCGACTGGCATTATCGGAACTAAAACTGGTCCGACGTGAGGAAAAGCCCGAAGTTGGTGACCTGCCAGGTGACTCCTCGTCATCGCGAAATCTGCGTGTCCTAGAGCGCTTGGGCGGAAGCAATCGTTCCATCGACTCGGCGACGCCGGGAGCATGATACGGTGAGGGATCTTGGCCCTGACTACTCAGGGCTGGGGAAGACGGTGGCCTTGACGATATAAGTGATCTTGATGCCTGCTGACGAGGCCCCACGGGCCGGTAATCGGGACTGCTGCTTTCATTTGAGAGAAGATCTTCCTGGCCAGAATTGAGTCGGATGTGCATCGGAGGCCGCGGCGGCGACGAGTTTGATGATGAGGACATAGCTGTCAACAAACGAGCTGAACCAGCTCGACGCCCTCAGACTGATGTAGGGTCGGAAATGGAGGATGGGATGAAACAGTCCCAGGCGGAGAAGCGGGTCACGCGAATGAGGAGCCAGCCTGCTCCCTCCAGTAGGTTTTGACCCCCTCTTGAACACTCCCGCACGCTGTTATGACCAAACAACCAGTGCCCAACAACGAGATGCTATACCGGTGTAGTAGACGATGTGCGAAAGAGTTGTGAATGAGCGTCGATGGGATCGAGCTACGCGACAAAGGGAGATGTGGAGTATCCCCTATCCAAAAATGCGTGTGGAAGCGTCGACCCACTTCGATTTCTCGAGTGGTCGGGTGGCTTGGTCAGAGTGAAGCGAACAGTAGCCCACACTGTAAAAGGAGCGACGAGACAGATGGACAACGGTGGACGCCAGAGATGTTACCTGTCGAGGCAATTTGTATCGTTTGCGTGGAGTGAAAGTCGGAGTTGTCACGGTTGTTGCTCCTGCTTGCTTCCTGGGCGAGAGAGTAAGGTACGGCGAATGGGTTGAGAACGAAATCCGGGATTTGGGCGAAGAGACTGGCGTAAGGCAAGAAGAGCACCTAAGGTACTTTTCGTACCTGTACCTGATGACACGCAGGTGGTGGAAGCCAGCGAGCCAGATTGAGAACGGTCGAGTAAGAAGTGGAGTACCGGTACTCGGACGTGAGCCCGAGGTACCTGAGGAAGCCAATTACAATCTCGGTACAGGAAGACGCTTGCAGCCAAAGAGGAAGAGCGAGAGCCTTTGCCCAGTGGCCATAACGGCTTCTTCCCGGCTCGATGGCCCTGCCCTGACGCCAAACCGTCTCAGGATAAGGAGCAAGGCAGTGCACTGTCATCATTCTTACCAGGGCAAAGTCCAAATCGCTCATTGCCACACAGGGGTTGACTACTCGTGCTAGAACTCCTAGCCCATCCTGCGTAATACCCATCACTCCCGAATAAAGCGGCGGCACCAAGGACGGGACGCGCATCCCTACTCCTATTAATATCTCTAGACTGTCTGACGGTCATACTTACCTTACCCAAGCAGGATGACAATAAATACGCACGGAGAAGGTACTGTAATAAAATCATCAAAACGAACCCCTTATTATTTAACGACAATCCCATTTGCCGGATACCCTGCTTGTCAGACTTGACTCCTCGAGCGTGGGTCAAATGGAGTCCGTCCTTAACGGTGCGTTGATCTTCTTCATATGTTACCTTATACCAGCCATCACCTGGAGAAGGGATGTCTACATCTAATTACACATCTCAATCTCACGCGCCTCTCTGCGGAACTCACATGGTACGGTGTAGATCATGGCCCGGAATCCCCTCGGCTTTCGGTGCGCGGCGTTTTCAAGCTTTTCGTGTCCCGATAGCGCCATTCCGAACCCCCTTTGCCCGCTGGCGGTGTTATATCAAGTAAGGTACGAGCACGGAGTACGCGCACATGCACTACCTTATGCATCCACAAGTCCAGTAGCAAAGCCTAGCATGAAATGCTGTAGTGGTTCATACCCTTTGAACGCGTCGAGCATACAGTAAGATTGCTACTTTAATGCCAGGGATCGGATACCGTACATTGTCAAGCCTCATCCCATCATCAATCGGTATCGAAATGCCACAGATCTCTCGCCCCTACTTGGTACGACTCTTCTTGAAAGATCGCAAATTCTACCCTCATCAGACTACCTCATTGAGGCCTATGCTTGCTCTGTTGCAGCGGTGATTCGGGGGAATATTCACATCCAGCCAGTTCTGCCTTTACGGAGGTGAAGCATTCCAGTCAATTTCTCGCGCAGATTAGGGACCTTCCGATCCTGCATTCTGCTTGGTAGTATCTCAACTCTCCACCGCTTTTGCTTTCAGACCGACAATCCGAGAATTGGCAGAGTCGAGGGCAACAATATAGTACTCTGCTCGTGTCTTGTCATGAGCAACCCTGTAGACCTTAGTAGCTCCCGCTCCCGCCGCTTCAACCGCCTTGAACACCTCTGAGTATTGCCCTCTTGGATCAAATTCTTCTTTTGTGAGAACAGAGACGTCGCCCTTGTGGCCGATGACAGATTGGAACTCAGCTGCAGCAGACAAAAGTTGGTCAGTTTTACATCCCCTCTCAATCTGCGTCCTACGCACCTTCTGAAGGCAAGCTCTTGCCCGACCATTTGAGGCTGACTGGTTCGAATGGCTCATCCGTGTCCGATGTGTAATACTGCTCCACGGACGATAGAGGCTTCGGGATATCTGTATCTACCGCCTTCGTGGCTGCAAACTTTCCCTGTGATTTGGCTGCAGGCGCCTTTGCGCCCGTGTCTTGATTTGCTTTGTCCAAGAAAGACGCATAATCCGCGTCTGACGACATGTTGACAAGGTGCCTTTGAATGATTAGGAACTGGAGAGTTTATTCCAGATAAAAGCGCAAGGAAGAATCTGATCCCATTCAATTGGCGTTGGGGCTGGCTGGTGAACTTGGTTATGCTCGCTTTTGCGTCATTGGACACGCCGGAGATGTCAAACCCGCAAACACTATTTGGCACTAGCGTCCGTCGAGGAAAGCTCCCAATCATTTGCTTCTCGGCTGTGATGGGCAACCAGGACGTTCAATTATGATAAGTACGACGATGCCCATACTCCGGCACATTCACGGATCGAGCTATGGTAAACAAGTGCACTTCAGTACATTCATTTTCTATTTGGCGGACTGCTACCTCCACCGAGCTACCCTTTCCTTGCAACCAGCGATGAAGAATCTCAAACCCGCAAAAGCAATGCACCAGCCTAAGCAGGAGCGACGTCCTTCTTGAGCACACCAACGACTTGAGATTTCTCCGCTGGTGTCTGGTAAACACCGTGACCGAACTTCGAAGAAGTGTCGATCCATTTGAGCTCGATCTTCTCCAAAGCCCTCCGGCTCGTATGTGTAAACATCGACTTCCGCAGAGTGATCACCCTCTTCTTCACACCTGGAACCGAGCCCTTGAGGAGGAGGAAGTCGTTCTTGACCTCACCGTAGCGTACGAAACCACCCATCCTGCAACCATGTCAGTCTATGCAATAGATGTGTTTTCGATGCAATACTCACGGTGTGATCTGTTTCTTGGAAACATCGAACTCAGTAGAAGCGTTACCAGCATCTTCACCTTTACCAATGCGGTAAATCTTGTGGTTGACGGAAGTACGATGATGGTAACCATCCTGACCAGCGCGAGCAACCGTCCACTGGACGTGCGATGGATGCCATGCACCGATACAAGCGACCTTCCTGAGACCTTTGTGTGTCTTCCTCGGCAACTTCTTCGTGCCCCACCTGCTGGTCACACCCTGGAAACCGTGACCTTTGGTGACCGCAATGCAGTCGATCATCTCATCTTGCTCAAAGATGGAGTCAATCTCGACAGGTTTCTCGAAGAGTCCGTGAGCGAACTCGACCTTGTCAGCCACGCTGCCTCCGTTGACCTGGATCTCCATGAGGTGGGCTTTCTTTTGCTTGAGAGGAGTCTTGCGGATCTGCGTGTGTGCGAGGACACGGACCACAGTGCAGTACTTCTTGATGCGCTCAAGTTCCCGAGTAATTGAGGCGCCTGAGTTCTCGGAGTGCTTCTTGGCGTACTTGGTGAAAGCCTTCTTCTTGCTCTTGTACCAGTTCTTGTAGAACCGGCGCTTCACCTCGTCGCTCAAGTGCTCGGCCCAAACCGTGGTGAGGGAGCGAAGACCACGGGGAGTCTCGATGTAACCGACGAGACCAACCACAACCAACTGTAGGCATGTATCAGCGTGTGAAAAGCCACGATATTATAGTCATTTGAGCCACATACCGGAGGAGTCTCAATGACTGTCGCAGCCTCAACGATTTCCTTCTTGTGCATCTTTGCGCCAGGACGGTCAAGGTCCCGGACGACTGTGGTCATACCAGCCTTGTAGCCCATGGCGGCAGTCAAATGGACTGGCTTCTTGGGGTCATCCTTGGGGAAGCTACGCAAAACCCTATCAGTTTCTCTCCCATACGTCGCTGGTGTTATAACATACCTCTTCACCTTTCCACGGTGTCGGCTTGCCCGCTTCCTGGGAAGGAAGGCTAGGGAGCCGTGACGAGGCCTATAACGATCGAGTCAGCACTTCAATGAGTCTCAAAAGCTGACAGTTCCTGACATACGCTTCGAACTTCCTGTGCGACATCACGACAACCTGGTTCGAGGATAGGTTGATGATGCGGTGAGGATGACAGAGAAGGTGAAGAAAGAGAGAGAGCGGGCAGTATGGTGGGCAGGATAATTTTGGCAGAACGGTTTGTGGGCTTGGCCTCGCTAAACGTGGCCAATCATAAACGTCGATGAATTTCTCACGGAGCAGGATTATCTAATATCCGTAGCTTTGTACGGAGAAGAATACAGCTCCTCAATGCCCTGACCACACTTATCTCAATGAGGAAAGATGACTTAGAGATCAGACAACTCTCCAGTCATGAACAAGCTGCTGTAGCTGACGGAAGAGAGATGACAGGAGGATATACCATGGTGATGTAAAGCAAGCTGATCCTCCAAATCCCACACCACGACAATACTGTAATCCTTTTAACATCTGTATCAAAACGATGTTATCTTACCATGACCGGGAGCATCTGCTACAATACAAACCTAGAGCAAGACACTGCTTTTCCACTTGGCATAACGAGACCTGTCCGCAAGAAACGATTGATGCAAGTCGCAAACTGACATACAGCAATTTACAAAGGTTTGAAGATTCATTCATGTTTCTGATTGTTTTCTCTTGTGGGTACGATAACAAGGTTGCCGTTCATGATGCTCGATGATACCTAGGGTCCTCTTCCACGCCACGACGATCTGGTATTATTTGGCAGATTACAATGCCGGTATAGATACAAAGCTCTTTACTTCTTCTGCGGGGCCCATATCTAACCGTACGAGTTCATCCATTGGCGCACTGGAGGAAATTTCTCCACCACATCCCAACTGTGAGAACAGCTGCTCTCCCGTCATCCTTGCCATCTCTGCCATCAGGATTCCCAATAATGGCTGCAAAAAGCCAGAAAAGTGCAACAAGCCAAGAAGCCAGTGCAATACAACTCGCTACCAGCGGCGACGCCAGATGGACGACGACCAGCTTCCAAGCTGAAGGAGAGCGGGTCAATGATTCGTGCCGACGGTCTTGCGAGGGGACAGAGATCAGGCGCAGTTGGTATCGTATGGCTGCAGCAAGAAGACCCGCCAATGACTCTTGATATGTACGCGCACGTCCGCACAGCCTGAAGAGAGCCATAAAGCAAGAGATGATCCCAACCAAGATCGCAAGAACACAGAAAAGTAGAGAGATGAATGGGCAGAATATTGAAAGGTGGATCTGGCGGTCAGGATCAGTAAATGGGCCGGAGAAACAATTGGCGCCAGTTTTACCAAAGTCTTGAGTGCATGCTCTTCGAGGCCATCTTGCCCCTCAGAGACCTGCGAATTGATATAAGGCGAACTCTCCGCATCTTGTTTCCATATGCCGTGGGAAGAGAACGGTGGAGATGCGCCGACGTTCTGATTGATATCCATACGGCAGCAATCCGGACGCTCCAAGCTCGAGGGGTGAGATTTTAGTGTAGCAGGAGTGAGAGAGCTGACATCGCCAGGACTGCACGTCCGCTCTAGTAGGCGTGCAGGCGCTGGACTGGTCATTGATGCAGCCAAGAAGTTGTCCCATAGCGATGGAGAAGATGAGGAATCGCTTTCAGTCATGGAAGGATCACGATAATGGCCTGCCGGTGAATTCATGGTGATGATATCGGACCTCTAGGAGGAATTCATGGTGATGATATCGGACCTCTAGGAGGACACTCTTTTGAGGGGATTTCGGCGACCTGTTAACGGAACTTGTCATCCATGTTGCCGCCTCCTCGTAATTGAACTACTTGAGGGCACAGGGTCTCGGCGGAGGAGCATGAAGTCGAGGATGGAGAGTCTAGCGGGCGGAGACATGGTCTAAATATGCTCCCGGAGGACCCTTTCTGCACGTAAGGGAATTGGGGTGGTGTGGGGCGGGGGATTCGAAGGATATTGGACGCTGAGTCTTGGTGTCTTGGTGTCTTGGGTCTTGTGGTTTGTTCGCATCGTTTGTTGGTGGCCAAGAATCAGCCAAGGCGCTCGGCATACGAGTTGATGACCCTTCTACCGCCGAGACAAGCCGTGCCAATGCACGCACACGGAAAAAGGGGGGTCTCCATAGGCTGGATGTCTTCCGACCTCATCCTCCACCCAATACACAATCTAAGGTACCTACGGGCAAGAGCGTGCAGGAAAAGGGCATCTCAGCAGCTTTTTTCTCGAAATCTGTAAATCTACAATTGAAGAGTGCGTCCCGTCCTCCGTCCACGTAGACCTCATGTGGAATAAATAATATCGGCGACGCAGCATCAAATTGTACGGTGTAAATGCGGCGCACGTGCCTGCCCTTCCCCCCTGGCCCCGCGATGCCGCGTAACACTTGCGCAGTGCTGGGCGGGCCAAGAGCCGTCACCAAAGTACCACCGCTTGCATGCTTCACAATCCACGCCTCCTCCTCCTCAGGCCTCACCAAGCAGACTACTGTCTCTCAAGTTCCACCATCCCATGTGGTCCGCCACCAGAGGGCAAAACATGTACAGAATCGCCAATGCCAAGACGAGCCAAAGCCTCCAAGAACAACAGGAAAATGGCAAAGCAGAATGCACGCAGTGACATGGGGAAAGAGGACACATCAGCATCAAAGCATGCCAGTAAAAAAAGGAAACACAACCGCCTTGGCAAAGAAGAGCCATCATAAAGAACAAGGTACTCATGTGCATCAGTAAGACACCCCCAAGTGCTCTTGCGCTGTCAGCCAAGAGAATACCCGCAGTGGATAGAACGTATCCATAGTTACTACGATTCGCTCTTTGCTTGCCCGTTAAGCGTCGCTCCATTGGATCCATTGGGACCAGAAGGACTGTTACGTCCTCGCGCGAAGGTAGTGTTTCGCTTGTCGTCCTCTCCGTCATCATCATAATCCTCATCAACGTCCATCTTACGGGCCGCCGGTTCGTGTTGATCTCGGCGTTCTTCCTTGGGCGGCTCGCGCATGGGCGGTAGACCCTGATTGTGATTCATCGGCGGAAGGGTATGTGCCAACTCCGACGGGTGGTAATTCTCGTTCGCACGCCGCTGTTCCTCCAGACGGCGCGTCTCCGATGAACTACGACGATGAGGGTCTTGAGAGAGGGCCCGGTCCGGCGGGGACGGCCGGTGATGATGGTGGTCCTCCAGTCGAGCGCGATTCTCGTCATTAGCCGGCTTCTTCGAAGAGTTAGATTCATCTTCCCATTCGCGCATGCGTTTGGGCGCCGAGGAAGCTCTTTCATCCCTTTCACGTGCCGCGGCTTCAGCTGCGGCCAGGGCGGCGGCTGGTGGTGGAGCACCAGCAGCTATCCCTCCGGGCTGAGACGGATTGGGATGGTGCTGGTAATTGCCCTGCGAGAAACGAGAGTTGGGCGACGGCGGGCGGTCGTCGACTATAGGCCTGACCTCCGGTGGAGGACTGTTGCCCCGTCCGAATGGAGCAATGACGCCCGCTGCGCCATTCGCACTGGCAGGTGGAAGAGCTGGCATGCTCGCAGCTGCAGCAGGAGCACCATAATTGGGATTTGCAATGCGATTAGGCGGGGGTTGAGGCTGCTGTGCTTGCGCTGGCTGAGGGCCGGCATATTGGCTAGCACCCACCTGACTGATCTTAGGCGAGGGAGACATGCCCCGGCGGACCGCACCGTGGAGACCAGGTTGCTCGTGATACTGCCTCATCTGCTCCGCCCTTGGACTTGCTTGCCGAGGCGGTGGTGGGCGGATGCCATCCCGTGGGTCGTACGGGTTTGCTGGCTGTCCACTTGGTGCCTGTATCTCCGCTAGTCTCCGGTTCCAGTCGGCGTTTGCAGGCAGGCCTTGAGGAGGCCCCTGAGGTGCAGATGCAGGCGCAGCCGCCCCCCACTGCGGGCCAGGAGGGCCAGCCACATTGCTAGCCTGGTAGGCCTGGGGATGAACGTCTTGAGGCTGAGGCATGGGCGCACTGTTCTGGTTCACCATTCCGGTGGACTGTCCGTTACGTAAAAGCTGTAGCCGCGCTTTTATGTGGACGTTCGTCGGATCGAGCTCAGCAGCTCGTTGGTAAGCATCTAGGGCATCGTTTATCTGGTTGTTGCACGATTCATACTGTAAAGAATATGAGCAGTCGCCTTACCATCAAGTCCGGAGTTGAAACTTACAAGAGTACCCAGATCATACCACACCTCAGATATGTAGGGGTTCAGGCGAATGGCCCGTGAGTATGCATCCAAGGCGTCACGGTACTGGTTTATCTGATAATAGAGCACACCAATGGAACACCAGAACGTGGGATTACGCCCATCCCGATAGACGGCCTGTTGATAAGCTTCGTACGCTTTCGGATACTTCTGCTGAGACATATAGCATCGCCCCAACAGGTACCAACTTTGTGCATCAGTATTATCTTGACGTCAATTAGCGCTAGAAGAGTCATGCATCGGCAATCCTGGATCTTACCTGAGTTAACCGACTTCTCCAAATACTCAATGGCCTGTTCCTGGCTGGTGAAGCTGCTGCTCTGCTGGTGGTGCAACCATCCAAGCTGCTGCAGTACTTTGGCATGATTGGGATCGCGATCAAGCACCCGGCGGTATGCAGCCTTTGCTGAGTCGTACTAGGCGAATATTAACACAAGCTTCAAATTAGTGATATAGGAAAACTACTGACATCTTTCTGCTGTTCGTGAACGTGGCCGATTTGGAACCATATATCTTCTTCGGTCAACGGTCTCGGAGGATCATTAACGATATATTTGAAACACTGGTGATGATGCGTCAGACTTGTACACAATAGTGACATCGGTGGACCTGAGGCTCTTACCTCAAGGCTCTGCTGGTACTTCTGTTGTTGTTTGTATATGATACCAAGGCGAAAGTAGATCTCATTTGCCTTTTCAAAGTCCGGCTGCATGCGCATCACCTGGGAGAAAGCTTCTTCGGCATGTTCAAGAGAACCGTACCGGTCGTAAAGAATGCCGATACCGTACCACAACTTAGGCTCCTTGTATTTGAGTTAGCGTTGAGCACCGGGATATCCCAGGGCTTACGTACTTTGGGATCATTCAGATGATACAACGCTTGCTGGTAGGCAGAGTAGGCCTGTTGAAGATCGTCCATCATCAGATAGCAATGACCTTCGAGAATAATCAGCGGTTGCTCCCATGACAAGAGCGAATGCACACACCAAGGCTGCCCCAAACCTCGCCATTGTTGGCATCCAGAGTGAGGATTTTCTGCAGGTATTCAACTGCTTTCGCAAATTGCTCTCGCGTGCGCAAGATGCAAGAGATCGCATTCATCGCAGGCATGGACCATTGATTGTGTCGCAGAGCTTGCTCGTACGCGTATATCGCGCCGTCCATGTCGCCCATGAGCTCTGTGAGACTTCCTGGGTGCGATGGTTAGCATCTTACAGCACTCCTAGCCTGGCCGACCTCTCTTACCTATTTGTAGCCACACGGCTTCATTGACCGGCGCAAGGTGCTGCGGCGTAACCTTTTGCGCACCTGCTACTGCTATCGGTCCAGCAGGTTGCGGATGGCCAGTGGGCGAACCATGATGAGGATGATGCACGCCTCCCGGAGGAGACGGTTGAGGGTGGGAGGCCATCTGTGGGCGATACACCTTGATGATCTTTGCCGGAGTTCGTCTTCAAAAGGGGGTTTTGGCGTCGCGCGGAGACGACGATGCACCGAATCAAGCTCCGCCGCGCTTATTTACTTCGAGCGGCCTTCCTCTCCTGCGCTTGTGACATGCAAGACACTAGACAGAAATATTGATGCGGTAGATGACCCAGGCCGCCTCGCTGAAGCTTTTCTCACGGCCGAAGCTGCACAGTAAAGCTTGGGTAGACGGGATTTGGAGGAGGAAACAAGTCGCGGCGGTCAGAGTATAGTCGTCGTTTGAGCGAACACCAGGCAGCGACAACCGGCGCGACTGAGATTGGAGGGTATGCGTTATATACGGCGTCGAATTATGATGACTTCGGCCAAAGTCAGCACCATGACGATTGGTGAATTATAGGGGGAAACGGTCACTTACAGAATTATCGCATATGATCGAATATGCAGCAGCGGCAGTAATAGTAACAGTAACAGTGAATGCTGATGCGGGAGGTAAGGATGGGAGTGATGGGGGATGACGATGGTGGTGAAAATTGGGGTGGTGAAGCGTTTTGGCGGTAGGAGGAGGCTAGGTAGGAGGTGGTAGGGAGGGAATTGGGCGGGAGTGGTGAAGGTGGGAAGAAGGAGCGAACTTGGAAAACGGGGCCGCCGAATGTGGATGCCAGATGGGCGACTGGGTGCCAGACGAGCTCGACTAAGGGTTAGGGGTGCTAGTCCCCATTCGTGCCCTCAAAATGAGCTTGCTTTGATTGGCGATGGTGCGGTAATTGTTGATTTTATCCGTGCAGTGGCGGCCACACGGGCATCGGGGCGTCATCTCAGGTGGCCACTACGGTCTACCAACACCATCGGCTCCTAGCTTACCTTACCTTAACCCGAGCTGGGGCGCGCTCTCCCAACCCCTACCGCCGTCAACTAGGATATGGCATCTTACAGCCCTTTTTTGTCTTCATCCAACCACGTTTAAATAAGAGAGCTGTTGCAAACTTTAGGTCCTCCTCTGCCTGCATTGCGACGCCAACATCCCAAGACACCAGTCGGAAGACAGGATGCAGGGGCCAAAGTGCCTCTGACCCTAAGGCAAGGTAAGGCAAGGTACCTAGGTACTTCTGAGATGGCGGGCGGTGCAGCGGAGCGGGCGTGGGGCGGCGCTACGCTTACGAGTACATTAGCGTTCATTGTTAGTGCCAAGTCGTGCACCGGCGGCGGCGTGCAGATTTTGGCTTAAACTTTGGCTTTGCCGCCCAGAGCCCAGATGTGGAGCCCTTGGACGCGGGCGTTTGGGATTCCGTGTCTGCTGCACTAACAATAAGGTACGAAAGAAAGTACGAGTACCTGAGGCACGAAGTACATCATAATCCCTGCCCGGCTGCCTCCTCCCGAGCTTCGGTTTCTTTCTCCACTACCTGTACTGTGCGCACACGAGAAACTCCCGTCGTCTCTTTTTGTACGCTTTAACTACCTCAGGTAACCGTGCTTTTGTATCTTGTACAACTGTAACTCTTTTACCGTCGGCCACACGAGTGACACGATTTGTGACGCCGCCCGCTCCTCGGGGGCTGACGCTAATATCTTTCCGAGCCTGGTGCATCTTTTGGCATCCATCGCATGTCGCTTCCAGCCCTTCCGCAGTTCCAGTGTTCCACGGAGCCCTACCGCTGTCGGCCTGGTTTCCTTGTCGCCATTTGACTTGTCATTTGCTGATTTGCACTTACCGCGCATTTCATCTTTCTTCCATGGCCCTCGACGCACTCCCCCACCCTGCACTGCACGGCATGCGCAAGGGTGACGCTCACTTCCATAGCCCCTGCTGCACGAATCGTTTGTCGTGTGCGCCCATTCTGCAGGCTGCAGGCTGGAGCGCATGTTCAAGTAAAATGATTCCCGGCAGCAGCTTTGCATTCGTATCACTTAAGGCCACCTGGACCGTCGCACATCGAGCTTCTCATTACAGTTAGCCGCTATCTCTCCTCCCAGGGTTTCCCAAGTAGCTCCTGCTACTCCGTTTGTGAAAGACGCGCAGGCTGATGATCTCATGAGAGCGGAGTCTTACCTTACTGCTAATCCTGGCTTCGAAGGCTAACGCGGCATGAGATGCACAGCGAACGCTCCATGCATGAACACAAGCTTTAACCACTGACCCGCCACTTCAACTTTGTCTGACTGTTGCCTGGAGGCACGACCGACGTGTCGATCAGGCAAAATCGTTCTACCCATCTTCTACATAAGAAGACGAAGGTAAGGTATTGGAACGTCAATTAGCAGCCATGTGCTTAATTGTTCGGGCTAGTAGAGCTAAGGCGCAAAGCGAGGGCCAAGGGCGGTGGCCCCTGAGCCGAAATGCTGGGGTTCATGGCATTGATATCATTCGGCCTACACAATGATGGACGCATTGACCAAAATCCATCACCAAACCTCCGAAGGTGTCTCGAATAAGAAGCACTAGGCTGCTGTGGGATGTAAACCGCTAGCCGAGCTGCTCAGTGTTCGTGTTCCATGTTGCTCCGAACGGCAACGGTTCTATTCGTGCGATCTGTTAGAAGGCTGCTATGTTTCAGAGCCGAACGAATGGCTGTTTGGCTCAGGGGTACACAAGATGATCGCTGCCATTCGTCAAGTCACCCGGAACAAACGCTCCACCTATTGCAAGACACAAGCCCAGCCGCTTCCAAGTTCCGGTGCTACCTACTTAAAGCTCCGTACTCCATAGTGGGGTTAGTTGCGCGAATCCTGATCGCAAAATATGCCATAGGACCTCGAGCGGACCTAATCAGGGTCTTCGCAATAGATTCTCCCATAGATCTAGGCTTCATATACTAACGTGGTTCTCGAATCTGTTACGAGGCTATGGCGCAGTCACAGGGATAGTGGATAGCAAAGTCAATTTGGTCCTTGAAGGCTACGTGTAGAGCCTTCAACGCCCATCGGACACAACAACTACCGAAGCTTAACTGAGATTACTCGATATTATCTCCACAGCTCTACGGGATAATGTCTCTAGTCATCTTCAGCATTGAAGTATCTGGGCGAGTCTGAGAAGTTCAGTAGAATGTTGGGGGTGCATCTGGTCGATCACAGTCTTCAATTTTATGCAGCTGCCCATAGAAATTAATGCTATTAACGGTAGGCTGAGGCTTCGACTGTGAATATTAGACAATAGGCTCCCAATAGTTCCTGATGATCAGGGACTATCTATCAAGTCCCTGGGAGATCCTGCTTATTTCCAGGGCGGGCATATCAGATCAATGAGCCGATTAGATCGTCGATTAGATTACAAAAAACTCTTATCTAATCTAGAGTACCGAGAGGCCTTCTCTCCCGATATCATTGGCTAAGCCAACGTCCCCCAGTCGGGTTGTCCTATCACAAGAAGCCAGGCCAGATAATTACAGGTCAGACTCCATTGCTGACCAGAACCATAGAAATGCAGCTGTTGGTACAGGAGTGAGTCATGAGACAACGGTCACTATGCGACCCCAGGCGCATGAGCCTAAGCAGGTCGCGGGCCGAAGACAAGATGGCCGAATCATTATCCACTTCGTAAGTACCTGGGACATAAGCAAGGTTCACGTACTGAACCAGACCTGGAAGGACTATGACTGCTTCTATGCATCGGTATTCGAAGCTGAGAATCCGGCCTTAAGGTCTCTTCCACTGGCCGTACAGCAAAAGCAGATCGTCTGCACGGCAGATTACACAGCACGAAGCCGGGTACGCCCTACGTGCCGCACCAGGTCTTGCTCTACTAACACCAGACTCAGGGCGTGCACAAGCTGCAGCTCATGAGAGACGCCAAAAAAGCATGTCCAGATCTTGTCGTCGTGCTGGGTGAGGATCTCTCGCGGTTCCGAGACGCTTCCAAGGCACTGTATGACTTTCTCAGAAGTTTCGTCTGGAGCCATCATGCCGAAAGGTTAGGGTTCGACGAAGTGTTTCTGGATGTCACGAGCATGATCGATTATAACATGACGCTCTTGAACCTCAATGATCTAGAGCACTCGTTCTTCTGTCTTTCCCAGTCAGATCCTACTGAGGGCTTTACCTTCGATGCTTCTTCAATGTCTGGGCCCACATGGCCCAGTGATCCAGAATCTACTGCCGGTAGACCCTGGGTCCCAAATGCGGCTCCTGAAGAAGTGCTTTACTTGCGCTTGTTACTGGGGTCCCACCTTGCCCAGTTTCTTAGATTGCAACTCGAGGAGCATAAGGGTTACACATCAAGCGTCGGTATCTCCACATCAAAATTGTTGTCGAAGCTTGCCGGCAGCTGTAACAAGCCCAAGGGGCAAACTACACTCATCCCACCATATGAGACGATGGGATCAAAAGATGGAACTAGCAATGTCACGAAGTTTCTCGATGCTCATGAAATTGGCCGCATTCCGGGTATCGGGTTTAAGATGGCGCAGATTCTTCGCGTTCATGTTCTCGGACGCGAAACAGAACCTCCCTCTGGACTGGTGTTGGGTAGTACTAAGGAAAAGGTCACAGTCTCTGATGTTCGGCTCTATCCTGGTATGGGTCCAGCACTGCTCGAGAAGCTTATAGGTGGCCCGGGCGCTCCGAAGGGATCCGGAAATAGGGTCTGGGGCCTCCTGAATGGCGTGGATGATTCCCCGGTGGCCATGGCCAGGAGCGTTCCGAAGCAGATCAGTATTGAGGACAGCTATCTCCGGTTGGACTCGGTGGATGATCTCAGGAAACAGCTGCTGGCATTGGCGAGAAGCCTGATCACGAGGCTGCATGCCGACCTTCTTGAAGAGGACCTTGCGGATGACACTGAAGGTACGGAGAGGGTCAACGGGCAGCCAGTGAAGCGCTGGATCGCTCACCCCCGGACTCTTCGGCTGAGTACAAGACAACGACGTTCCTCGTCAACGGGCGAGAGGGTGCGGAGTTTCAACAGGAACTCTCGGTCGACCCCGATGCCAAATTGGGTTTTCAGCTTGGGCGAACACGTCGATAGCAAAGCCGAAAGATTAGTTGAAGAAGCTGTGTTGCCTCTCTTCCGAAGGCTGCACCCAGAAAAAGCTGGGTGGGATCTGAGTTTAGTCAACATCGCCGCAACGGATATTATAGAGGCAGCTAGTGACGACCGGCAGACCGTGGGATCTGCTGGGAGAGATATCTCGAAGATGTTCAAAAATCAGGATACAGTTCTAAGAGACTTCAAAGTCGAAGACGTCAATGCGACAGCGGATTGCACGGGCGGAGCGACCTTCTCGTCTCCATCTGTGCAGGCCGGTAAATTGACACAAAACCAAGTCACAAGTCCCGAAGCCTACAAAGAGAGTTGGGAGTCTAGACAGCACACCCCTGTCGGTGATGATCAATGGTTTTCCGAAAGCGAGGATGACGAGATTTCTGTTGTATGTGAAGCGTGTAGTATGCGGATGCCAGAGTTCGCGCTGGCAGCGCATGAACGATACCACAAGATGGGCGGCTGAAGTTGGCCGTGAGGCTGCGAATACAGTTTCTGGGACAGGGATATGGCGGCGCGGCGTAAGGACAGGCTATCCTTTGATCATGTATCGAGCAGAGACTACGGAAATAAATGGCTGAGGCCGGTGTTTCTTTCTACGAGACCTAGTTATCAGGCACGGAGTGAGCTGAATGTAAAGCTACACGATCATTAGGATTGTCATTCAGTACTCTGTAATTCTACAAACAGCGAAAACAGGTCGCCTGAAGAGGAGAGAGCACTCGTGAGTGACACAAGAAAATGTCCCAGTTCGCCGACTGAAACAGAGCCTTGGTCAGCTGCTACCCCGTAGCCCAAGAAAACATGTAGTGACCGGCCCAAAGAGAACAACTTCGCGGAGTCGACGGCCCCAGAGGTGAGAAGACCGGATCTAGTGCACAGCAGACTGTACTCACATGGGCAAAGAACCACTGATCTTCAGCTACCAGTCTCTGTCTCAACGGTAGGTTCTCTGCCTTGCATCGAGAATTTGTTCTTCAACTTCCTTGCCGCAATCTTCGCTTCGTCTTTTGCGAACTGTACATTCCGTGCTGGCTTCCACTGCATCGGACCGCGATGCCTACGGTGCAGATCTCTGCTGTTTTCTTTGTATTGTTTGGCGGAAGATACAACTCCATTTCCATGGGTGGAGCCAGTGTTATCTGCGTCACTTTTCGTATCTTCCTCGTCTCCAGCTTCTGTGATTCCGAGATCGCTGTCAGAAGAGTCCGAATCAGATCCGGAGTCTTCTTCGTCTTGCCCCTTTTCATCATTACCATCCTCGAAGTCAGGGACGACCGGGTCATGGATGGGCGGCTCCGCACCCGGCTCTGCTCTCTTTCTCCCTTTGGCATCCATGTAGGCGGCAGGGTCATGTGCAAAAGCACCTGACCAATCCGTGCCATCCTTGGAAAGCCACTTCTTTTTCTCTTCAGGATCGGCCTGTTTAAGCACATCTCGGCCTTCTGTGAGAGACTGCTCATGCAGTTGCTGGACCTTATCGGGGACTTCCTTTGTGACGATGTTGGCACGTACGCCTTCACTATGGCAAGCCTCCCAGGTCTCGAACGTCTCTCTGGTATCATTATCCGAGACGAACTGACGGTGGTCCAGATCCATCCCGGCCTTGAATCGGCAGCGGAAATGAAGACGGCCTACCTCGGTCAGATCGTCCAGACCTGTCACCTCCTTGGCCGCGACATTCGCCTCAGTAACATAGTTCTGAGTCAAGCGACGACCATTTTTCGTGGTCCAGATTGGAATGTTTATGTCGGTCTCTTCATTATCAACGAGGTGGTGGAGCCATATGACAGCGTACGCGTCTGCCCCGCGCTTACCCGGTTTGTGGAATTCAAAAACTACCGGTGACCGGTATCGAAACCTCACAGGTAGTCTCACCCCATACTTCCCGTCCTTTTTAGAAACGTCATAGTATATTCCGTCACCTTCATCCAGCGTACGAGCTTCAGTCCTTGGAATCTTTCCGCTACTGCCGCCTGTATGGAGCTTGAGCTTCGCGTGACTCTTGTAGTTCAAGGCCAAAATCCTGTCTGAAGTGAACTCGAAGGTGCCACCATCCCAGCCAAGCATATTGGGCGGCAATCTCGTCTCAACGCTTCGAAACAGGAGCGAGATGCGGACACGGCCGAACCCCTGTCATTGTTAACGACACTGAGCGTACTCCATTGATGCAGCAGATATATGAACTTACAATTCCTCCATCAAGAGGATACCATCGTGTAACCTGAGAACTGTTCACCAGTATGTCCGAAAGTTTCAGAGGTACGACACCCAGGATCGGATCATGCTGCCTATTCCGTTGATCTCGGACAGTGACAGTCACAATGGCAGATCGCCAGTCTCTAACGAAACGCTCCGTTCCGGCATTAAAGATTCGCTTGCTACTGACTGCTTTCGAACGAGTGCGGTAGACCTAAGCAGTTAGAGCGCCGTAGCGAAACGAGAGAAGAATGCGTACCAGTTTATCATTCAAGAGAATAGTACAATAGCTCGTCGGCAGCGATTTGCTCTCCTCCTCCGCAATTTCGCCCGCTGGTTTGGCAGGCTCATACTCCCTACCTTTACCTTTCGGTTCGCTTCCTTTGATATTCTCAAACTCAAGGTTGACAATTTGATGGATGATGACGCTGCAAACGCCGCTAGGCCACAGCGGGTCTGGCGGTGTGTGGATCACTGCATCCTCCTCCTCGTTGTCAATTGCGCCCTTCTCGTCCTGCAGCTCTGGGTTGTCCTTGAGGGTATCGGGGAGATTCGGATCTTTACCGTCCGTACGGAGAGCAGGACGGAATTTAGGTTTACCGAAATAGCCTACTTCCCAATGAAGTTCTCCGGGCATTTCGTTCTCAGCGTCCATGCCCTTTAGCTTTGAGACCTGCGGGTACATCTTTCCTGGGTGCTGGATCATCTTCTGCATCGACAACTCGACCTTTCCGACAATGTCATCTGCAGTCGAACGATCAGAGTCCCACAGCTCGACGCTCAGCTGCTCGTCAGCCTTAATGAGCTGAGGCGTGACCAATAGTCTAGGAACAAGATTAGCACACAACCCTAGAATTTCTGGCAGCCAGATTGTAGCACTGTGAAAGTGGGTACTACGGTACGACAGGACGGTTTCAACAAGCAGAAAGCACTTACGCCGCAGTTTCTTCCCAGATTGGGTTCAAGTCGTCAACAATAATGCGGGTGCAATACATTGGCTTTCCGTATTTACTTTGCACCTAGTCAGCCAATATCTTGGGTTCCGGGGATGGCACTGACCTGAAGCTTAGAGTGATGTATGGATCGCTCCCACCATCTTTGCTGCCTCTTCGATCTTGTTTGCTCAAGCCAACAGCGCGATGTATCCTGATCCACATGACACCAAGGGCTTCCACATCCTTTTGGATATCGTCTCCCTGCAACATCTTGGCCATGTCAAGGGTCATGGACTTAGGCGCAACATAGATGCTGGCCGCAGTTCCAATAGCGTAGTTGACAAAGTTGGAAATCAAAGGTAGGTTGAGGATATTCACTCCATGCTCCACCATCGGGATACACCCTGCTTGTACATGAGGCAGTCCCATTAGAGTGAACGTCAAAGCCTTGAGAAAAGGTGGTTGTGGAGTCATCTCGAGCCGAAGGCGGACTGTACCGACCAGTGATTGTAGTTCCACCCAGATGGGCAACGGAACGCCAAAGAAACCTTTGACGCCCAAATAGAACACAAGCAGCATGTGCATATTTCGAGCTTTTCCTGCAAGGCCTTTTCCGCTTGGAGCTGCATGATAAGCAAAGGAGACTTCGAGATTATAATAGTCGCCTCCTTCCTCATCGGCGGCCAGCTCCTGTGGATCCTTATTCTTCTTGTTCTGCTCATGAATGTCATCTTTGAGTTCTTTGACATGATTGTCCGGCAAAGCACGAATACTAAGGATGCGGATCGGATTGTTGCCCTGATCGATCTCAGAGACACGGACATTCTCAATGACCCCCGGGACGGACGCTTGCATGACATCCTCGAGCGTATCCGCTATGCTTGCAAACATGTCGGGGTTGATGAGGCCCCAGATAATGCCTAACAAAGTGTTCATCCACTCGACAGATTCTGGTATGAGATTTGCTGTGGCCTGGAAAAGGTATCAGCATGCGACGACAAAGTCTCCCATGGGCTTCTCTTACAGTTTCTCCTCTCTGCTGCTCGCTTGACCATTCAACCTCGCGGCCGCTTCGGACCAACTCTTTCATCCACAACCAAACGCCAGAGGAGACACATGCAGCCGTGGGGATGAGGCCCCACAAAGTTGCACCGAACATCTTCCCGAAAATGGAGATAGCGAGGAAAATCGCGAGGCAAAGCACGCCCGCCCTCTTTTCCATGGCCGCGTACATCGGCTCATAGCTAACAGACGGCGTAGGATGGAAGAGGATATTGGTCTTCTCTCCTCGTATGGGGACGTCGGATGTACTGCCCTCCTGGACAGGATCCGGCGGCGCCGTAACGTCTTGTGCTTCTTTATATTCTTTCCCCGATTGTGATGGGTCAGATTTGATGGGCTTTATTGTTGTTAGACAATCACTAAGAGGGTTGAAGTTCTGGGACTACTCACTGTTGGCTTTCCCAAATTGGCGTTGGGAACCGACAGCTTCAGAAGTCAGCGACGGAAAGATGCCGCGTTGATGTGGAGGGCCACAAACCTGAGGGTCTTTGACCGCCTTCATGAAATCTTTGGGGACGTCTTCGATTTCGACTTCCTTTCCAGTCGTAGGGTCTGTCACGACTTTGGTCTTCTGGCCGTGACGAGTAGTTATCTCTTGGTGGGGCTTCACCTCCCCCTGCTGTTGGCGGGCCTTGATATCTTCATCGATATGTTTGTCCCGCTCACCCTTGCCATGATCAAGACTTTCGATGAACTTCTTCATACTTGGGATGGGGTTCGCGCCAGAATAATGGCCCCCAGGGCCGTATTGCTGGTCTGCCATGCTGTTTAGGGATTAGAGTCGTGCGAAAAGCGTACTTTAGACGTCAAATCGTAAACTTCTGTGTTCAGGCTCCCAAGCATTCCCAGACGCAGTACCGACGTAGTAAGCTCGATACGCTTAATTGGCCTAGGGCCTAGCTGGAGCCGCGAGCTCTAGGGATTTTATAAGAAAGCTGAGAAGATGGAGGAGAGGTGAGAGAACGGTGCTGCCCTGAGCTGAAGCTGGGAGAAGACTGGATTCAAGCTTGGTGGTTGAAGAAGATCAAGGAACGCGCTTGTGGACGCGGCAGTGCTACGTCATAGTCACTGTTTCCCTGTGTTGAAGCTATGCATAAGGTAGGTAAGGTAGCGAGGCCTGCTCTCCCCTATGAACGGTCAAGACAAACACCGCCGTCCTTCGTACCTTACTTTACAGCGTGTCCTCTATATACCTACCTTATTCGCCAAAGTCCGCGATATTGCGGAACATTGTCAGAATCACAGTTCTGTACTTCGTACTGGAGATCCAATCCTAAGGGTACCCTAGATAAAGACGCCCTGAAACGCATGACCAGGCGTCGTTTTGCACGTGGGAGGCCAAGCATCAGAAATACGAGAGACCCTGTGAATCTATCCAATATTGCTTTGGTTACATGGTCATCCCTGCCTTGACTTGCCAGACATCCCTGATGGATAATGAGGGCTGCACACATCAACAGACCCAGTTGTCTACTCGTACAAGGCTTCAGTGGCAGCAGAGGTGCGTTTTTCGTGTTCGTGGACCATAGGGAATTGGGCACCAAATTGGCTTGCACTCAATGGTGATACCCGCAGTAGGACGGCCAGTTTGAACGATTGTGACATGAAATTGGGTGATTTTTTTGTGATGTGCTTCAATAATGTCAGTACCTCAGCCAGATACTGTTGTTGCCTGCTCGCCAGACTTAATTGACGCTGCAGTGCCTTAGGTGCTTCGTACAGTGTGCAAGAAACTGCTTGATTGACCAATGAGAAGCCTGACTGTATGGATTACATACCCGGTAGCTCTTAGGAACCCTGCAACCCTGTGACCTCCTATTGCCCGTATGGTCTGGTTGCGTCATTTGCTACAGTACCCTAAGATAAGGTACCTGGTAACGTAACGCTGTAAATTCGGTCGGGAACCACAGTTCACCGTCTGGATTGCTTGACCTAGAATCTCCACATTTCGGGAAGCGAGAGGAGACACGCGACCAGCAGTGAAGGTAATTTGCTCTGATCCGAGAATCCGAGATGTTACCGAGTGTAGAAGTGAGCGATCGGATCCGAGGTGCTGTTTTGGCTCTGCAACCCCCTGACTCAACGAAGGATGGCAGGATATGAAGGATTCCAATCAGATGCTACCTTGACAATAATGCATCATGCAGGAAGCGGGCACAGTTTTGTGCTTTTGCAGCAAGGACGCTCGGGTGGACGGAAGGAGGACTGGAGGGCCTTGCGCGTGCCTTTCTGGAATCCCCAGAGTCTCCGGCACCTGCAGCGTAGTACCTTACCTAGTAGGGTAAGGCAGGTAGCGAGTATACGGTACTAGCTGAAAGGCACGTCCATGCCGTACTTGTGCAGGTACTGTATACAAAAAGTCCAGCCATTGCCCCACCCCGCTCGGCACCTCATCTCTCAGCGAAAACGGAAAGGCCGGCGGGTGCAGGGAGGTTGAGCTCGTTGTCCGAGGTGTGAAAAGGGCTCTCAGAAGTGTACGAAGTAGCTTGCCTTACTGTACGTACGAGTACTGTGTGTGCCCTAGGATATAGTACGGTCACTAAGGTAGAGTAACTGTACTCTCGTTCACGTCTCTTTTCTTTCCTTTCCGTCCCTTGCGCTTTACGCTTCAGGCCTCTTGCTGCTGCGTGTGACCACTCCCCCCAGACACCGCTTACCTCCTTTTGGAGCTTACAAGCAACTGTGCCTTCCATCATAGAAGGACGGGGATTTCAAGGTACGAAGTACTCTATACCTAACCCTCTCCGATTGTTTCGCACCGCCCACGTGTGGTCTCGACGTACCTTGTACCTTAGCTTCCCCCCATTCCCTTTCTCCGGGGTTGCGGGTCGGTCTACGGAGTAAGCATCGTGCACTCCTCCCCCAATTGCCCCTCGTCCGTCAGTAGTACCTTACGGTGCACTGTACTACAGCACTAGTATATTTGGTCTGCCGGCCGCTCAACCTTCGTTCGTTCGCTCCGTTGGTCCTGCTAGCACTTCTCTCTTTCGCTCGCTCGCTCGTCCAGATTTGAGCATTCCCACGCAACGACTGCCAACGCACATCAGCATGTCAGAGGGAGAAACCAAACCACCAGCGCCGACCGTGCCTGAGGCGCACCAGGTCGATACTTACCATCCCCCCAAGGCCTTCTTTGGGTAGGTGGCATCATGCGGGGTAGAGTGCGCGTGGAGATTTCTGACTCTTTGGCAGCAAACACCCAAAGGAACCACATCTCAAGGGCCTGGATCATTATAAGGAGCTATGGAAGGAATCAGTCGAGAATCCTGACAAGTTTTGGGGCAAGCTGGCGCGGGAGTTGTTGACGTGGGAGAGGGACTTTCAAACCGTGCACAGCGGCTCCTTCGAGCATGGCGACAATGCCTGGTTCCTGGAAGGTCGCCTGAATGCTTCCTACAACTGTGTCGACCGACATGCTTTCAAAAACCCCGACAAACCAGCTATCATCTATGAAGCCGATGAGCCCAATGAGGGCAGAACGATTACCTACGGCGAACTGCTCAGGGAAGTCTCGAAGCTTGCTTACGTTTTGAAGCAGATGGGTGTGAAGAAAGGCGATACAGTAGCGCTATATATGCCCATGATCCCCGAAGCCCTTATCTCGTTCCTGGTCTGCACTCGAATTGGTGCCGTACATTCCGTGGTCTTTGCGGGCTTTTCCTCGGATTCTCTGCGGGACCGCGTTATTGATGCGCAGTCCAAGGTGGTCATCACCACCGATGAAGGCAAGCGCGGCGGAAAGTTGATCGGCACAAAGAAGATCGTCGATGATGCTTTGAAGCAATGTCCGGACGTATCACACGTGCTTGTTTTCAAGAGGACTGGGGCTGACGTCCCCTGGACCAAAGGACGGGATTGGTGGTGGCACGAAGAGCTCGAAAAGTATCCGGGTTATATTGCGCCGGAGTCAATGAACTCTGAAGACCCTTTATTCCTCTTGTACACCTCTGGGTCGACTGGAAAGCCGAAAGGTGTTCTACATACTACTGCAGGTTACCTTATCGGTGCTGCCGCTACTGGCAAGTATGTGTTTGACCTCCACGAGACTGACCGCTTCTTCTGTGGTGGCGATGTGGGCTGGATCACTGGTCACACTTATGTGGTGTACGCCCCACTTCTACTCGGCGTTGCCACTGTGGTATTTGAAGGCACTCCGGCATATCCCAATTTCTCCCGCTACTGGGAAATCATCGACAAGCACGGTGTGACTCAATTTTATGTGGCTCCTACGGCACTAAGATTGCTCAAACGCGCCGGTGATGAGCATGTGAAGCACAAGATGAAGCATCTACGTGTGCTTGGCTCTGTCGGCGAACCAATTGCCGCAGAAGTCTGGAAGTGGTACCACGAGATAGTCGGAAAGGAAGAGGCGCATGTTGTCGATGTGAGCTTCTTACACTGCGCGGACATCTCTGCAATTGACTAACCGTGCGAAAGACATATTGGCAAACAGAGACCGGCTCCCATGTGATCACGCCTCTAGCCGGGGTAACCCCGACAAAGCCAGGAAGCGCTTCTCTCCCCTTTTTCGGGATCGACCCCGTAATTATCGATCCGGTGTCCGGCGAGGAAATCCAAGGCAACGATGTAGAAGGCGTTCTGGCTTTCAGGAAACCCTGGCCAAGCATGGCGCGAACAGTGTGGGGAGCACACAAGCGTTACATGGACACTTATTTAAACGTTTACAAGGGCTATTACGTAGGTTCCATCGCGCTAACTCCTTGACATTACTGACCATACCAGTTCACCGGAGATGGTGCAGGACGTGACCATGAAGGCTATTACTGGATTCGAGGACGCGTTGATGATGTTGTAAATGTCAGTGGTCATCGGCTTTCAACGGCTGAGATTGAAGCGGCGCTTATTGAGCATCGTAAGTTCACCATGAAGGGCAGGAGGACGGTGCGTGTTAATACTCTGCAGATTCCGTTGCCGAAGCTGCCGTGGTTGGCGTGCATGACGAATTGACCGGTCAAGCTGTCAATGCCTTCGTCGCCCTCAAGGATGGGAACGAAAGCAATGACCAAATCAAGAAAGATCTCATCTTGCAAGTGAGAAAGTCCATCGGACCATTTGCTGCACCTAAAGGTATTTTCATTGTGCCCGACCTGCCGAAGACACGGTCGGGAAAGATCATGCGGTAAGTCTATCGACGAGTCAAGTCTCTGTTCAGATCGGAAGTAACTAATTGCTTGACAGTCGTATCCTCCGTAAGATCCTAGCAGGTGAAGAAGATTCGTTGGGCGATGTCACCACGGTAGGCTATGCTATTGTCCCTCTCCCATTTGAAACGGCTAGTAACATCAGCATAGCTGTCTGATCCCAGTGTTGTGGGCAAGATCATCGATATCGTGCATGAGGCAAGAGGTAAAAAATAAAGCCTCGTGATGGACAGGGCAGTCGGTGCTCGATGGTGTCCGTCGATGATGTTAGTGCGTGCAAGATAAGGGTTGGATATACCTTCTTGAAACAGGCAATCTGTCGTCGCGCATATATACCTCTATTTGTAGGATATGTAGTTGCGGAAATGAAAAGTAACCAATCATATGGTGATGGATAATTTCCTTCGGAGAATACCTAAGCTAAGGTAGCAATGCTCTGCACGAGTACCTGGTAGAAAAGCCAAATGGAACCTTCCTTGATGGTTCCGAACGTGCCCGAGGCAGATTGGCGTGCTCTCGATTGCCTTACGGGGAGATCGGGGTCCAGGCTAGTTTAATTAATGCCGGGGACCGGTGACCGGTTGCCGTCTCACCATCTTTCAGTGGGCGGTGGACCGCTGTTTGTTACGGAGCCAAGAAACCCCAACTTCAAGACACCAAGGAAACCAAGACACCAAGACACCAAGACTCTGACTGCTCACCAAGCACAGCCACCACGGCCTTACGTCGGCTTCTCTGCGCCTTTCTCACTGCTCTTTTTGCTGCCCTCGATGATGGTCCGCCTATGTTATCATCCACGCCCCGTCGACCCTGTCAATCGTATCATATTGACAATGTTCCGTGATTCTTGCTGAAATCTTGGTTACTCCCATCAGCTAAACCCTGGTCGCTGAGGACCATATTCGCTCGTTATGCGCGCCTGTGGGCTATTGCTCGCACTGTTCACTTGCATCATCTTCCTCCTGAGTGATGTGCACGGTAAGCTGGTGGAACCGTTCACTCCGGCTCGACTAATTCAGCCTGCAGGGCATTCCGAGGCACGCAACCCTCTACGATTACTCCAAAGAATTGATCACCCTGTTATTCATACGCCATCTCGCCGTGTGACTGCGTTTTCAACATTTGATCTTACTTTCACCATCTATGCAACACAGCGCATCAAGCTTAGGCTCGAGCCAAATCATGATATCTTAGCGGACGGAGCCTCCGTGCAGTATCTTGATGCTGCCGGGCGCATTGTACGCAACGAGATAATTGACCGCCATGCACATAAAGTCTTCAAGGGCCAAGCATGGGTCCAAGAGGAGAATGGATCCTGGATGCATGTGGGTCAGACAAGGATAGTCGTCCGGCGGGATGGTATCCGTCCCCTTTTCGAAGGACAATTCACCTTCTTCCATGACCATCATCACATTCAGCTATTGTCAAACTACATGCGAACGAAACATGAGCTCGACCCTGACCTGGACAATGACGGCGACGAGTATATGATCATTTTCCGGGATTCGGATATTGGAGATAATTACTTCGCTGATCGTAAGCGCGCTGCAAGAGGATTAGGATCTACTTGCCTTTCCGACACCTTATCCTTCAATACAAAATCAGGTGTCCTCGGCAGTGCAGGCGCCGTAGAGCATGATGGGGGCTTCTGGGATTTTGGATATAGCGGATCATTGCGAGGAAAGCGTCAGATCGATAGTACACCCAGTGGAGGCAACTCTGCCGGGGTCAATCTTACAACTACCATTGGCCAGACAGCAGGGTGCCCATCAACTCGCAAAGTTGCCCTCGTCGGGGTTGCGACCGACTGCACTTACACAGGAACATTCAATTCTTCAGAGTCTGCTCGTCTGAATGTCATCACGCAGATGAACTCAGCATCTTCCCTGTATGAGAGCAGTTTCAACATAACGCTGGGGCTTCAAAATCTCACCGTTAGTGATAGCAATTGTCCAGGTACTGCTGCTTCCTCTACACCATGGAATATTGGCTGTTCCGATAGTACCACCCTCTCAGATAGGCTGAACACCTTTTCTGTCTGGCGCGGAGACCGGAATGATTCAAACGCATATTGGATGCTGTTGACCGACTGCAACACTGGGGCTGCGGTAGGACTGTCTTGGCTGGGCCAAGCCTGCGTGCAGGGTGTCACAACGGCCAGTGACTGGAGTGGCGGCAATGAATCCGTCAGCAGTGCAAATGTTGTGGCAAGAACATCGACTGAATGGCAGGTCATGGCGTGAGTCTTCTTTTCTTCTCGTGTAGACTGGTACTGAGGAAAGATACAGACATGAGACAGGCCATATGTTCGGAGCGGTGCACGACTGTACCAGTGACACGTGCAGTGATGGCACCGTTCAAGCTCAACAATGCTGCCCTCTCAGCAGCACCACCTGTGATGCTGGAGAGCAATATATTATGAACCCTTCCACTGGCAGTGGCATTACGAAGTTCAGTGCTTGCAGTATTGGCAACATTTGCTCCGCCTTGGGCCGGAACAGTGTCAGATCGGATTGTCTGTCAGCAAATAAGGATGTCACGACAATAAGTGGCAGCGAATGTGGGAACGGAATAGTCGAGACTGGTGAGGATTGTGATTGTGGGGGGACTGATGGATGCGGTGACAATTCTTGCTGTGATGCGACTACATGCAAGTTCAAGAACAATGCCGTGTGTGACGACTCAAACGAAGATTGCTGCAAAGACTGTCAATATGCATCCTCAGGCACCGTGTGTCGTGCGAGCACCGGGGTTTGCGACCCCGAAGAGACCTGCTCCGGCACAAATGCCACGTGCCCCGCGGATACAACAGCTCCAGATGGTCAGAGTTGTGGAAGCAGCTTGCAATGTGCCAGTGGACAATGCACATCACGAGATTTGCAGTGCAAGACAGTCATGGGGTGAGAACTTGTCCAGCCTCTGAAGCATTCACCCCGGTACGCTGACAGCTTCTGCAGTTCCTATACTCAAGGCAACGATACGTATGCGTGCAATAGTGAGACATGCCAGATATCTTGCGCTTCTCATGAGTTTGGAGCGAATGTCTGTTACAGCCTCTCCCAAAACTTTCTGGACGGGACAGTTTGTGGCGGAGGAGGGCACTGTCTGAACGTGAGTACTAGAGCCTTGACTAAGTACGTCGCCCTTGCTTACATGTCATATTCCAGGGACAATGCAAGGGTTCCAACGCGGTCAAGGAAGTTGGTTCATGGATTAAAGACCACAAGGCCCTGGTTATTGGGCTCGCAGCCGCCATCGGTGGCTTGATTCTGATCAGTCTTCTGGGCTGTCTCGTCAGGTGTTGCGCCCGAAGACGTATGCGGAAGGTGACCGCGGCACAACAGCAACAGGGCTGGCCCCAAGAACAAGGCTGGAATATGCAGCCCGTGGGCGCTCCACCGAAGCCTCCTGCGAACGGCCAATACTGGCAGCATCCTCCTCCACCTCCTCCAGCATGGCAGGGACCTAGCGTCCGCTATGCATGATTGTCATGTCTACGAGTCTCGTGTTTCTTGGTCAAAAAAGGGTGGCGCATGGTGTTTGCATTCATCGGCGTTCATGTTGGTCACGTTTGTGACTGGTTAAGGGGCTTGGGATATGCATGCTTTTCGCCGAAGCGTTTTACGGGATCCATAGGGGACAAAAGGCGGAAGAGATCGCAGGACGATACAGTTTTGGCGGTGATGGACGGTGAGAGCCGATTTGGATGCCGCAGATGCCAGCGGCCAATAGATAGGGCAGAAATATTTGGACTAAATCAACTCAGCTATATGTCCATGCCATGACCGACATGACCGAGAGCTATGTACAAGCAAACTCCCAATCGACCCAATGACTCCAGAATCATAACACAGAGGCTCTATGCCTGGTAGAACAAGTGATGGAAGTCACCTGGACCATGCCAAAAAGACTTTTTTTGCAGAAATCCCCAACATTTTGCAGTTGCTCCTGAAAAGGCGCATCCAGAAACGACTTTTTGCCACGTACGCTCGGTCGTCTACGTATTCACAATGCCTGTTGCTTGGAGGTCCCGAATCGATACCTCAAGCAGCAACTTCAGTTCTGACCTTCTTGGACGGGGGAACTGGTGCCTCTTCCGCTGCCTTCTCGTCCAGGTCCCGCTTCTCCTTGACGTTTGAAATCTCCTTTTCCTTGGCCTCGAACTTAGCCTTCTCTTCAGCGGTCAAGTCCGGTAACAGAGGCTTCTCCACCTGAGAATGCAGGTTCTTGTAAAAGGCGCGAATAATGCTATCAGCGTCGTCGACAGCCAGTGGCCTGACGTCGGCCATGGCCTTGATCTTGGCGGTACACTCCTTGTACTGGGCGTCGGTCATCTTGATGTTGAGCTGTTCGGCTCGCGACTTGATGGCATTCCAGCCAGTCAGTCTCGAAGCAAAGTGCACATATCGCGTCATGCCGAAATCGGCGGGGTTGATGATCTCATATGTGCTCGGGTTGTTCAATATCGCCTTAGCGTGGATACCAGCCTTATGGGTGAAGGCACAGAACCCAGTGATGTAGTTGTTAAAAGGGATGTTGACCTCAACCGCTTCGGCAACTAGATCTTCAATATCCTTGATCTTCTCCAAATTGTACTTGCTCTTGACATACTCGCGGTCGGCGGCAATCATACGGGCCATCAGGCCGCCCAATGGTGTGATACCGTTGCGCTCACCGATGCCGAGCACGGATGTGTCAATGTGAGTAGCGCCAGCCTCGAGAGCGCAGTACGCGTTCGCAATGGCACATCCAGTGTCATTGTGGAAATGGCATTCGATATCACAACTGACAACTCCACGGAGCGTCCTGACCAAGTCGTAGACTTGTCTGGGAGAAGCACAACCGACAGTGTCGGCGATACCCACGCGGTTGACGCCGATCTTGTCGACAGTGGAGTAGATGGATAGAAGGTCAACCAGATCGGACCGGAATGAATCTTCGCTCGAAAACCGGATCTCAATACCCTTGGACTTGACGAAATTGATAACTTCGATTGCAGCGTTTGTGATGTAGGTCATATCCTTGCCGTGCGAGTGCTCGCGGAGATAAGACGATGTACCAATGACGACGTCAACGCCATCTACACCGGTCTCGACTGCTATCCTCGCATCATCCATATGGCATCGGATGTGAGTCAGAATCTACGGCCAACGAGTCAGACAGACAAGCGCAGCAGGTGACAGAGAATGCATACCTTTGCCTTCAAGCCAAGCTTGCAAATCGCTTCGCAGTCCAACCTTGACTGTTCGGATGCAGCAGGGCTCGTCAATTCGATCTTCGGGTAAGGTCAGTATTCCGTACGCTCACGGCACGCATGAATCGGAGCGCGGTAACATACATAGTCAACGCCGAACTCATCCAAAGCCTTGGCAATCTCAATCTTCTTGGCCGTGTCGAAGAAGGCATTGGCAAATTGCTCGCCTTCTCGCAGAGTGCTCTCGATAATCTTGAAGCGCGATACGTTGCTGAGGAAGTCGCCCACAGGCTGGTAGGGATTCCGACTGTGCACATGCGGATTCTGCGGTGTGACGATGCCAGTAAAGCCTTCGTGGGCTACCAAATGATCAGTGACTCGAATAATACATCTGGGGAAAGCGCAAGCAACTCACACGAGCCATTACTGTGGCCATTGGTGGTGCCATTGACACCGTTTTGTGCCGAAGGAGCCATGGTGGCTATGGATGAAGGAAGTTCAATTGAGAGAGATGGCTGCTGTGGAGGCGGCTGGCATACGACTGGCAGTGTATTTGCAGGGTTGCGAAGTAGAAGGTGCAGGTGGAGGAGAATGGGTAATAATGGGTGGGGGTGGTTTGTGAGTGACGAAGGTTAAAAAAGAGAAGTTTGTCGGTGAGTAATAATTCGGCCCGGCCCAGAAAGATGCGAATTTACGGTACGCGGAGTACTTTGTAGGACCTATCGCGGGTTTAGTCCTTCTACGACGTACAAAGTACTTCATTGTACCTGGGTGAGTAGAGGAAAATCTGGACTCTCACTGGCCGCGGGAAAATTCAACGATGATTACTACCGGATTAACTTATAGTACATTACTCGTACCTTACAGGTAAGGGCTGGCCGTACCTGTAGATTACCTTACCTTCACTTACACCGATAGACTGAAGCCTTTTCTTTTCTTTCGTCCACATAATAATAATAACAATATCTAACTCCTTATATCCCCTTCCGCGGGGGAACCTCTTCAAGGTATAATTGTAGACCCATGTCCATGTCTCAGTAAGTTGCATGAGGGTTGCTCCTGGCGCATGCCCTTCCACTCTACTTAGGTCATGTCAGATTCAGACGGACATACGCCTATGCCCAGCAAGTAAATAATTCTCCAGATGCAATGCAACTACCAGTCTCTCGCCCTCTTCTGCCAGTCTTTGTAGTAGAACTCCATCTCGCCTTGGCAACTACGAGCCGGGTCGCTGTCGCATCCTTTGAAATGGATCACGAAATCATCCTCCTTGTAGGCGCCAGGGTTATCCCGTCCCACAATCTCCGGATTATAAGCATTCAGGATCCGCTGCGGCACCAAAGCAAGTTTCGCAAGGATCGTAGGGTGCCATTGGACAATATGTTCCTAGCCAACAGTATTAGTGCGGTGGACCATGTCACGCTCAAACGGTAGCATACCAGAGCATGCGCCTCCGCCTTTTGGAAGTTGTAGTTCCGATATAATGGATCAAACCAGGTGTCGAGGAAGAACTTGGCCCAATCACCCTTCCTCACGATGAAGCTTCCTTGAGACAACCCTTCCTTGTCCTGCATGAGCACGAGGTCAACGTGATCTCCGCGCAAGTGGGAAAAGGTCTTGATGACACTGTCCGGTGGAACGACGGGGTGGTCGGTGATCATTAGGGACTCTAAACGCGTGCGTGACATGACGTGCTCATCAAGGGAGAGCGTCGGGTTCATAATCAACGCATGTTGATCCAAATACCAGAAGTATGTACTCCAGGGATATAATGTCATCGCATGCCTCATCGAAGGCACACGAGACCAGGTGGTCGGGGAGAAAGAAAGGTCGTAGTCAGTCACAAGTGGAAAGAAAGTCGCGTAGCCTGCAGTGGAAACGTTCAGCCCAACAGCACTCTGGCTCTCCCACGGAGGGGCATCTCACCATGCTTTGCGGCATACGTTTCCCTGTTCTGCTTGATCTTCTCGATATAGTCACTCCCAAGCCGACCAGGGTCCAATGCCGTGACGATCACTACTGGTGGGGTATTTGCGGGCGCTCGAGGCACGTTGGAGCCGGACAGGCGCGAAAAGATGAAGAGGATGGCGAGCGCGGCGAAGATGATGATTGCACCTAGATGAACATGCTTCCTGCGGATCGGTATCCGGGAGGATCTCGTTGCGTAAGGTGGAGGATGCGACGTCTTGCGGGGAGGCAGCGCAAAGTGCATCTCGAACGGCAGACAGTGGATTCCGATGCTCTCAAAGGACCGAGGAAACGTGTGTGTGCAGAATGCAGCCCCCCTGGACGATCACGAGAAGACCGGCTTACTGCAATCGTAGGGGAAGGATCAATGCATGGCCCGAGCCAAGATGCACGTTGCGAGCGGAAACACCGAAGGTATATTATGGCTGGGATGGCGTTTCCGAGATCTCGAATTCTTTTGCAGTTGCTTTGTACGAGTAGACAGTCAATTTGCTTGTGGGATACGAAACTCACCAGTGCGAGGCTGTGGAACAGAAGTATGAGTGGAGTATTCCGTACCATCTAATCTCTCTGCGGGTACTGTACTTCTTTGGCCCATCACGGAACAAGTTTGATCCGAAGGCAGATTACCTTTACCTTTACCTTACGTTACTTTATGTAATCAGGTTGGCATGGATGAAATATGGAAATGTGGAAACTACCGAATAGTGACGTCTTGTCTGTTCGTTGTTCGCTCCATCGCACTTGCCCTGCCAGTGAATGCTTCGCAGTCCGACAGTATATATACATACTGTTCCACAACTTCACCATGTCTTCATCCCTTACCGTTGTCAACTACCTTACATTCCGCCATCTTCGCCCCCCTAACAGACTTCTCCTCATACACTCCCTCTATACCCTTGAATAATGGCCGACTCCGTGATCCAGTTGAAGTGCGACTGTAATGTATGCACAACGCTATGTCCATCCCTTAGACCTCTGCTAACTCGCAGTCACTGGCAGAATTACCCGTGGGGAAAGCAAGGTCACCATTCTTTGGCCGCTCGCTATGCCTCCAAAACTCCGAGGGATGATTTCCAGATTGACGAGGACAAGAACTATGCAGAGGTACAACAACTTTCACCTCCTCCTCTTCCGTATGAAGTTCCACCCAAGCTCATGCAAACCAGATGTGGATGGGAACCTATCCCACCACCCCTGCTCACGTGCTTTCTTCCAACGAAGAATTACAAGCTGTCCTGAACGCCAACAAGGAGAAACTGATTGGCAAACCCGTGCTCGATAAATTTGGCGCAGACTTGCCGTTCCTTCCCAAGGTCTGCCAACCACTATCCCGACAGGCCCTTTTGAACCCAACTAACCGCCCGAAGATTCTGTCCATCCAAAAGGCCCTTCCGCTTCAGATACATCCGGACAAGGAACTAGCCAGCAAGTTGCATAAGGAGGACCCGGAAAAGTTCAGTGATCCCAACCACAAGCCAGAAATTGCTGTCGCTCTCACAACTTTTGAGACATTCGTTGGATGGAAGCCACTGGCCGACATTGAAGAGATCTTTCAACTGAAGCCTTTGCAAAAGTTCCTTCCTAAGGAGTCGACCCCGTTTAATAACGAGGTTTTGAAGGCGATATGCAAGTCTATTCTGAGTGCACCAGAAGATGTCATTGCTTCAACGCAGGATGAGCTGCTGAAGATACCGAAGGAGCAGTTCGGCAAGCAGGCGTACATCCAAGAGCTCCTGCCGAGGCTGCAGAAGCAGTACTCCAAGGAGGACCCCGGGAATCTGGTCGCCCTCCTGCTGATGAACTTCCGAACTCTGAGCCCTGGCCAGTCCATCTATGTTCCTGCGGATGGCATCCATGCCTATCTATCTGGCGACATTGTAGAGTGCATGGCTCGGTCCGATAACGTCATGAATACCGGTTTCTGTCCTCCTGCGGATCGTGACAGCGTCGATACCTTTGTTCGGGCTCTCACTTTCCAGCCTCACGACATCGACGAAGCTCTCCTACCCTCCAAGCCATCGTCTAAGAGTTTGGACGGGAAAACCAAGGAATACGCACCGCCGATGTCCGAGTTCGACATGCTTGTTACGCAATTGAAGGCTGACGAAGTCGAGACTGTCAAGCCAGTCAAAGGCCCAAGCATAATGATCGTCACCAGCGGTAGCGGAACCATGACCGTTGAAGGGAAAAGCCATAAATTGGACGAGGGGTACGTGTTCTTCATTGGGCAAGGCGTCGAGGTCGTATTCGAGACCCAGAAAGGGCTCGAAGTTTATCGGGCTTACGCTGAGGCATAAAGCTCAGATCATCCGGTGGACGGTATTCCTTGCCGTATAGCATAGCAGGTCATGTGGTAGCACGCAATAGCATTGAATCAGAAGCGTCTTGCAAGCGTTCAGCGCAGCTCAACCGAAGCCACCTCTTCATACTCCTCTCCAACGACATTGCCTGTGTCATCCAACTGTTTCTTCGCCCCCATTTTGCAGATTGCGATTTTCTCGATTGCCAAATTCGTAGCCCACTGATAGTTCTGATATCGTTGGATGATGTCGGTTGCATCGAAGTGGAGTCTGGGCTTGCTTGAGCCATGTCTCCCGCCCTTCTTTCGGCCACCCGCCGCATAGATTGAATTCACAATCGTAGCGTGCAGCTTGAGAGGACGATCATCTGGCAGGAGGAACCCAGCGTCCAGGAAAAGATCGCGCAGGTGTTGACAGAAGGGCAGCAGGCGTCCGGAGGGATCGAGCGGGGCAGCATACAGGATGGACGTCCGGCTGGGTTTCTGCATGGGCGCCAGCGAATCCAAAGTGACCTGAGGGGGGAGAAGTGTGCGGCCATGTTGGTGGCTTCCGCCCTCCGTCACCACAGGCACGCCACCATCTTCCTCCGCCTCTGTCTCTTGCGCATCGATCTCCAAGCGGTTGGTCGTTGCGCTCCCTGCGCTGGCTGGGCGGGCAGTTTCGAGCAACTTGCCCGGATCCAGGGAGCGGAGCAAGTCAATGGCGCCTTGTAATCGTTCCGGGGTTGGAAGACTCATGACACCCAGTGTCAAGTGCAGCGTGCCGACCGGCCGGACCGCTTTTGGATCGATGTAGGCCGCATCATCTTCGCTACAGGAGGAGATATCGGAGAGGAAGTGCCGCAGAGATGCCTGTAGAGCTGGTCGGGACTCGGCCGTCACAAGCGGGAGGCATAAAAAGTGAGTGAGCGGTGCCCGCTTCTCCTTCCGCTCCCCTGGCGACATCGTCCTCGTAGACTCAGATGGGTGACGAGGGTGGTAGAAAGCTGCTGCGACGAGATTAGACTTGTATGGATACGTGGTACTTCTGCCCGGGACAAAGCCGTGAAGCAACCGCTTCATGCTCTGTGGTGGAGCCGTTCGATTAATTCATACAGTCTACCCATTTTCAAACCGGTGACGAATCTCGTCGTCTCCAAAGCTAGCACCGGATTTACCTTATGGACAAGCTATGATGGAAGGTATCTCGTGGATTCGCAATCCCGCAGCCTTATCGTTTTATTTAGCAACGTGCGGTGTACCTTACCTTACAGTAATGCCAGAGTAACGTACGATACAACCGATACGCGCACGATACATAATACACGGTTACCGGCTGGCGGCCACAGAATACCGAACCAAGGGTGCGGCCGGAGACTTTCGGCGGAACGTGGCACCGAGCCGAAGATTCAGGGCAATGAGTGGTCCAGGTCGATATCGATGCAGGATATGCTGCATTCAAGAAGAGACAAACGAGTGGACGACTCTGCTGCGCTAATAGCAGTCTCTGTGTGATCATAACTTGTAATACCGCCTTTGTAGAATATGCCGATGCCTTTGGTGGCCGTCGGGGTACTGCATGGCCAGAAACCAATGATGCTCCTAACTGGAATTGAGCCGGTAGCTAGAATCGACAAGTATATAGGCAGTGCATTGTACGCCTCTCCAGAGTGAGGATGGGTCGCGGTGGCTTTCATCGGTGGTGTACGGTTCGCCGCTCGAGTGTGATCGCCGTATACCGTTTCACGTAAATGCATGAGGTATAAACGCAATGCAGGCTGCTGCGGTCCATAGCACTCGTATTGATGCCAAACCAGGTCCCGGCACAACACACACTCCGCCGGTTCACGAACAAGCATATTAAGACACATGCACACCTGATGGAGTTCAGAAGGCCCATGGCAAAGAGCAAGGCCACAAACGCGGATGGGGATTGAGCGACATGGAACTTCCTATGTGACAGTTCAGCAGGAACGCGTGAGAGGTCCCATTAAGAGTTAACACCAGAAGAATGCCTCAACGCAGAACATCAGCAGCGCTACCCATGGACAGATACCGGAGTCTCTAGGCAGAAAATGTACACGATGTTGCACGGAAAGATCCTTCCCTTGGGCGACAAGTGCCAAAGGCACTTCGAGACCGAAGGAACAAGACAATATCATCCTCCCACGAAAATGTGAAGCCAGGCCCTACAACCGTGAGCCATGGGCGACGACTTGCTGGGTGTTCACGTCTACTGACCTCAAGAAGACCCTTCATAGAACTTTTTTAGCACCTTCTCCACTTCGGCATACTCAACCTTCACGTCAGCTAAGGTCTGCTTGATGCGATCAAGGCATTTCTTCGAATCCGGCTCGTCGACTGTGCCAGTCTCGTCCTTGTGCGAGCCAAAGTGTTGGATCTTTTCACAGCTGTCCTTCACCTTGGTGAGGCCCAGGGTTGCCGAGGAGCCTTTAAGGAAATGACCAAGAGCGGACAGTTGCTGAAGGTCACCTTCCTTACTGTTGAACAAGGGTGTCACCGGTCAGTGCCGCTCGCCGGCTTCACGCTGCAAAGCACAAAAGACACATTAGACTTACAGGCTATTGTCCATCTTCTTCAACGTCTCCTCCGCCTGTTCGAAGAAACCGTACACGATGCCTTTGCTGAACTCACGGTCGTCCTCGTCTTCGTCCATTTCGAGGATTTGCTCGAACGTGTATTGGTCGACGGAGTCCCCCCATTCAGGCGCACTGACCGACCCTTCTTCACTCTGTGAAGCGTGCAAATATCAGAAGATGAGGATCCACAAGAATCGCCAATTAAGCGATGAGAAGTAGTAGGGAAGACATACCCTGTTCTCGGAGTTGTCAACTCGCTTTGACCCGCTTTCAGGCATGTTGACCGCAATGACAGAGATTGATCAGAGCAGAGAGAAGTTGACTAGTCAGAATACGATGCAAATGCGAGCAATTTGTCACGATGAGAATATGCGGGGAGCGTGCGCGATATCCAAGGTCGACAGCCTCCAAGATGGACCGTATTAGGTCTGAGGGTGCAGGCGAGGTGGACTAACGAACAGTGACGCCGATGACGGCAGACTTCTGCTTCGGCAGACAAGTGCTCGTGAACAGAGGACAACAAGTGAATGCCAGAACGATGCAAGCGAAACTGAGGAAGGATCAAATTGAAGATTGCTCAGGTGCCCCAGGAATGCAGACTGCCAGAGTGCCAGGTGGCCCACCGGATAATGAGTTCGGCGGCTGCAGGAAACTGCAGCACAACCGCAGCAGGAGGAGGGAAAGCGGACAGAGAGGATCGAAGAACCAATTACTGATTCAGGAAACCCGCCCACGGCCGCGTTTGATGTCGAGACGGAGCTCGGGCTGGCGGCAGAAGCTGACAGGCTCCTGGTACACCAGAACAGCAGCCGGATGAAGACTTTCCAGAAGAATATCCTGCTTCGGTAAGGTAAATATGGGAATCTGTCGTCTCCCGAGGGGGAGGGTGGAGGGTATTTGCCTTAGGCTAGCACGGGCACACCCTCGAGAGGAGCTTAGAGCTGGTACCTACCTCACACTATAGGATATCTGTACCCTGGCACGACGACCTGTGACAGTCTGCTCGCAGTGCAAAACAGGATCAGATCAAGATGCTGATAAGCCGGAGGCAGGGCGGATCTCCTCTTGTCTTTTGGACCGGACGTCGTGTTGGTGGGGATGTCCTGGGTGTTTGGGACGGCGTGCCCACTAGTAGTGGAGGTGGATACGACGGCTCGATGACAAGCAAAACGAGCAACAGCAATGGTAACAAATTGATCCTTTGGAAAATTTAACTATTCGTAATCTTAAGAGGTTACCGGCGGTTTTTGGGGTGGTGGGTGGTCACTGGTGGAGGGCCCTTGTCGTGTTTCCCTTTCCTCGGTCGATCAGCCGGGAACGCTCAGGGCAAGTGAAGAGAGAAAAGGGCAAAGGGCCAAAAGCATAGAACGAAAGGACAGGTTTAGGGTGTGTGTGGTAGCGAATATTAGGAATAATAGTGATGATGATGGGAAGAGTGCCGGGCCCCAGTTCTCTACGGGAATTAGGTAGGACTTGCTATCTGGACCTTATGCACGCGCAATACCTAATATGGGTCAGGGTCAGTCAGATGAAGGAATTTCGGTGTCCGGGTATGACGCCACAGACGAGAACTACCGGGGCGCCTTGCGCTGCCAATCAACCGACCTGGTGGAGCCCCGAGCGCACCTTTGTCTTTTCGGACTTTTGCTTATTATTATTGCAAGCCAGCATACCAGGCCGAAAATGATGGGGGATATCGAAGGATAAGAACACGGTGATACGTCGAGTCTACCAAGCTGTAGGAATGGGCCAACATCCCCTAGAGTATATGATATTGGTGCTCTCGAGGAGACCAGACATATTTTGTGTTCATCCAAGTAAAGATAGAAGGGTAAGACAGGGTTGGTAAGGGCACGCATGACACTAATTAGTACTCGTATGGATGGCAGATGGAGGACTCATGTAGCGCGCGGTCCTGCTCCATCCAGCACAGGAGGCCAGCTGGTGCATCTGCGCTTGTCAAAAAATCTTCTCATTTATTATTGTTGTTCGTCCACGCGCACCGACTTCCTTTCCTCATCTCATCATTCTTATCACTGCTGTGGCCGTTTTCCTTCGTACTCGGTACTCTTTCCGTGCTCGTACTTTACTCCTCCTGCAGTTTGGCCAAATTAGGGGCCTCCACACCTCGAGGTGATCGACGGGCGTCGGCATCGGCGACGACATGCCTTGGCTGGCCCCCGGCACTATCTTACCTTGCTGTACGTGCAGCACAAACATCTGTTCCCTTAAAGAATAAAGATACCAAGGCAAAGTACTACTTCTGGCGGGCCTTGATTTGATCTTGGAGCTTGAGCCCTCGTTGAGTTACCAGGCCCACCAAAGCGGACCTCCCATGAAGGTGATGATAATGCGGACCATTGCTGCATACTCCTCCACCTGAACCACCTCCTGTTGTCTTTTCCTTCCAACGGCGACTTTTTGAACTTCTTCAATCTGAGCCCGCGCATTCTCTAAAATGTCGGATTCCGTCGCAGAACAAAGAGCATAAGCGATCAATGTCGTCACCGGATGATGTCAGTCAGGGTTTGCCCAGTGACGCACAGTAAGGGCTTCCAGTCGCCAGTGTGCTTGCGAGGTACGACTGCTAGGTACCCTGGGGCCTGCAACAACAATGAATCCCAGTCCTTCCGTCCCTCCTGATCTTTATCCGCCTAAAGTCCTCGTAGCGCGTTAGCTGAGGTTTTAAGGTAGTCGGCTAACCGCGGGGACCCTGAAAATAATGTAACAATAATGGCCGTGATCGCTCGGGAGTCCGCGTCGACATGCCCCAGCTATTCCAGATGGTGCGAGCACGACACCCCTGGCACGATCAATCATGCTTTGGAGGATCACTCCCACAGGTTCGCCTCCGCTATTTTCCTTTCTGGAAATTAGTCGGTCCAAGGCCAAGCGTGTCTCCCTCAATAATAACGTGCCTCAAGAGAGATGGTGCTCGTGCTGGTTGCTCCCTCCAGCCTCCAGGTGTTTCTCTCTTCCGGCGCTCCTATGCGGCAAGGTTGGTCCGTGGAAGCCAGGATGGAAGCAGGAGGTGCCGGGTGAGGCGATCAGTTGCTCCGATTGGGATAGCGGGTTGGTGAGTTGGTGACTTGGTGGGTTGGCCGTGGTCGGATCTCTTCTGGTCGCGGACCAACGATATCAAATGCGTGGCCGTCGGAAAAGTTTTGCCTGCTAAGTGCTTCCCTTTTTCGGACTTGGTGCGTGCTACCGAGGCCACATGTGGCAGCGTATGCTATCTTTCGATGGGATGACCCTCGTTGCATCGATGTTTCGCGAAAATCAACCAGCAACTCCACCGCTCCTGGAAGGCTGTCAGTGCCCGTGTCGTTTAACCCTGCTTCACCGTTGATCGTCGCCGCCAGCTTTTCTTTTCTCATGATCAATGTAACTTCATATGGACGGACCCGTTTTGGTGAGAATCGAGAAGTTGATGCTCGTCGACTTCGAGATGACTAGAGCAGTAGTACGCAACCAGAGTACTCAGTTACATATGGTACTTCCTAACCTCACCTCCCTTCCTTAGTGGCTCCTCGCCTCCTCGGAAGACGTACCGAAAGCTGGGACATCCATGCGATTGGTTCCTTGAGTCGCGAGTCGTAAGTCAGGAGTCGTGTGAGTCGTGACGGATATACCCCCGAAGCCAACCATGTGCCTCGGACGCACCCTTGCTCCTGGTGCGGCACGATTTCCTTTGTATTCGTACCCTCATTCTATTTGGGTAATAATAGACACTTGAGCCTGACCTGGAAACCTAAGCTAAGTTATCTTATCTAAGTCTGCCTTCCAGCTTGCCATAGGATGGTAAGTATATGTCAGTACGGAGTAAGTAAGGTAAGGTACATCATCCCGTAAGCTGCAGCGTCACCTCAGTTCAAGTTCCAACTTGTTACATAGCATGTCGGAGAGTTGTTGACGCAACTAGCAGTAGCTGCTTGCACTGCCAAGGACCCGTCTCTCATTGTCGGAGCGACTTGCGGATCCCGTCCAGCCGTGGAAGGATGCTTCCTACCTTACCCATCGCGCTTGGATTAAGGTATGTATTGACTCTTGTCTTTCTCTTAGGTATCTTAGTTATTTTGACTTAAGATATACTAGGATAATAATGGATAAGGCAGAAGCAAGTTAAGGTCCCTGACGGTTATCGGGAGTATATTTCCTACATTTTTGTTGGGGACGTTCAAGACGAGATCCTGCCTGGGACTACAGAAGGGGAAAACGTGCCGGGATCCGCGCCTGAGAGGACGTTCGAACATGGTTGAGGACGGGTATGCGAGTACAGAGAATGTCATCAAGGTACAAGTACTCGTACAACTCCTCCCTCGTACAAGAGAGTGTCCTGACTGATGTCGAGTACCCCGGGTGCCTGGTGTGAGATACGAAGTATTCCTTCGCTCATTGCCCAACAGACCAGATCGGGAGATCTTGACTTCATCTCCGCTGCGAAATATCGCTCTGCGCTGCACAGCTTTTGGTACGCGACACGCTGATATGTGAAGCTTCCAAATCCTACGAATAAATAGTCTGTTCCTTAGCCCGCCAATCTCCACTTCAGCCGCATCTTTCTCGAGGCGGAAATCTGTCGCGGTTGGACAATGCTGGTCTTGGCCAGCGTCCGCGGTTCGAGCGGGTTTATTGGTACCTGAAAGAAGGTACCTATCTGGAAGACTACCGAGCTACGATCCTACACACCAGGTCGTTGCAAGGAAACCTAACAAATAACATCATCATGATCACCTTATATGATTCTTCGGTATCTGATCGCAACTATCAACGGTACGACAAGGGCTTTTGGACTGGCAACACCGGGAAGTGAAACGCTCTTTTGGCCCCCTGCAATGTATGCAAACTCAAGTCCGCGCGCCTTGACTAACTGTACAACATCTCATGCTCCTTTCACATGGCTTGTGAGTATGGTCGAATTGAGCGCAACCGCTAGCCTGTAACCTTGTAGATGCTCTCCGCGAGACGCTTGACATTTCCGGTGGTGATACCGGCAACCGATATTCTACCGTCCTTGGTCGCATAAACCGAGTGCTGCCCGGTCCCTCAGTACTCGACATCATAACGCGCACTACAGGTTGAGACTTACCTCCTTTGACAATTTGTCCATCTGCTCCGGCTTCAGGCCGGTATAAGCAAACATACCGATCTGTTTGGCCTGTCAGTCGAGGCAGGAATACGAAAGAACATTGCTCCGTACCTGCGATGTGATATGGCTCCAGTCATGCTTGCTGCCGAGCTCTTCCAGGTGCTTCTTCAAAAGGGCGCGCATGGTGATGATCCTGTCAGCCATTCCCTTGACCTCGCCAAGCCACTGCTTGTTCAAAGCCGCGTCATTGAGGATGGTTGAGGCGATGCGGGCGCCGTGAATGGGCGGATTGGAATACATTGGTCGGACGAGGATCTTGATCTGGGAATCCACCCGCGTCTTCTCCTCGGCGGAATCACATACAAGCGAGAACGCTCCGACACGCTCACCATAAAGACCCTGCGGCGCATGTCAGCTATTGCCAGGTCGCTCTTTCGAACCGCCACGCACCATATTCTTTGCGAAACTCTGACACAACGCAATGTTGTGGCCCTCCGACACAAAGTGCCTAACGGCAAAGGCGTCCCGATCTGTATCTCCACTGGCAAAACCTTGATACGCCATATCGAAGAACGCGAAATGCTTCCCTGCCTTCACAGCGTCGCTGATCTGACGCCATTGTTCTTGGGTGGGATCGACGCCGGTGGGATTGTGCGCACATGCATGCAGGAGAATGATGCTGCCTTCCGGGGCGGCTTTTATATCCTCAACCATACCATTGAAGTCAAGACCAATGGTGTCCTTGTTATAGTAGCGGTACTTTTCAATCTCCAGCCCAGAGTCTGTGAAGACAGCAGCATGATTGGCCCAGCTGGGGGTGGGGAGGTAGATCTTCTTCGCGCCGGGGTAGAAGCGCTGGAGGAACGTGCCACCAATCCTAAGGGCACCAGTACCTGATATTGCTTGTGTGATGGCAATGCGGTCTTCTTTGATTGGCACCGATTCAGGTCCATACGCCAGAAGAGCGGCAGCCTTTGTGAATGCTGGAACACCGGTTATGCCAGCGTACTCTTTATCCAACCCTGAATCAACCACCTTCTTCTCGGCCGTCTTGACCGACGGAAGTACGTATGGTTTACCCTGGTCGTCCCTGTATGCGCCAACGCCTAAGGCAGTCCGACCCATCAGCCCTATTCACTAAATCGCAGCAATAGTAGATTCCACGTGAGGCGCAGAAAGAGATACCTAGGTTGATATTTTGTGGAAAGCTGTCCGCTTTGAACGCTTCTGTGATACCTATAGTGACCATCAGCAGCTGAACAAGTAAAAGGGACGGAAGCTAAGAAGCTGCTCACCAAGGATAGCCTGCGCGTGAGCAGTGAGTTAGCAGTAGGTATCTACGGTGGATCGCATCAATGACACACATCCTTGCGCATTGAAGTCAGCTACATGGATATTTCTGTCGTCCCTCGATCCCAGCAGGCTTACAGGAGGTCCCTGTGGGACATTGGCCCACGTGGAAGCTTGTCGAGCAGCGAGGCACGCCCGGAGAGAATTGAGTCGGAGAGCCGTGTGACGACCGGCAGTCCTCGAGATGCAAAGCATGGCGGATAGGAGGCAGGACGCTGATCAATTGGGATGAGAAACAATATGGGTGTGCAAAAGAGCGCCTGAAGGGAAGGATGAGCGCTGGACGGTGACCCTGAGCAGGGACTACGACTATCAATAAGAATGAGGAGCAGAGGAGAGAGTGGATGTCGTCGGAGCGAATTGTACTCGGTGCAAAGAAGTCGGCGAACGCGGTACGGTACGATGTACTCCGGTGTATGAGTCGTACCTGTCACGGAAGAACTAGGGGTGTTGCGTGCCTCACGCGGTGATTAACCTGAGTTGAAGGCCCTAACGACGGGTAGGCGCCTAATAAAACCCGGAATACCCCGGACCCGTACGTTGTACGAATACACCCAGGTACACATACGGTATCTTGCGCGCGTTAAGTTCCAGGTTTATGGCAGTGCAACTTGGATAGTACAATACCTGTAAGGTCAATCGTTCAATTTCGTATGCCTTACTGGCATTACAGTAACCTTACACAGTACGTTAAGATACCTTACCTTACAGGTTGCAGAAGGTACGGTAAGGTATTGATTGCTTATAGGGTAAGGTAACCACGCATAAGGCCCGTATTATTATGCATTTGACACCCCTTAACTGTGCTGGCATGGCCATGCGGATGCCCAAGCTCGATCCATCTATACCTTATCTTACAATCAAAGAATTTTGCGAAATGGACCAGGCCAACCTCCAAGACGCTCTCTCATGCCAACCTAACTCCAGCCTGCCGATTCTTCTTGGCCGTGGCCCCCATTGCATTGTTCATGCCTGTGCTCTGGCTGCTGTCCAGGCTGCTCATGGCGAGTCGCTTCTTCTCGTCCTCGATCTTCTTGAGTAGCTTCTCAGTCTTCTGTTTCCCACTGCCCTTGCCGTGGAATTGATGGCTCAGATGCTTGAAGGCCTCCTTCTGGTTCATTTCCCGACCGTGTTCGTCGACGTACTTCAGCTCCACATCGGGTTTGTACTCGCGGTTGAAGATATCCGCCATCTGCCGGGACTCTATCTGGTCACGCTGCTTGTTCTCCCACCGAGCATACTCTTCGCGCTCTCGGGCGGACATCTTCTCGAGCTTCCCGCTAGCTCGGTCTCGCTCTCGTTGAAGGCGCGCTCGCCTCTCGGCCTCAGCTTCACGCTTTTGCTTTTCAGCGAGGAATCGTTGCCGCTCCCGGTGAAGTGCATTGAGATCCCCAGCATTAGAGGTCTGGATCAGCCCGCGTTGCGAGAGCATGGCAAGTGTAGAACCAAGGCCTTTGTTCAAGGTCATCTCTTCATCCAAGCCAGTAGACGTGATATCAGCAGCGGTGGAGGTCTCTCTCTTGAGGCGCTCTTTAAGCTCCCGTTCGTCTTCCAAGTCATTGTAGGATCGTTCCATATCCACATCATCTCCCTGCTCTGACACCGCAGCTGATGCAGACCTGGAGGTTCTGGCAGCTTTTGATGTGGACCTGGCCCTTGCTCGCCTCTCTGGCGTGGTAGGTCTCTGTAGATTTGCAACAAACTCGGTCGTCTCGTCGATAATCAAGCCCGGCTGCTCTTCCTCCACGCTCGTCAGGAGACCTTCCTGGGGTCCAGGTGTCATGGAGTCCTGGTCACGCAACTGTCTCGCAATATCCTCAGGCCGCATCCTCTTGCGTTTCTTTAGCGCCTCCCGTCTCTGCAAGGCAAGGGAAGTTTGAAGATCATCGTCGTCTATCAGTGAGGTATCATCCGGCTTCTTTCTCAGCGGAGGTCCATTTGCATTCCCCGCCCGGTCGTTATCCAACTCCATTGCATCCGCTTGCGGTTGAGCATCCAAAGGAAAGACATCATCATCGTCTACGGCCTTTCGCCTAGTGGATTTGGCCTTCTTTTTCTTCGGTTTCCGGAGCTTGATCTCGGAGATATCCATATAGTCAGACCCTAGGTCTTCCTTGAAGATGTCCAGACTTATCGGCTTTGGTTTGCTCTGCGCTCGCTGGTCCCCATTCAGTAATTCTCGTTCCTCCTTTGTTTTACCCTCTCCATCGAGTGTGAACCTCTTCCGCTTTTTGCCCGTAATTTCCTCATCGTACTGAGCAAGGATAGCATTTTCACCATCCTCAGCAATATCGTGGGGGTTATAAACGGGTCTTTTCTTCTTGAGCTCCAGGTTTTCTGTTAATTTCTCCTTTTCTCGGAGTTCGATGGCCTCCAGCTCGTCACCTTCCTCTTCATTCTCGTCAATGGTTGTGTCCTTCAACGTGAGGATCTGCTCGCCACCTTCCTCGAAAGCGTTGACCTCGTGTGCAACTTTGACTCCAGCAAGGTCTTTGCTGGTGTATTCAGCAGCCTGTTCCCTTTCTGCGAGTTCCTGTTCCAGCCTTCGCGCCTGTTCGAGCTTCTTCTGCCTCTTTTTCTGCTGCAACAGCCAGGTCCTTGTATCAAGGTCGGCGTCGGGGTCCGCTTCGGCCAAGCTTTTGCCCTCTAGCTTTGCAAACCTTTGCGCTGCATCACGGGCCTTCTTGATGGCATCATTTTTGGCTTGACGCCGGGCTTTGGCCTCAGCTTCGTCTTGAAGCCTTTTCCAGTTCTCATAGCCCTGGGCTTGTCTTGACTCTAATGTACTCCCCAGATCATCTTCCGGTTGCTCATCGTTTCCCGACGGTTGGAAGGCGGGAGCAGCGGGAGCGCCAGGCACAGGGAGAGGCTTCAGGCCTATCGCGGCACGGATCTTGTTTGTCTCTTCAATGGATAGTGAGTCCCCCATGACGCCAACAAGACACTATGTTCTTCCCCAAGGGCTGAGGTCAGCTATGCGGGCAGGCGCAAACGCCAATAGGGTCCTGCAGAATGCTGTTCCTTCTCATCTACAGATGAATGTGCGGATGTAAGAGTGAGGTATGGGATACGAATGATCCGGGAGCACGCTTAGTTACTATGTACCTCGCTGCAAAGGTACTTCGTATCCTTCGGCACTCGCAAGGCAACTCCGCAAGTCCGCCTCGGTGCACAGAGGCGAAATCTTAATCACGTGATCGTAGAACACACTAGTCCATATACGTACTAGGGCGAGCAATTGCAAAACAGTCGGGAACTTTTCAGTGCTTCCTTTTCCTTTTTTCTTTTTCTTCTTTTCTTCTCAACAACAGATCTGTGTCCAGCAGTCCTGTCAGTTCTTCGGAGCTGTTCAGTTGTATTGCTGGACAGTTCGACGACAATGGAGCCATCTACGTAACCCCATGGTGTCAATTTTCCTGTCGACAGATCTTAGAAGAACAGTCCCATCCTGCCTGAGCTCCCTTCGGGTGAGCTCGGCGGGTTGAGGACGACGCGTTATATTCCACTTCTCTTCGCCGACTGCCCGTTGGCTTGTGAGGCTAGGGACAAACCATAACCTGCGTACAATCCTGCTTGCTCATCCGCTATTTCGCTTCTCGCCGCGTCGCCGTCCCATCTTCTCTACGAATGCCCGAGGATCCAGCTCGGATCCCAGGATACCATTGCCCCGATTTTCTTCCAGTATAATTCGGTATTGGTCTTCCAGTTGCACAATAACCTTCTGCATTCGGCCCGTTCATAGCAGTTTTAAGTGTCCAGTGACCTGATCAACAATACTCTTCGGCCCCGGACCGACACCCAGCACAGTTGTACTGCCACTTGCGATCTGGGTGCGGCCAGCATCAACGACGCGCTGCGCACATAGCCCGAGACTAATTGCTTGAGCTTGAAGGAGATCTAGTTCGTCTTCACCCTTGACCTGGACGGCTACTTTGGCCTGGCCTAATCGCTCCCAGCGTCGAAGGATTGGCGAGTCTGGAGCATGGCGGAGAAAGTATTTGTAGCATGCCAGGGTCGCATGGCTACACTGTGCAGCTATCTTTCCTAGAAACACCTGTAAACTCGGCGTGGTAAGAGCAGCGGATGTAAAAAGAACCTTTGGTCATCCCCAGGTCTGTCCGAACAACCAGTACCAACTTGCACTCCTCATGGCTGGAGGAAAACGGCTGTAGATTTCCTGCATCGTCCAAACCATCCGCTGTAATCTCAGACTCGTCACTGTCATCTTCAACTTCTCGTTCAGCGGCTTGCTTTCCGTTTGTGGTGTCATATGTTCCTCTGGTGGCTCTGCCGCGCGAGGTCTTGAAGAGGCCAAGAGAAGAAGCTTGCCCAAGGAAGTATCCAGTGACACCGGCGACGATGGCAGCGGCAATGGCAAACGCCGCGGTCGAAGGTTGAGACCGCTCCTGCAACGCCATTGTGATTGAGCGCCTTGATGTCCGAAGGTTACTGGAAATACTTGCGTACGAAGGGTATTGCGGGAGTGTTGTCTGGTTTGTTTCAACGGAAAGTGCCGTGAGTATCAGGTACGAAGTACCATACATATCACCATTCAGGAGGCCCCAATTATTTATTATTCCGCCAGAGCCACGGAGTGCTGCCTACATCAAAGCTGCACGCGGGCCTGGTCTATGAAGGGGCGACATGGTCGCGGATCTCCAGCAACATCATTCGGGAGTGACTTTTTAGCCATCAGGACTGCCAATGCAACGTCATAGACGTCTGTTGTTCAACCTCCATTTAATGATGTACAAGGAGTGCCAGTTGGATCCTCTAACACTACTACGTTGGGGCCCTGATCCTGCGGACGCGGTTAGACCTGACCAATGATTCCATGTGTTGTGCAATTGACAGCTTGCTTGTCTATGACCATCCGATCAGAGCTCATACGGATGATGAGTGTCGTTTCGAAGGTAGACTGATGGTGTCTGCTAGCTGATTGCTGTGCAGCTATCTCCAAGACGGGAGCCCGGCTACGGATATGGCTGAGGAGCCTCTGTTGGCGTCTCTTGATCTGCTAGATTGAAAAAGAAGCAGCTCTCTAATTGCGCAAAGGTACAAACGGCCTTGCCTGGAGATGGGGCCCGCTGGTAGAAGAAAGTTACAGAAACTGTGTATAGTTATTAGTCCATCCTCTGGCCACATTATGATATTGATGAGAATGTCTTACTGCTGATTGTGGTCTGTTCATGGCTACTCACACAGCATTGAACATTATCTTCACAGCTTAGAGAGGCCAGAGATGATCCGGGATGACGCCAGAGCTGATCCGACAATCCCGGGTCGCTCGGTCACAGCAGGCTCGAAGTGCGTGCGGCCTTCTGCTGGGGAGCCGTCTCCGAGGATTCATCTGCTGCAGTCCCAGTCGAAGAGACAGGCTCAGCACTCTGCCAGTGGCTGTAGGTTGTCAATGAAGCAGAGGCACAGCCTTTTCCGGTCTCTGTCACACCCTATCCTGAGGTCCTCACGTGTCGCTACCCAACCGCCTGATATCTGCACGTACAATATCGGCATTTTTCAAAGTTTTGGCATATCTCGCGGCGATATCCTTCATACCTGAGCCGAGGCTCTCGTATTTTCGGAGTTCCTCCTCGGCTACCCTTTCCCTTTCCTGAAGTCGCACTTTGGCATCGCGCAGATTTAGATCGTAGTTGCGCAGAGCAGTGACGGCATCAGGAGTGTAAATCTGTGACAGTACATCATGTTTCATGACTCTGCCTCCGGTGATCAGCGCTTGGCGGACGCAACCTAACTCCTAGGCTTCGTACCTCAACTTGGCTTCCATGGTCTCCGTAACCACGGCCAGACGCTCCGTTTGTGCCTTCAATGCCCGTGCTATGCTCCCATACTTCGTCTGTTCGAGGGTCCGAATGATGTGTTCCAATAGGGCCCGGTGGGCTTCGTCGGCGTCGCGACTCGATACAGCAAGCTTTGCGTAGAGTTGCCCTATGCTGCAGCGTAGCTCTAGAACCCTCTCTTGGCGGGCATAAACCGATCGAGATATGTCCACTCTCCGACCTGAGGACGCAGGCAGAGCTGCGTTTTGGAAGTCAGTCAGGAAGCCTGGACGACGCAAGATGACTTATGGCATACAATGGCCATGGATCAGTTGGGCAAGCTGCGCCATCCATTTCAAGAAGATCTGCGATAAAGTCACGGCAACAGGTTCGATATGGCCCTAGGCATATGGCGTTGGTTTTGACGGCACAACAGTAGTTCAGGGGCACCAACTAGGAGGTAGTCCACATCATCTTCCAAGAGCTCTCTGTCGCGAAGAGAAAGCTTGCAGGTCAACTGCGCTGCAACAATACCGATGACTTCCCGCAGCTCGCCCGGGAGACTCTCACTGTACGTCGTCGCCGCGGCCAATGCGCTTCTGATTGCTTGGGTCTGTGCCATCCGCTCCTCCAGCGGCTGTATCTCCACCTTTGACGGTTAGTCCACCAAGCTCCTGCTAGATACGGAAGGAAAGTAAATACACATCTTGGCTGCAAAGGCTTCTGGACCTTTGTGGTGCCATCGGAATTCAGCTTGGACGTCCTAAGGATTACGTAGAGCTGCGCGAAGTTTGGGTTATTTTGTAGTACAGTTGGATCGACAGGAGGCAGCATGCTCGGCGGTATTCGGTGGTCCATTGAGGTAGCTTAACAGGAGCATCACGTCCAGGCTCGTACGAAGTATAAGATATGACAGAATATTTGGTGTATTCGTGCGAAACTGTCTCGTTCATCGGAATAAGATAAGGTAAACAACCCTGTGGACCTCGGACGTGAATTAACGTAATTCCTGCTAGCCAACGTTCCCGGCTGGAGCCCGCGTCCAATTCCCATTACAGGTACGTAGGGTCCTGGCCCATAGGTGATAGGTTATACACGTTTGCGAAATTTTAGGCAGTTTCGCAAGCGAGGAGGGAGCCACCACCCGTTTTTGCACCTTGGCCTCCTTTACCATCAAAACATTTCCTTCCTACCTGCAAACCCACCTAAAATCAGCGTTTTTTCATCTAAAAAGGGCATAATTGAAGCCGTTCAACTCACCTGAATCACTATCACCTTGAAACCCTTGGTGTTGTGCCCGTTTCAAGCCTCTGAGTTGGTCCCAGATGCGTCCCTTTATCCTTTTGACCGTCGTAATGACCTGATTATGTCGTTTCAAGGCCTTGAAGCCTCCAGCCACTGTTCTTTAAAAGCTTGTTATCGGTGGAAATAGTCATCCTGATGTTGAAATGCTTGATCTAACTCCATCGCTTTTAACCGTACCTTAACTACCATATAAAGCAAGTCTAAATATATTGTTTATACCATGATATCATGTTGTATACAATATTAAATACAAAAGCCAACAGATCCTTTCAGACTTAAGATACTGCAGAAATAAGGATATCAAGAATATATATAAATATAACCTAATTACAGCTTTATAAAAGGAAAGAATAGCTATCTAAAAGAAGATTGTTTTTTATAATTATATCTGTATCTATATAAGCTAGAAAGCCTATATTAAGTAAAAAGCTATAAAACATTAGGAAAACACAAAAATCATACTGTTTAATATTATAGATAACTAGAAATAGATAAGACTATTATCAAGATGGTTAAAAATAACTTTTATGGTTAAAATATTAAAGTTTATATTAAATCTATATATAGGAAAAAGGCTTTAATATTGATTTTTTCTTTTTTAACCTTTAAGTTATCTATAACTAAAGTTAAAAACAATTTTAATAACTTTTTAGATAATAATTCTATCAACTCTAACTAACTTATATAAAAACAAAAGTTAAAAAAGTCTTATAAACAAGAAAAGAAAAAGTTAAAGATAATAACTAAAAGATATTATAAAAAAACAAAACATCAAGATTAAATCTATAATAAGGTACAGGAAAGTCTTTAAGCTTTATTAGATCATTATTGCTGTTTAAACTTAAATTACAAGAATTATAACAAAACCTGTATTATACAAAATAATAAACATTTTAAAGCTAATATAAATCAGTTAAAGATATAATACAATTATATAAAACAAAAAGAAATAATTATAGATATGCTTTTAGAAAAAATCAACTTTCTACTGGTAAAGTCTTATAATTCTATTAAAAAAATATATAATAATTTATTAATATGCTAAAGAAGTAGCTTAAATATATCTGATTAAGGTTTTAATAAGGTAAACCTATTAAATTATATTTTACCTATATATCCTAAGTACTCTTTTTTAACATTACTTTATTATCCTGGATTCTATCTTTAAAACCCTTCTTTTTACTGATATCTACTATCTGTTTTCTATTTTACTGTTTTTAGTTAGATATCCTTTTCATTATATACTCTTTAAGCTTCTATAGCTTATATAGCTTTTATAGCTCTTGTAGTTCTTATTGCTTCTATAGTTTTTATAGCTTTTATAACTCTTATAGCTTTTATAGCTTTTACAGTTTTTATAGCTTCTATAGCTTCTATAACTTTTTAATACCATGATTTTCCAGCTATATAATCAGTCAGTAAAACATATAATCATCTATCTTTTACTGGTAACAATAGCCTGATAAACAGTCCTATTCATAGTCAGTTAGAAAATACATTTTTAAAAAACTATATCAACTGGTATAAAGCTTATAATCTGAATAAGACTTACCTTTTTAATCAAGCTTATTAAGTCTTTGTTAAAAAAGTATATAAGGTATATCAAATCAAAAATGATATAAAAAAGAAAAAACAGGTTTATATAAGAATTCTGGCAGGTATTGCAACTAAGCTATAGAAGGAAGTCCTGGTCTTTTATGTTTAAAGATAGCAAAATAGCTTTAAAGAAACAATTTTTAATATTGATAACTATACAAGCCTTTATATTTTTGTTAACATAGTTAATCATGTTATATAAAGGTTTATCTTGATAAAACTATGTTTTCTTTAATTATTCTTTAACTTTTTTATCTTATTTAACTTTAGATAATCTTTTAATTATTGTATTTTATTTTATATAATAAATTGCTAGTAAAATTATAATATATAAACTTTATATACACTAGGATACTAATAAAAAAACATATTAAGTATAAAACAAGTATATTAAACCTTTTTTAGATTTCTATCTTAATTACAAATTTTAAACTAATCCTGTATTCTTAAAATGTTTATAGGCTTATACATCTTTATCAGGTTCTAGCTGCTATATTGTAAGCTGTAGAAAACCTTTAAAGTTATTCTTTTTTATAAACCTTTCTTTTAAATTATTATATTGTTTTATTTAATGTTTAACTTAATAGAAAAACTCTTTAATAAGATTAAAATCTAAAGAATAAAATAGAAGAAAAACAAGGTAAACATTTGTTTTAAGATATATATCATAAAGCTTTTGATTATAATAAATAAAAACATTATCTATGATCAGAACTGATTATAAGCCTGGAAAAGGTATATATTAAAAAACCTGATTCTATATAAAACAATTAAAACTTTCTATTATAATCATTAACTGTTTGATTATATAAACAATATAATCATCTATAATATATATTAAAAGGATACTATAATGTTATGATTGTTTTATAGATTATCTAACTTATACCTGTATGTTATATAAAAACTATCTATATTTACAATCATTTATATGCTTATTAACTGTTATTTTATCAATATAGATGATTTAATCAAGCTTTTAATTAAACATATAAAGAGTTTACTTGTTTTATAGCTATTAATCATACTTAAAGATATATTTATTAACAGTTATACAAGTTTACTTGATACTCTTTAAGAATTATAAGATGTTAAAGGTATTCAGTTTAATACTAAACATATTCTAGAGTCAATATTGATACTTGTCCAGATATACAATTGGCTGATTTATAAGCTATAACAAGAAAACCTGTTATTAGAAGTCAGTAAGCTTGCTAGGTCTTCCTTTCTTGGTTAACTATAAGGCTATCAAGCTTCTCTATCAGTCATGACGATGCTGATATCGATATACAGTGTATTCTCTAAGCTTCAGGCCTTTTGTGATAGATAGAACGGTAAAGCTGTATCTTAGGAAGACTTCAAGGTCATAGAGCTTCGCTGGTAGAGTTTTAAATAGCATCTAAGGCTTAACACCAAAGATTTCAAGGATATAGCGATTCAGGTAAGTCGAACGGCTTTGATCATGCTCTTTTTGGATGGAAAATCGATGATTTAGGTGGGTTTGCAGGTAGGAAGGAAATGTTTTGATGGTAAAGGAGGCCAAGGTGCAAAAACGGGTGCTGGCTCCCTCCTCGCTTGCGAAACTGCCTAAAATTTCGCAAACGCGTATAAAGAACTTACCTTCGGTAAGGTAGGTAAGGTAAGGTACCTGAACAACAATGTCAACAATCAATCGGTAAACCTCGGTGAGACCAAGGTACCTCTATAATATACGGTATGGTAAGGTAAGGTACGGACCGGTTCTTGTAACAGCCATTTCTTCTCATACCTTACGATATCCGCTACCTTATGATACTGCTGCATTTTGCCCTGAGGACGCCAGCCCCTACCACAACCAGACCATATCGTCCAGCTTTACTTCTTCCTGCTGCAGTTGACCTGCTCCACAAACGGCACGCAAGAGGATCGGGATCACGTATCGGCAGGGGCAATTCAGGCGTGGGCATGCGTCTCCATCGACATACTCTCGCGGCATGCCGCCAATTTTCAAGCTCAACATCGTCTGCTAGCAATACCACTCGTCTCCATAATTACTACGACAATATTCCAAAATACCCATATGGACCCTCTCAGACATATCGACAGTCCAACTATGGCCTCTATGGAGGGGTCCATGTTCAATTTGGTAACAAGGTCAGCGAGGAAGAAGAGAACAAGTCTCGTCGAAAATGGAGTCCCAACGTCCAATATAAACGACTCTGGTCGGTCAGTCTACAACGGTGGATACGCACTCGACTCACTGTGCGGGCGCTGAGGACAATTGACAAGGCCGGAGGGCTGGACGAATATCTTCTGGGGGAGAAATCCGCCAGAATCAAAGAGCTAGGCCCGGCAGGGTGGAAGCTCAGATGGCGGATCATGCAGACCGATGCAATCAAGCACAGATTCGCCGAGGAGAGGAGGAAGTTAGGCCTCCCCGACATAGGGGCAAACGTCGTTAACAGCGACGGGAAAGAGATAGACCATACCGGTCTTCAGGAAGGGATCGCCGCATATGATCGGGAGCTGGATGCAGTCGATGCACAAGCTGCCTCCCACGACAGTGCTGTGAAGGACCTAGCAGCGCCTCCGGGAGAGAGAAGTTGGCATGATAAAGAAAAAAGTCTGGAACGGGATGAAACACGGTCTTCTGTTGGAGCAGGTGTTTGCATTTACGGTCGTTAATCCTGTCGGCATCGACGGCGGTCAGGATACTAGCTGCTAAAAGGATTACACGGATAGTCACCACATATAATAGAGGTATCTCTGAAACCTCCAAATGGCGATATTCTTTGGTCGCTGCATTTATCGTGCGACCAGGATAACCCCGTGCTGAAATAGGTACCAGAGTCATGAAATTACTGTGGTATTTTGCCGGTTGTCGGGGCCGGCGATCTTGGCGCCGCGCCGCCAGTGCCAATGCAAGCTTGCGTCTTCGCATAGACCCTTGAACTCATACCTTACCGCACCTCCATAACAACTCATGACAACCAACCATCTCCCAAACCCGTGTCAACCATTGTAAAGCAGACGTTCCTGTCCAATCCGACCCCAGTTGCAATTTTCAGAGCTTTGACGGCACGTCTTTTATCGATAGCCTTCGATCGACCCTATAATGCGTCTTTCCGGGTCAATCATCTGCCTGCTGCCAGTCTTAGCCGCTGCCCAGCAGCAGCAGAAGCCGCTCCTTGACACGGCGCAAGAATGGTTTGAGAGAATCTGGACGAAGCTGCCCTCTCCAGGCTCATCCTTCGATGCTGGCGCTGCAAAGGTTGCTGAGCACGTTGTGATACCATTGACGCTGCACAACTTTTGGTCTGTCTTGTCGCCCAAGCCGGGCAGCACAAATCACGGGCCGGAGGAGTGGTGGGTTTTCGTGACCGGTGGTAATCGTACATGCTTCGGCACCTGCACTCAAGCAGAAACCGCATGGAATGCAAGTACTTCCCAAAATCTAGCGCAAAACTTATATGCTGACCTTCTCAAAGGAGTCGGCTGCAGTTCTAGCAGCGGATCCTGCAAGGCCTAACCTTGCCATCCTCAACTGTGAAACTGAACCCGTTCTTTGCAACAGTCTGGCTGCTGGGCCTCCTTCTCTCTGGCATGTCCAGGTGCCTGTTTTCGAGGCAAACGCTCAAACACCAGCGGCCACCACCGTCAGATACCTCCCTGTCAATCGAACTTCCATCACGGCGGGTGAGTTTATCAGTACATACAAAGACGAGTCATGGAAGAATGTCGAACCCTATGAGGGTGTTATGCATCCCTTTGACGGAGTTTTGGCCAAGACCGGACTGAATATCGCTATGGGATACATTATCTGGTTCTTCGCGCTGCTTCCTAGTTGGACAATGATGCTTTTGATCAGCATGGGCAGTCGTACTTTCATGTGAGTACCCACAATACCTTCCCGACATGCGCCATGCCTGGAGATCATGCTAATGCCTCAAGCAGGGGACGACGGATGCAGCGCCAGCAACCGGCGCCTGGCCAGGGCGCGCCGGCACGGCCGGCTTAAGCAGCACTGCCTAGGCCTCCCCTGATCGACCCCTGTGCCGACTGTATTCTTTGTTGAGATTTCTGATGATGCAAATTCCGCAATATCCGTCCATAGTCGACAATTTCAGGGCTGATTACCATTCATCTTGCATTATGTGTGCCTGAGGAAGTCGCCTTCTGTATCTTCGCCCTGAGCTCCGACGACGGCGAAACTACTGCTATCGCCAGCAACAACGCATTTAATATCCCTGTTTTGCAGTGCCCCTATTTCTAACCATTCCTTGGCCGCGATCCATCCCGACCCCAGCTGTCCATTCCCATTCTGTCCGAAACCCCAGACACCGCAACCTCTGGTCAGGACGAGAATATGCCCGCTGCCAACGGCCACATCGACAACATCCGCCTGTCCCGCGACATCAGCAAGCATCACGCAGTCTTCTTCAGTAGCAGCTAGGTTTCCCCAAATGTAGAGGTCATTTGATTCAGCGATGGCCGCTGTTGTCCAACCCCCAGCAGCGATTTTCTTCGCTGGGATTCCACCCAAATAATCAACCATGCAAGGTCTCCAATGAGGAGAGAAAGCTTCATCTGGTATACGGCCGAGGTGGTCGTGACGAGGATCTCCCCAGCTGAAGACGCGCCCATCATCAAACAGCAGCGTGAAGGAGTCCTCGTTTGCAACCAGCTGACGAATGCTCTCGTCTGGGCGAAGAGTGAGCAAGCATGCCACCTCTTGGCAATCGTAGGGCCCATCCTCGTGGGGCAGCCAGCTCTCAAAAGTTGACCACGAGGCAAACTGCATTACAATGGTTGATACACCGCATGTACTGCTCTCTCTGGCGGACGCAAGGAGCTCTTTCCGGAGGGCTACGGCGACTTTCTCATTCCCTGCAATGGCAGCATGCAACACCCGAGGCATCGGGCGGCCGTCGAGCCGGCTTACGGGTAAGTTGGAGACTATCAAGCCCGCGTCTGATTCATCCACCGAGTGCAACGTCCCTCGGCAGGTGAGTACAGCGCGAATACCATGGACGTCCCCTACTATCGAAGAGATGTCGTGCAGTATCTCTTTCGCTTCACAGTGGACATGATGGGCCTGGCGTCTGGCAGCACTATATCCGCCATATAGCAGCGTGCCGTCCACTCTCACTTGATTCAAAGGTCACTCACATGCCTCCATAGCAAGCCGCTTCATTGATCGACGTGGTGACTCACCAACAGTTTGGCTCCAGCCGACATAGAGGACCTCGATGGAATCCGCGGAGAGTATCTTGGTAAAGGCCAACAGGTCCGCGCCTTGTTCCCCGTGGGAGCTGAAAGTGAGCTGTTGGTGCGCATTGAAACCAGCAGCGTAGAGTCCCAGCATTCCTTCCCCATTCTCTCTTCGGAAAGCTCCTCACACGTCGTGCGACGATGAGGCTTGAGGATAGGAATCTGAAATACAACGATTGTATGCAGAGAAGAGGGTGGAGAAGCTGTAGACGAAGTACGTAAAGGTACCTTACCTAAGGTACCGAAGTATCTGTAATCTTGACGCTACCTTACCTTACGTTACGGCACCTGACTTCTTCCCACGATAGGTACCTACCTAAGGTAGGTACGTTGACCGACAACGACCGACTATGAAGGCACCCTCTCGCCTGAATGAGAATGGCTCAGCTCGATGGCATCGTATCGTCGTCAGCCAGCAAGGAGATAACCGATCGGTTGCCGACTTGGAAATGGTTACCTAGGTATGGTTGTCGCATCGCCTCTCCATCCTCGAATCCCAGCTCGCCAGTCCACCTTCCGCTGTCTCTCATCCTGACACACAGCATTGCCCTGGAAGTCGGCCCAGATCAGCTTTCCTTCGTCGAGTACAAGCCCCTTAAGGCTTCATACACCCTCGCGACCACCCCGGCCTCCCCACGCCTACACAACTTGGCCTCACCTCTCGCGCTTGTGTTCGCCAGGCGGACATTCAAATCTGTATAATGTCGAACCCGCTTGATACCGACGCAGGCTCTGAGCTGTTCGCCAGCTATGAAGCGGAGCTCAAGCTTGTCCAGGCCGACCTAAACCAGAAGCTCGACCAGATACCGGAGCTGTCAGGAGAGCCTCGGAAGGCTGCCGTGCGACAAGCCGAGCGCGCCCTGGAGGAAGCCCACGAGCTGGTATGTACTTTCCTGAAGTCGACTGCTGCGTACCCACTCAGCGCCATGGCGACGGATTTGAGCTAACATGGGCATCGGCCCTATCCCCCCAGTTGGATCAGATGCGCCTTGAGAAACAGAATATACCATCTTCCGGCCGTAACAAAGTCAACCAACGATTCCGGAACTTCGAGTCAGATATAGACGCTTGCAAGAGGAAATTAAAGGCGCTCTCCGACGACCGCAAGGCCCTGTTTGGTGATCGCTACACGGATAACCCCAATGGCGACGTTCAACTCGAGCAACGCCAGCAGCTGCTCTCGGGAACCGACAGACTCGAAAGGAGCTCCCAACGGCTACGAGACACCGAGCGGATCGCGCAGGAGACAGAAAATATTGGACGCAATACCCTGGCGGATTTACATACCCAGCGGGAGACCATCGAGCATACGCGCGGTACCCTCCTCGAATCGGAGGGATATGTGGACAGAAGTGTGAAGACGCTTAGGGGGATGGCGCGTAGGTACTTACTCCTATGAGGCCCACCTCAGTCGCCGGGAACTGCTAACATATCCAACAAGGATGGCTACGAATCGGATAATAACGGTTGCAATCATTACTGTGCTTGTTCTGCTGATTATAGCGGTTATCGTTAGCAAGTTTAGGCGTTGAACCACCGGCCTTGGGAGCGGGAGTACTTCAAGAATCGCTACATGTCTATGCTTTGCAAAATCAAAAGCCTGCAGTATGTCCCACTTCATCCCTGTGCCACGCCTGAATGCCTGTTCCGAGCGGGTATCGTCCGTCCCAAAACGCCAACTCCTGAAATCAAGGTGCAATGTCGCACCAAAATATCAACTCGTAAATCTCAACACGCTGAATGCTACGTTCACCAGAAACCCGGTGAAAACTGCGATTTGCTTCCTCTTACTCCATACCCCTTCCTCCCTGAGCAGCCAGACGACGGCTACGGGCCAGAAGAATCCAATGACGTTCCCCCACAGCATATCATCAAGGCCGGATGGTTCCTCTTGTGCTTCCGCTGCTGAGCCCGGCCATGCCTCGTCAATCCATCGGTCTTCAAGAGCGCGGAGCTGAGCGCGGAGCTCGGCGCCAGATGGCATGGTATCAGGAGTATGGGTGTGCGATTGGAGTGCCAGAAATTGAGATCGCAGCGCTGCGATTTCGGCCGCGGTGAACCCGGCCGACAGCAGTCTATCGAAGCCTCGCGGCGCCGAGGTAGTTGTTGCCAGGAGCTGCTGCTGCTGCTGCTGCTGCTGCTGCTGCTGCTGCTGCTGCTGAGCGGCTGATGAACCAGGAGTTGAAGCAGGAGGAGCTGTGGCCGAAGCTTCTGCAACCGCAGCTTCGGCGGCCAGCTCAGATGGAGAGAGCTCATCGCCTATCGAGCAGTGTATGTATATACGCTGTGGCGCCGTTTCCGCGCCATCACGGGCAGGTGCCTTACCCTTGGGGTCGGTATTCCGGATTATCTCCGTCAAGAGGGATGAATCTGAGAGTATTTTGCCCGCATGGATGAGCCGCAGGCGACGGTTTGCCACGTTGCTTGGTAGACGGGCGCGGATCTGTCGGACAAGAGCCAAGGTCGTCGTGGTCGCTGGGGAAGAGACGGTCAAGGGTAAGTCGGGCAGCGAAGCGGTGAATCGGATTGTAAGATAGATGGCGGGGAATCGGGGGCCCTGCAGCGGCTCCGCCATTGCTGGCGACCGCTGACCCGTGGTGGCACGGTTAAGAAGCGGCGACAGGACAGGAGCAAAAGTGAGAAGAGAGAAGGAAGATGTGGAGTCCTTGGAAGCTTGAGTGAGCACTGAGCTGTGGATGCAGGCTGGCAGGGTTCCAAATATTACAGTACTTCGTAAGGTACAGTATGGCTACAAATACATACCTATTGGTACGGTAAGGTACGTTCACCTCCGTACCTTACAACTGCGTCATGGCGGATTAGTACCCCGTACCTAACCAACCAAATTGTTATCGCAAATGAGGGTTAGTCCAGTGCCAGTGCAGGAATAGTCCGTGTGTACATATGTACCTGAGGTATGAGGGACTGACGGGAAAGGTACAAATGCACCAGCCGAGCGCATGGTTGATCTCATACTATTATTATCGATCCACGGTGATTGGTATCATTATCATCATTCAAAAGTAGCTGCCCTTCCTTCCTTTCCGTTCCGTCTTCTCCTGTTTCTGCTCTCCCGTCACTCGCGCCCCGAATCCCCTTCTTTTCCGGCCTATTGAAACATAATCCCACGGCAATGGGCAAGATAGTCCACATTGTCTTATTTGAATTTAAGCCTGTTGTTGAAGGCGCAGTGGTCAAAGATGTGTGTTCTCTCCAGCCATTCTGGTCCCACAAATCTAGATCTAACTAATCAACCTTCTCGGGCCTTCAGGTGTGCGCACGAATGCTCAACCTTCGGAATGAATGTGTGCACCCCGAGACCCGGCAGCCTTATATCCTGTCCGCGTCAGGAGGTCGTGACAACAGTCCCGAAGGACAACAAGTAGTTGCAGGCCCGTCAACCCTTTGCCTGAGCACCTCCGAGCTGACCAACATATGAACCCAGGGTGGCTTCTCGCACGGATTTGTCGTCGAATTTGCCAGTGAAAAGGATCGTGAATATTATCTAGAAAAAGATCCCGCCCATCTTGCGTTCGTCCGGAGCTTGAGCGGCATTATGCAGAATGTGCGTGTCGTGGACTATGAGCCAGGAGTCTTCTGAGCTTTGTGAGGCCGTTGGGATTAGAGATGGGAGAGAGGGTCGCAATTGGTCGGCATGGCCGGCATAGTTGATAATAACGACTGATTATGACAAGCCCCAGAATCCTGAAAATGTCCAGATGCAAAACCACCAGCGCCAGTAGTACCATGCAACCGCGCCTTCCGATGCTTATATGATGGTGTCAAACCATAAAAGACTCTCCGCACCCGCATTGTTCCTCTGGCTGATATTAGCTCCGCTCTCGTTGAGGGATCACCAACACTCACTGATATTCGGATTTCGGAACACAAAACGCCTGTTCAGCTTGTCTTCCACCCAATCCATCTCACTCCCTATTATACTGAACAACGCCTTGCTGTCGATGAGGACCTTTACCCCGTCCTGCTCGACTGTCTCATCAAATGTTCCCGGCTTGTCGACATACTCGAGATGGTACGCAAGGCCAGAACAACCCCTGTTCTTCACTCCTACCCGGATGAGTTTCGGTTCCGGCTGAGAAAGGAGGTTCTTTAACTGCTTTGTCGCCGCTGGGGTAAGTGTCATAGCTGCTTTCCTCGGTCGGAGTTTACTCTGCCGCTTGCGTTGCGTTTGCGGCGCCGGGGCAGATCCTAAGTCAGGTTGACTTGGCTTCGGAGGATGAGTCTGCGCCGTGGGGTCTGGTTGCCGTGCTTGCTCCGCCGTGGGAGCTCTGCTCGATGTTTCGGCGGGGTCGGAAATGTGCGACTCGTGCTGACCCGTCATACGAGGAGGCCTAGTATCATTGACCTCGGGGATGCTTCCGGTTATGGAGGCATCGGTAACACCGATATTGCGAGGCGGCGGTGGCTCCGTAGAAAGGGTCTCGGGTCGATGAGCTGTCGCCGTCTGAAGCTGTCGGCGTGTTGAAATGCATCGTAGGCTGCAAGAATAGAAACCAGCGTTCCGCCGCAAATACTGATGGGCGATAGGATAGGGCCTGGGGATGCCGGAAGCCGATGACGTTAAAGAGGCGAGTGAACGTGGTAACGAAATGCGCACTGCCATGTTTCGATGCAACTGCTATAAGACAGGTTGCGTAAGAGGCTGCTTCCCAGAATCAAAGCTCCAATCTCATCCTCCGAGGTTATCAGTCGTGATTGAGGAGCGCAGAAGGAAGGAGGACGTGGATGTATGGGGATGAATAATAATAATGGTGAGTGATTGAACCGTCTTAACTTCCGTCAGTCGAGCGCCACCAAACAAGCGGTGCACCACACTTTCGTACTCGTACCGCTTCGTACCACAGTACTTTTGTTGGCACCTTAAGGTACCTAAGCAAACCAATGGCAAGCCGCACATTACAGAGCATCACCCACCGTACCTTACCTTACGCTAGACGATAAGGTATTGACCGTTACAACTCCTATTCGCACCCCCTGACTTCGTACATTCTATTGGCAAGGCACACGACAACAGCAAAGAGATCTCCAGAAACACCCTGAATCAGCAGATATTGCAGATCCTCCAAACCAGACTGCTACCCGCATTCGCGCTGAGGAGGATATATAAGGTAAAAACGCGGGTGAGGGGCCGGCAACCCATTTAATCTACCTTTCCGACATATCGTACACGACCAGCCTATCGAATTGCCAGCTCGCGAGCTAGCTACCTCATCGCTGGGCCAAGAGCTTCCGGACATCATCGACGGCCATCCTTGCCATCTTCTTCAAAAAATTTCGCTCGTCTGCCTCCCGATATTTCTCCCAGCTGTCCAAGCCATCCTTCGCTTGGATCGAAAGCGTCTCATATCCAGCCCTGATGACAGCGGTGACCTCCCTAGGGCTAAGATTATTCTTGCCGTGGCTGGTCTTTGATGACCCTAGCAGTGCGTGATAATGCTCGGATACGGCGATCAACGTCCCAATCGAGTTTGAAGAGCGGTTTGACAGCTCATAGACATCTCGGAATGTAGCGAGCACATCTCCGGTCTCGACTAGTTTGTAGAATAGATCATCGTAATCAGACGCCCGTGGGAGGAAAGTGTCCCCGGAAGAAAGAGAAAGAGCAAGGACATTGACCAGCCCATCCAGTAAGCTGTAGATGTCGGCGACGTCTTTCAGATCAGGGGCGTACGTCGTCAGGAACCGTACAAACGACAAAAGGGAGCGCCAGGTCTCTGACCAGTGGAAGTCTGCACCCCAGCTGTTAGCTCAGGTTCCTTACGTGGTTATGATGGAAGCATTACCTAGCCGGGCGCGTGCGCGAGTTAGGTGGGATATCATGCGCAGAAGGATGTTTATGAACAGCCTATGCTTCAGTCAGCAACAATGACTCCAGCACTGAGCTATGCTACCTCGCCACGCTTACAAGTAGAGGTGTACATCCAGTCTGCGACGCAAATTATGATTGATTCCGTCTATCACAATGTCCAGGATTGCAGCGGCTATTGGGCGCTCTCCCCGAACGAATGGTAGATAAGGCTGCCTCTGACGGCATAATCTTACACTCGTCGGTCGCTCGTCGCTGAAGATCCCTCTGCACGAGCTTGCATCTTCGACCAGAAGCCGGACTATAAGAAGGTTCAGATATGTATACATCGAAGAGCGAGCCGTGCGATGAGCGTGTTGGACGAAGTATGATGTCAAAGAGAGAAACGCGTTCAAGGGACGCTCCTTTTGCTTCTCGCCAGAAGAGATATTTATTAGATTGAAGCAGAATAGTTTGTTGGCGTTGACGAAGTCATAAGTCGCAAGCAGTAGAGCGCATTGACTACTAGGCCTAGAGAGGGTCAGAGGTCAAGCCAGAGGTCCAGGTCATCATTTAGAGTAAAGGGTCCCGTACAATTCGCTAAATTGGAGCTTCATTTCCTCGTCATTAGACGTCTGAGTTGGGGATCTGGTACTGGGGGTGCTAAGGCCACCCAAACCGAAGAATGTCAATGTGCTGTTCAAGCTCCACCGCTCAGGGAGATCATTTTGGACGGCTACATAATTGTCCCTGGCAGCGGAGCAAGCAAGTCCGATACCTCTGATGATTTTCTGGATAGTGCTCTCATTGACAAAGTCATCTAGCCGTGCTCTGTATGGGTTCTGGAATTCGAACTTGTTATAATTGGCAAGAAGTCCAAGCAATAGAAAGGGATCTATTGCATCAGATGGCTTGTCGACATCGTGAATATACTAGCAACTATCAGCAGCTGGAGCGGTGCATCCAGGTCTAGTGATTACCTTCATAAGAGCCGGGAACAGGTCCCGATGCATAAAACATGACAGAAGGCTTGTGTAATAACCACTTGCTGCCATGCAGAGAGCTACAACCACTGATTTCTCACGAATCTCCACTATTGCCCAACATTAGAGTTGGCAACTGGCATGACAGTTTGGATACCCACGTGTCCGTCCATTCCTGATGGTAACTTCAAGCACCGTCACAAAATCAGCGAACGTCGAGTCAATTCGGTCCAACCCTGTCAGCAATGCAATGGTATCAGAGCTAGGGTTCGTGAATCTTTTCGTCAAGGTAGACCCTAGAAACACCGTTAAGGTCTTCTCCGTGAGTGCTTGAAGGTATATCGAGGGTTGTCTTGGCCTTACATCAAGAGCTATAGCATCTGAGGGATGCGTGGCTCGCTGTATTTGTGCTACGCAGCGGGCAAAAAGTTGTCTCGTTTGGAGCTGCAAAAGCCAGCAGGTCAGCCACACGATTGTTTATCAACGACCAGGGTATCAAGAGTCACCTGCAGGTGCAGCAGATCTTCCGCACTGAGTTCAGCCAATATGCGTCGCAGGGCAGCCGATTCCGGTTTGAGGAGAAAGAACTCCGTCCAGAAGCCTTCTGGCTTTTCGGGATCTTCAGCATCCTGGAAGGAGTCAGCGGGTTTTCGATGGCTTCCGTGGATTTCACAGTGACTTCCAACCTTGAATAGAGAGCCATACAGCTGGACAATCTTGGGCTCAAATGTCTCAGGTCTGGCTTGCTGCACCAAAGGAGACGACTCCATAACCCTCAAGACGCCGATGGTCGGACGCAGCCCTCACCGCTTGCTGCACTACACAGTACAGTCAAATCGATGCTGTTTACCGATGAGCCATGAAGGAAGGAGCTTGACGCGCTGCTCCGCCGTCATCAGGAAGATTTGGCAATTTGCAAGGCTGGCGCAATATAATTGAATTGCGAGTAGGTCATCGGCCCAAAGTCCCCATCAAGCGAGGCCCACACCTCTACCTTCGCGGGAGTTGACTGCAAAGGAAATGTGCCTTTACCACATCACCACTTTTCTACTTGAGTTATAAAAAGGTTACGCAGCCTAAGGTAGGCATATATATGAGCAAGAACTCCCACCTGGAGCAGCGCGAGCAGCATCCTGATCTTTTTGATTACTTTTTTCCAGGACTATCTCTGACTCGTATATGTATCCGCTCCGGACGACAATATAACTACAACCACCTCGGGATGGACCAATGATACGTAACAACCCATAAACAACCTTTGCCATCTACCACTTGTTCTATCCCACCTATGCAGGACGATAGTAGCCATTTCACAAGCTCGTCACCACATCAATAAGGAATGCTGTTTTCAAGTTAAAGTGTCCACACTGCACAGTCCCGGTTTTGTAAAGTCACCGCTCATGAATGCTAGCTTTCATGCTCGCCAGATTTGTGCTCAAGACATTTGATCGCTACTCCCCCGGAGAGACTTTCACCATCATCGCAGCAAGTCGCTCTATGCACCAACAAGTCCATCACTCCTTTCGACATCCACTTCTAAGGGGTAGCTTTGCTCATGCTGATCAGACGTTTGACGCCGACCTAGATAATCAGCTCTATTCACTAATAGGTGACCAGGAGACGCCTACCATCCAGTTACCACATTCCTCCATCTTATTCCTGTGGATATCCGTCTGTATAGCTTGTGCTGCCTCGTAGTTCTTGGCCAGCATAGCTTCAGACAGTTCTACGAGGCTTTGAATAGTATCTGGCTTTAACAGATCCTCATTGTTCAGGTGGTCGAAGAGGATGTTCAATCGTTTCTCAGTGTCGTTGACTTGGGCCTTGAAGGAATGCGGTGCTTTTGCCTTGACTCGTTGCATCTCCTTGTTGAGGGTCTCGTAGATTGGGTGAGCATTCGGGGGTATATGAGAGCGGTCACCGGGGGCTGGGCCTTTATTAGTATTACAACATGGTCTTCCTAGAGACTCATGACTTACGATATTTTGGTGCCGCGACTGGAGGAGCTGCGGCCTTGCTCGGGTTCGTCGCTGTACTTGGCCTAGATTCTTGTGGAGGTCCCTGTTGTGGAATTTGCGGAGGCGATTGAATCTGATTCGGGGCTGAGCCGGGGGGGTAGACGTTGGGCGCAGTTGACAGTGGCACATTTTGATTGTACTGTGCGTTGTACGTGCTCGACGAGAGCGCTCCTGACCGCGAGCTACCCGACGGCGCTGGTGGTGGCGGCAAAGAGCTTGGCGGAGGGGCTGAAGACGGAATATGCTGAGGCGCTGGACTGGGGGCATACCGGCTTGAGCGAGGTGGTCCAGAAGGAGGGGCATTATATGGCGAAGCACCCCTTGGGATGGTCGGCACAGAGCTCACCGTACTGCCGGGGATGGAGCCTGACGGAGGGGGCGGGGCATAAACGTTTGCTGCTGCAGAAGGAGGTCTTTCAGATGGCTGAAACGGTTGACTATAACCAGCCACAGTAGGAGTGGTCATCCGCGGAGGCGCAGGACCTTTGGGTGGAGGTGGCAAAGGAGGAGTGGCTCTCTGTTGAGTTGAATATGGTGCGCTCGGCGGCGGCGGAGAAATGATGTTTGGCTGGCTCGGGAAGACGCTCGGCATGCCAGGTGCGACGGCTGGAGTAGTCCTTCTTGATGGAGGAGGCTTGGCTACCATAGGCGTGTCGTTCCAGTTGGTCATGTTTGTAGCTTTCGAAGGAGGAGGAACCGACGGGGAAGCGTTAAACGATCTCGGAGGAGCCCCTAGCGCTTGCTGTGGATAAGCACTGAATCTGTCGGGAGGCGGAGGTACAGTAGATAGCGGTGGCTGAGGTTGCGAGGCCGGGGCATATCCGCCTTGAGAATAAGCGGACGTGCTCGGAGGCCTATAGACACTTGAGGACTGTGAGAGTTGAGCCGCTGGAGCGTATGGGCTCGTAGGCAGAGGGTTAGAGGACAGTGACACAGGTGGTATAGGCTGATAGCCACCAAAAGCCGGTTGAGCCCGTTGTACTGGCCGCGCAGCAGCCAACCCAGGCTGCCTTGCAGCAATGTGGGTGTCGGCTTTTCGAGTCGCCTGTTTGACCCGGTTCCGAGCAAGCTCGGCCTCTGGGTATTGAGGCGGAAGCAACTCCAGATATTTCTCAGCGACCGCCAGGTGTCCATGAGCAGCCACCACATCTGCATATTCCGTGTACATGTTGTACAGCAAGCCTAACTTCCACCCCGACGACTGTTGACGTTCCGTATCTTCAAACTTGGTCGCCTCCCTGAACACAGTGACTTTTTCGATGAAGTGCTGCAATGCCTCTGCATGAACTGAAAAGCCCGAAGACCCGTCGGTGGCTTCCAGAGCGTTCCGCTCTTGTTCATGTAACTCGTCGACCCATATAGAAACAACTTTCTCGAGCTTGGAACCAGCCATATAGCAGAACGCAGCATCCTTCCGGTAATGTCGCGACTCAGTCTTATCTGTACCCTCTTTGATTTGGTCTTCCAAGCGTTCACCCAGAGATTCGCACAAGTCCGCGAACTCAGTTTCGTCGGCGTATGTGCATAGGGTAGCCAGCACTTCCTTCCAATCCTTCAGGTCGGCATTGTGCACAATGTCCCACAAGTTTTTGCCGACAACCGAGGCTAGTAGCCTCAGATAATTTGGCCCCTTTGCTTGTTTCGAGAAGTAGACGGCTTGCGCCTTCTCGATGCATTTCTGACCTCCACAGATTGCGACCATGAATGCATCCGACATCCTGTCTTCCTCGAGGCAGACATCTAGAGCCTTGTCGAACTGTCCCAGAAGTAAAGCCCTTGTAATCCGCCGGTCCGCGTCGGATTCTGAGCCGGTGAATATTTGGAAAGGATTGTTCGTCTTTGCTCCTTTGGTCGCAGCTAGATCGGATAGAAACGTATCCGCATCTGTATTATTCTCGAAGAAAGCAGAAAGTCGATTGTTCCTGGTTTCGCCCTGAGCTTGTTTTTCATCATGGTCTTTGTTTCCATTTCCGTTCAATGCAAGATTAGCTACTCCATCAGTAGCTTCCTCGGGTTCGGAGAACCCTAGGGAATCCACCAAAGCCTTCCTCGGATTAGCAGCTATCGGAGTTTCTATGACCTCCCAATCCGCTTTTTCGTCGGCGGACTTGGCCTCCGCCTTTCTTGACTCGCAGATGCTTTTGAGGTCACCTGCAGCAAGTGCCTTTTCAAAGCTTTCTGTGGCGGCTCCGATATTCGTATCGACGACGAAGCTTGATATCTGAATCTTCGATTTTCTGGGTTGTGAATCCGCATCTGAACATCCGAAGCTGACAAGTTTGCCACCAAACCCAAACGAAGCTCCCACCGGCCGCTCGAGCCATCTAGGTGCCTTTGGTAAGGAAAACGTAGCACCCTGAGGTTGCGTCTGGGCTTTCGCGAAGAAATCTTCGCCATCTAATGCTTGCGCCTGGGAAGCAGTCGAGGCCGCCTCCGGCTTAGTGTTCTGTATTGTGTGAACGGCTACCTTTCCGTCGAAGGAAGCGGTGGCAAGCAGACTTGGGTTGTGCGGATTGAACCTTGTCTCAAAAGTCCAGTTTGTGACTATTGGGAATTCTCCTAGAGGGACACCAGTTCGAGTGCTCCAACATATTGTCCTATTGTCCTTTCCACAAGAGAGAAGGAGGTCATTGTCGAGAGGGCACCATGAGAGAGAGAGAACGCCCTGCTCGTGTGCTCGCAATGTCTTTTCCGGTGCATTCGAGTTCCTCAGATCCCACACGAGAATAAGGGGATCCGTATCATGAGGTATCGCCGTGGCAAGTTTCGTGGGCCTGTCCGGGTCCCATGCGACCGCGCTGACAGCCTTGCGGCCTAGATTGTTAAGAGTTAAGCTCTCCTTCTTGGCCTTAACATCCCATACTGTTACGAAACCTCCAGAACTTCCAGTGACGAGTATGTGCGGGACCTTTTTGTTCCAGTCCAGCGCCTCAAAATCATCTGCTCTTGCAGCCACATTGCCCAGGCGGAAAGGGTTGGCGACATTGTTCAGGTCGGATATGAAAAGCTAGAAGGACGCAGTTAGCTTGCTGCTGGCCACCAGACGAACTCGCCTACCTCTCCCTTGGCTCCGGCGGTGGCAATCAGTTCCGACCTGAAAGGATTGAACTGTAGAGCTTTGATTGCGCCGCTATGCTTCGTTGTCCGCGACATGAAAGCATCACTGAGGCCGGTCAATAGCTTGAAATCCACAGGGGAGGTGGGACCAACCCAGTGCCATTGATCAGTTTATCTGCGTCCCATAAATCCAGAGCACCATTCTCGAGGGCACCTGCAATTATGCCACGCTGATGATCGTTCGTAATCCGTCCCCACGCGATATCGTGGAATCTAAAAACAACCTGGTTAGCTCTACATTTCCAAATGCAACCGCAATGTTTTGGGCGAGTCGATATTGCTGAGATCATTCACTCACCGAGAATCCGTGCTGATGCTTGCGGCTGGCTGCAAATCTACCCCTTGTTCGAAGTCATCGAGCGCGAGATTCCATAGTTCCAGTTTGGTCTCGTCAGAAAAATCCGCATCTACTGCCCCAGCCCTGGTACCAGTAGCTATAAGAGGGAGTTGAGATCCGGGAGACCATGCGAACGTGGCTGTTCTGTTTATTTTGCGGATGCAGGCCATGGTTTCCGCAGGGTCAAGGGAGGGTGCGGTAGACAGGACCCAGGAAGCCCCAATTCGCAGAGCTCACAAGACCAGCAAAATAGTAAGCAGAAAGTTTGGAGAGAGAGGGTAGTAGAGGCTCCTTCAATGCTTCTGGACTCGCTATTTCTTGAGTGTTGTCCTGCGCTGGGTATGTAGGAGGGGAGATGTTGACAGTTATGCTAGATCCAAGCTCCCAGTTACGGTCCATTTCACTACCTTCGTACAAAGGTGAGGCCGAGCTAAAAAGGCGGTAGCGACACTAGCGGAATCCAGCACCCATGACGAGGATCGCGAATCCTTCAAAAGTTGACATAATATTTATATTTCGTACAAAGGACCCGGTGCCTCCTCTTCCGGTGCTCTGTTCCCGCCTCTCCAGGTGTTTGTTGTCATCAGCTATTGGTCCTTCACTGCGACCTATGCGAGATTACCACATTCATCATAATGTCGGACGCCGCGCGCTTGCAATGCACGCTCTACGTGGGTGGACTGGATGATGCCGTGACCGCAGCCACGCTTCATGCCGCCTTCACACCATTTGGTGAAATCGCCGACATATCGCTTCCGAAGCCAGAAGCTCCCTCGGCGACAGAAAGCCATCGTGGCTACGGATATGTCGAATTCGATCTCGCCGAAGACGCGAAGGAAGCTATTGATAATATGGACCAGAGCGAGCTGTACGGAAGGGTCATCAAAGTGGCACAAGCAAAGCCGCAAAAAGAAGCCAACGAGGGCTTGGGCAGCAAAACCGCGGTCTGGGAACAGGTATGCTTGCTATACATATTCATTTCAGGCAAAGCAACGTACGAGAGCAGCAGAGATTTGCTGATGGTTCTGTTCGACTAGGAAGGATGGCTGGCGAAACATGCTGTCAGCGAAGAAGACAAAATACCCACAAATCACGCTGACGCGCCGGACACTGGGGCGCCAGAGGACCCAATGCAGGGGCTGGAGGGCTTGGATGTTGCAGGACCCAAGCTGGAGTAGGTCGATTTTTTACGACTCGTGGTCTTTATCCTTGCATCATCTGGCGCTTTGGGTGGAACTCTTCTCGGCGAGACTATTTTCATCTGTGGATACTGATTTGGCCATCAATGGGGCGCAACGCAATGATTGCTCTGGCGTTATGGACACTAGCATCCATGATTTGAAATATGAATACAAAGTTCTGGAGCCTGCAGTCCTCCTCCAAAGGCCCTGCAAATTTGGGCTGCATCGAACCTGCTCCAACTTTTACTCGACGTTGCCACGCGACCTGGAGAGCCTCAGCTGCTTGTCGACGTAAAATTTCCGGCCGATTGAGTATGCGGCAGCACCCAGTGCAACACTGTATATATAAGCATTCACGATGTGGTTGTGTTTTCAGAAAGCTGACGTACCCAAGCACAATTCCTATATTTCAAAGGAAAAGGGAAAGATTAGTACATTGACAGACATTCGTGGCCAATCACTCACCAAGTGGGATCAACTCGGGAGGGATCCGCTTCAGGGTTCTGAGGCGTTGGGAGATGGTATGAGCTGCAAGCAGGCGTCAGTCAACGAAAGTCGTCAAAGCCATTGACTCTAGGCCACGACTAATCCACCAAGAAGTAGATAGCCTGGCTCGATGCGACGGCACGCATACCTCTATGCTCTTCGTCCTATGCAGGTAAAAGGCAACGGGGTCAGTCTTATGCCAGAACAGGTTCGACCGCCGGACACTCACAGGATTGGCAGCCATCTGGAAGCGACGGCCAGTCTGGAACTGCAATACACGAGAGGGATACATGTTGGACAGATGTCTGGCACTCCGTTGACTCGGGAGGTGTATGTTGGTTTGGCGGGTATGGTGAGTGAGGTAATTGGAGAGGGTTGAGAAGCACGAAGTACGGATACAATAGCCAGGGCGACGATGTTGTGCGGAGCTCGGTGTACTTTTCGTAGCTAGTACGCAAGTACCGACGGGGTACCCTACCACAGAATACAGCGCAAGTTGGGAAGTAAGCGATACTTCTAGGCTCATTCTGCATTGTACCTGTACTTCATACCTGTAGGGCCCGCAGCTTGGCAAATGGGAGGGTCACCAGCCTCCGCATGAGCCTCATGTCGTACGAGAGGACGGTGTGGCTGGTGCCGACTCGTTCCTTGGACCTTACCACCTTGAGGCACGAAGCCGAAAGAACCTCACCTCACCTCACCTCAACACCTCGCCTGTGCCCTCCTCTGCTCTACATCACCCACACATCTCCATCTTTGCCATTGGCACACTAGAGCTCCCGTATCTGTTCCGTCTCAACACAGTCAAAATGGCCGACGACGAGGAACGTGTGACTATGCCCTTCAAGTTCGTCACTGGTCAGTCTTCCGCCCTAACCCTTCTTGCTGTCCTTCAACAACTGACCTAAAACGTCATGCTTTCTAGCTGGTACGTCCTAGCCCACCACACATCAGAAATCCTACGCTGAGCCAGCGACCGGATCCCAATGACTTCTTCCTTCGGCGGCGCACTGCCTTCCGCACCGTTTCCAGTACTCACCGTGCCCTGTGATTTTAGGCTTCGACGCCCGCTTTCCCAATCAGAACCAGTCAGTAATGTCTATCGAGACTGAACCTAGACAACACCATTGACTTGAATATCAAGGACCAAGCATTGCTGGCAGAATTACGTCGATTACCACAAGTGTATTCTGGCAAAAGGGGAGGATTTCAAACCCTGCAAACAAGTATGATCCCGTAGCCCTTACTCGACCAAGGGTCGTCTGACATCCTCAACCTAGTTTTTCCTTGCGTATCGTTCACTTTGCCCCAGTTCATGGGTAGAAAGGTGGGATGAGCAAAGAGGTGCGTAGACATCGGTGCAACGTCACCTCCACTACCCGCCTAGGTACCATCTTGACCATCAGTCTAATTGCTTCCATGCAGAGAACGGAACCTTCCCGGTCCGCCTGGACCAATAGAGGAACATGTCGAATGGCTGAGAGGGCAGTTCGTACGATCCTCTCCCGACGGGGAGATTAGAACCTTGTGGGCTGTAGCAATAAAGTTATATTGCATGTATACAGATGCTTCCCTCTATGCAACATGCATGGTCAAGGACCGGTGAACGATACCTTGGCTGTGGTCCGCATACTCTCACTTGGACAAGCGTTGTTCTTTGGGACCAGACGTAGTATATCTACTGCCACATTTACAGTGCATAAAAGTACCGAACTCAATCTCAGCCATGGCGTTCCGGATGCAGGAACCCGGGAAAAGACATGCTCGGCCAACCTTACATAGCATCCACTATGCTTTGTATAAAGTATCCAAGAATCCAGACGCTAGATCGACGACGATGCTCTTGTTAGGCAGACTCCCAGCCACTCCATACAAGCTAGCGGCATCACCCCTCTCTCCCGCCTTCCTACCCTTCCCCTCAGCAAGCATTATCCGCTCCTTCTCACGTTCGGCCTCCACAACTGCCCTGAGATCCTCCAATAATTTGTCACATGCGGCAACGATTGGCATTGTCACCGCAACGTGGATGGCTGGAGGGTCTTGAAGCGCGTTAAGATGCCAGCCCTTGGCGCTCATGCCGTCAGCAATGTCGTAAGGGTCTAAGCTTGTAGAGGTGAAGGCGACCACGCTCACTAAGGGTCTCCCGATCACTTGGAGATCCGATGAGAGCGACGGGTCTTCCCTGACGGTAGACTCGATCTTTTTGGCGGTACCAACGATGGAGTGGCAAGCAGCGACGTAACCACTCTCGCCTTGCGCCATCAAGCTGGCCCAACAGCCTGCAATCAGGGCCCCAGGTCTGGAGCCAGCAATGCTAGGGGAGGCATATACCCCACCCGACCAGTCCGGACATATAAAGTATTGATATGAGCGTAACTGCTGACTGCGGTACAGAATGGTGGAGTTTCCTTTCGGAGCGAATCCGTACTTGTGCGTATCGCAACTGATGCTGGTAACGCCCTTCAGCCTGAAGTCAAAAGGCTCACTAGGGAAGCCAGCTTTTTCGAGGAATGGTATCATGAACGACCCAAGGCAACAATCCACATGCAAAGGAATCTTTCTGCGAGCTGCGAGTCGGGAGAGACCAGATATATCATCAATGATGCCATGGGGGAAATTGGGCGCGGATCCGACTAAAAGCACCGTATTCGAATTGATGAGGCGAGACACGGACCGTAAATCCACCTTGTATTCCGGAGCGGGACATTTGACGAGGTGCATGCGAATCTTGAAATAAGAACAGGCCTTACGAAAAGCTGTATGTGCGGTTTCAGGTAAGATCCTTAAGGCAGTTGTCAGTAGAGCCTTCGCACCGAAAAGTAGATGAAAGAAGCCCACATCTCTGGTTCCGTTACACGACGTTCAATGTACGCCTTCTGCCGTGCGCTGAGGCAAGCCATGAGAATGGACTCCGTGCCTCCGCTGGTTGTGACGCCTGCTGCGCCATTCGGGGCGTTGAACAAGGCAAGCACCTATGAAGACCTCGGTCAATGAGGTCCCAAGAAGATCAGTGGTAAAGCCGCGCACACACCATAGCAACAATCTCCGCCTCCATCTTCCTCACCCCGGGAAAGACGTCCGGATGGATAGGGTTCGCCACAGTAAACTTCCCAAACGCTTCAGTCTGGAGTTTGACTAGGTCTTCGCCACCGTGATAAACCGCTCCACTGACATAGCCATCTTCCCACCTCGTGTGGTCCATCTGACTGAGGTTGTCAAGCTCCGCTCGAACCTGCTCCGACGTCCATCCCTCCTTTGGAAGGGTCAGGTAGCGGTTGATGCCTGGACCGGTGGGTACGAGCTTGCCCTCCAGCTTTGCTAAGCTCTCCGTGATTTGTTTCTGCACTTGTTTGCGCACGCCTGGAATGCGTAGGAAAAGCCCATATGATATCCTTCTGACAGCCATGTATGCGTCTATCGCCGTCCCGATAAGGCCGCGGCCCTTGAGTTTGAGCAAACATTTGCGACCCCAGCGCAGTACAAAGAGAATGAAGATCACATTGCGCAACCTAGTGCGAATTAGTCGTTGATTTCGATACATGAAGTTAGTGCATGAAGGTACGATGCAACGCACAAGTCAATATTCAGGAGCAGCTTCCTGGAGGTGGTTCTGGCATTTTGGGCGATAAAGCCATTCGGGAACGAGAGCGGCCCCGGAGCCATCGCGATGTGCAGATGTGTTCAGGGTCAAACTTCAGGACGAGGTTCGGAGTCGATCAATATTGGTCAAGAGCACACTGCTGTGGCAGCCATCATCGTCATCTAATGCAGTCGGTTTCTTAGGGATGGAAAGTTGCCTGCTCGCCTTCCGTCGCCCAAATTCGAGCTCGGCTCGGTAAGTGTCAGAGCACCCAGCGCTCCCGACCTGCTCGTTCCTGCACGTGCGGATGGACCAGTGGGAGGCACCAGGGTCTAGAGTGAGGTCATGATAGGCTACGGAAAAGGGATGCTTTCATGATGCATCAAAATCAATCTAACAAATACGAGTGGGCTGGTCTGTCCATTAACATCGAAATTTCCTCGCTGTAGGTTTCGGCACTATAACTTTGTAATGGGAGACTCTCTTTCACAGGCTTGTCTGCTAAGGCACCTGATCTGACACCTCCCTGATGAATAAACTTGGATGTCTGAGCAGCCCTATCCATTACCGCGCAATGCATTTGCCCCAGTTGAATCTTAGAAGAACAGGTTATACAAGTCTCGAGGCGTTGCAGAAGTAGCTACCATCGTGCCTGCGTTTCCGGTGACTGCGTCCTTACGAACCAGTAATGTCCGCATACTCGTCTGCAACCCCGGCCAGGCCTGCTGATGAACTGACGGCCATGCGGTTGCTTGGATATAGAAGATTATAGGGCCCTGCTCCAAGACGCGGCAGCCTTCCGCTGTTTCTTTGGTGTGTAGATATAGATCCTCCCGTGTCATCACCGTGGCCCTGGAGTCTCAACATAGAAGCCAGGGTCGGGTCTTCGCAATGCTTTGATTTCGGCTTTTGTGAGTGGCTTGTCCACTTCGGAAACTGCCACCAACTCCTTGACAGCCATGATCTGGCCCGCAGTATCGGGGTTCACCGGATGATAGACTGTCCGCATACGCTTCCGCAAACCAAGTGCCTGCAATACTCCGGCCGTCTTCTTCGGAAGACCGATGGCTGAGCGGAGGAGAGTGATCCGAAAGAAAGCCATCTAGATGGTAGGGTGAAGGAGGCGGGCCAGCTGCTCCGGCAGGAATACCAAGTACTGAGGGAGAGGTGCAGAGTCAGCACAGGCGGGAAGGACACAGGGAAAAAAGAAAAAGACGCGTCGGAGCAAAAGCGGATGTGCGAATACTTACACAGCAAAGGGTTCAGGCCGACCGAAGTGTCGCTACCTCCTTGTCGAACAAGTCATAGTGACGGATGGGCTTTTGGTGACAAAAAATCTTGAAGAGCTGCGTTTGCGGATTGAAGGTACTCGTATTGTGGAGTACGGTAATCCGCGATCCGCGGCTCGTGGGTCATCGGCCTTTCGCGTAAGGTACGGTAAGTCTCGAGAAATGTTACCGTAATTCACGGTAATTTGGAAGCTCTCCCCGCGACTCCAAGGGCTACCAGGTACTTTAGGGAGAGGATTCTCCACCACCTTACCTACCTTAGTACTCCGTACCCTTATGGAATTGGGAGAGCTCACATGGGAGTGCAAATCGAGAGTTGATCAGATTAGCCTTATCGTCCTGCCAGCATGGACGACGCTGCGAGCGTCACCGTGAAGCTGGCCGAACTGCTCAGGCACCCTGAAGATCTGGAAAAGATCCCGGCCCTCAAGTCGGAGTTCACCAGGAAGAAAGCTGCGGTGGACGCCCAGCTCAAGCTCGGCCTAAGAGAGCAGTCCGATCTTACCAAGGCAGGTATCAGCTCCATCACCAATGGACAAATGACAGTCGAAGCTATCAAAGAAGAGATGAAGAGGATTGATCGGCTCTGCGCGGAGGCTCAAAGTATGATCCGCGACTTTCCTCACATCAACCTGGTCGCTCAGACGCATCGCAACTTCTCCCAGGTGGAGGCGATGAAATCCAATCTAGACGCTTTCAATGATCGACTTGCTGCCGTTGAGAACCTGCTGCGCGAGGATGACATGGATCTCGAGAATCTGCCCAACCTTCTCCCAGTCCACTTCGAATTGACTCAACTACGCAATATCCGGGACGACGCGATGGACCAGATCAGAAGGGCCGCTGATAAGTCCCTTGAACATACCTTGGAAGAGTACTTCTCGCGCCTGGACGATGTCATCAGCTGGTTTGATGACCACGTTGGTAATGCTTGCATGAATCTGCTTCCCCTGGTTCAGGCCGACAACCGGGGGACTGTCGTCCGTCTAGCATTGGTGATTGAGGAGGAGGAGAGCAATGACAAGAAGGTGAAGGCTTTACAAGAAGCACAGAAGGATTACACCGACCTTGCTTCCCGCTTTCGGTTCGTGGGGTCCGGTCCAAAGCAATTGCGCGGTTATAAGGAGAAGTTTCTGCAATGCATCAAGGCAACTGCTGAGGCACAGATGAAGGGCAGCGAGGAACAGTTTCTCGAAGACCCTGACAAGTTGGAGAAAAGCCTGAAATGGTTTTTCAATGACCTTTATACGGTCAAGATCGGTATGGCGGGCTTGATGCCCGGGAAATGGAAGATATTGAAGACATATGGAGATATATATCACAAGCTCATGCACGACTGGCTTGTCAGATTGATCGACGACCCGGAGTTAAAGCCAGCTCACATGCTAGCGATCATACATTGGGGTCAGAAGTATTACGCAAAGATGGAGAAGCTAGGGTTCCCTTACTCATCATTGCAACCGCAACTCATAGACGACCGCGAAGGCGAACTCGTGCGTGAATGGCGTCAACTTATCATCAAGTTCCTGAACGAATGGATCGATCGCATGTTAGCTAGCGATCACAAAGCTTTCATCGAGCGGCAGTCGGATGCACTGGACAACGATGAAAATGGTTATTTCCGGACCAAGACTCTAGGCGATATGTGGCGGATGCTTCGTGAACAGACTATAGCTGCTGGAAATTCGGATCGGCCGGATGTTACAGAAGGAGTTATTGATGCTATGTTCCTTGTCTTGAAATCTCGACAGACTATGTGGCAAAGATGGGTTGCTGAAGAAGCTATGCGCTATGCCAGCCCTCAGAGCGATCAAGAGGGACTGCAGGTTCTTCAAGACTGGCTTATAGCCATTGCGAATGACCAGATTGCCTGCATAGACGACAACGAACAGACAGACCAGTGGGGTTACCTCACACGTTTCAGACGAGATTTCGAGCCTCTTGTATCGCCAAAATACATGTTGCATGCAAATGTTGAGCTCGACAAGCTCCGAGACGGTTATGTGGACCTCGGGACGCATTGTATCAGCACCTTTGTCAGCCTCGTATTTGCTGTTGACTTCCGCTCTGTTCTCCCCGAGTTTTTCACTTCAAGATGGTATTCCGAGTACGGTATGAAACGAATAACATCAACATTCGAAGATTATATCGGTGATTATTCTGAGGTGCTCCATCACAGCTTGGTGGACATCCTCATCGAGGAATTAGCCGATACACTTCTTATTCGCTATCTACAATGCGTTCGCAATAGAGGGGCGAAGTTCAAACGAGTTGATCCCTTCAATGAAAAGTTCAAAGACGACGTGATCACAGCCTTCGCCTTTTTCCAAAAGTTTCCGGAATTCCCTGCAATCAAGCAAAAGTGGCGGGTTGTGGACGGACTTGTGCGGCTGTTAGAAGCTGATAGAAGCAATGTTCCTGCGGTGTACGAGACTTTCAAGAGGGAGTATTGGGACACCCAGTTGAACTGGGTAGAAGCTGTCCTCAGGGCAAGAGACGATTTTGATCGAAACATGCTGAGTGCTGTGAAAGCCAAGGCAGCTGAGATGTCGGTCGAGAGGGGTCCCGACACGATAATGGGTAAGGTCAAGTGAAGTTGCGAGAGGTGTGCTCCTGTCTACGACCTGCCGCTTTGCTCGGGCGTGCACCCATAGAAGTTTCAATGCCGGACACGAGACGACAATCGGGTCAGCTGTCTCCCAGGAGGCAGCGGCGACCAGTCTATGGGTCGTTTATCGCATTGGAAGGGGGACTTGTCCTGCCTCTCACCATGGCGCACCGACTGCATTCAAGGGAACGAGCCAAACCAGCCGTCCTCTGGGATCTCTTGCCAGGTCAGCATCTCACCCCGCAGCTGGTAGGTTCACAAAACTCAGAGCTACCCAGCTTTCCCGTGTTACGTCTCGGGCATGCGAGCAAGTCTCACACAAGCAGAGATCAGGAAAGCCGAGACCAGTGCGATAGGCCACCATACATGCAAGCTCGTGAGCCATGAATCATTAGACCGCTGTCCCCGAAACGTGAAAATGCTATATACTACTTTCTACCATGCTTTCGAGGGCTCTTGCCAATGCGCCCATTCCTGGCCTTGCTGATCCCTAAACCCTTCCTTGCACTCCTTGCCCCTGATTTCGTAGTGGCCTGCTTCGGTACTAGAGTATGGCTTATCTCTTCATCAACATCCATCTCATCGTCCTTTGGCTGTCTTTTATTGCTGAATTTTAGCTTTCCCCTCTGACCTCTTTGGACAGCGTCCCCGCCCTTGATAGCATCAATGTATGCATTGATCCCTCCTTCCAGTGTACCGTCCCCGGGCTCCTCCAATCTTGTGTTCTCGTATTCTATGGCCTCAGGATTGGTATCGCCAGCTTCGATGATCAACTTTCCGTCAACGTCGACCTTTGCCGCCGCTCCCTTCGTCTTTGCAGCAACTCTTGGCTTCTGTGGTTTGGTTGTAGATATGTTGGCGAAAGCTTTCCGGTCGAGCAAATCTAACGGCTCCTCTTCATCCTCTACGATGAATGACTTGCCGCCTCTATCTCCACCTCGTCGTCGCCCCAAAACCTCGTCATCGCTGACATCGGAGCCTTCATCCTCACTGCTTTGCGTGCCATACACTGCTTCGTCATGCTCGCTCTCGAACCTCCCTTTCTTGTCGACTTTAGCTGGAGCATCCTCTTGGCCAGCATCCTTCTTTCTCTTTCGTCGTTCCCTAGTCTTCCTGATATTGTGAATAAGCTTTTTATCGGCTTCGGGACACCACTTCTCAACGATGTCTACCCCGAATCGACGGATCATACGCTCCAGGATATGTTTCACTTTGGATCTGAAATGGGCGGTATGCTCGTGGCTCCATACCATCAAATTTGGTATAAGAGTCTCCAAGCGAGGGGGCATTAGAGTTGTAGGAAGTGATATGACCGACACCTTAACAAAACCGAGCACAGAGCGAACAATTTCTCGATTGTTGGAAGTAAGAAACAGATCCATGGTCTGCACCATATCGGTAAGTGCTTCGGCAGACATTTGTTCTACGCAACGGTTAGTCACCAAGCATTGCTATGAAGGGTTGAAGACACGAATTACCCCGAAAATGGTACAGCACACGCGTCATAGCAGTGATAGAAGCACTAATCATATGAGGAGTGGAGCCCGCCAGGCCGGCAGACAATATCGTGAAATATTCCTCCAAGGACGCTTGTGCATCAGGGGCGTTGTCAGGCATGTGACTGACTTTGGAGTTCTTAATGGTTCCGCCTTCTTTCATCTTTTCCCCCATCTGGACCAGGAGGTCGAAAGCTGCGGTCCTGGCTTTCTCGTTCACCTCTTTAGCCGAAATGACGACCTCTGATATAATGGACGGAATGAAATGCAGGTCCGACTGCGGTAGGAATCTGACAACTTCTGAGATGGCTACCAGGCGATCCTGAAGAGGGTTAGAAGAGCGATCGCATGATATGAATGTACATACCCGCCGCGCCGGCGACGATGTTTTGTCACCGGATTGAAGAAGTAACTGTTGCAGTTCCGAGTTGCGTTCTTTTAAAGCCACAGATCCATTATCGGACTCCGCCAAACGCGGTATTAACTTATAGGCTTTCTTCTGTAACTGAGGGTCATCGTCTTTGCCGATGATGACTGCCGCGACATCGAACAGGCTTCCGAAGCACTCCCGTGGCAGGTAAATGGAGATAGCAATGAGGAGGTCCATCAAAGTATGACTCATAGGAGGCATATTATTCTTTGTGTCTTTCTGCTTCTGCTTTTCTGCCTGCGTCTGCGGCATGGATTCCTTGAGGGATAATTCCAGCATGTCTCGAACGCGCTTGAACGTCTGTATAAGTTCCTGTTTGAGCCGTCAGTAAGAAAGCGAAGGAAGACGTCAATGAAAGAAAAGGCTGAAGGCGCACCGCGTCCGAGGTAATACTTAAGTAAGTGTCGATACATTGCAGGATGTGACCTCGAAGATGAGGTAGTGTCTGACTGTAAACATTGAAAAGCACTGCAAGGAGATTTCCTGCAAAGCCGGCCAAATGAGAGAGATTCTGCCGGGCACCCGCTTTAGAGACACGCCTCTGGATCACAAGATCGTCCATATCCCCGCCAGTCTGCAGAATCTCTTTATTGGACACGACGAGCCTCCCCAATGCTCGGCACAAATCGACTCGTAGATCTGTTTGCTGGTACAATAGGTTTGACAGAAGTTCAGCAAAGCTTTGATCGAAGGACTCAACCAGATCAAGCGGGAGGTCACAATAACCTGGCAGGAGTGCCCAAATCTGGTGCACCAAAGTTTCGAATATTTTGAATTCCATGGTCTTCTCCGCCTGGCCGTGATCCAGCACCCGTTGGTACATTAGCTCGCTCAATGGCACAAACTCGGACCTGAAATGGCTGAGATTTGCATTACCGACATTGTCACGAAGAAGTGGAAGCAGCCACGCCCGTCCAGGTCGATTAGGTTTCGCATCTACAAGATTCAGCGGCAGTAGTTTCAAGACTTCTTCCGGACCCATAGCTCGAATTGCCTTTCCAAGTACGACATCTGCCTCCCGTTTCCCATTGAAGGAGTCGTTACCTCGGAGCTCACCGACAGTCTTGACAACGTCGGAGAGGAAATATGTCGACCTCCAGCGGAACGCGTCAAACATTGCCCCTAGCACATTGAATACTTCCATGCATGCGGCCTGGTATCTCACGCTCATCAGTTCTGTCGCGGAGTTTCCAAGTTGCTCCAAGACTTTCTCGTCAAAGACAGAGGGTTCCAGCACCGCCGTGGCGGGGACGCAGTTCACCATGAATGAAACAAGGCATTCTGAGGCCGACACTCTAATGTTGTGCGATGACGAAGCCAGATAGGTCGCCAACAAGGTGAACAGCTCCGGCAACTTGTGAAAGGTCTCTTCAGGATTGATTTGAGCGGCCACATCATAGCCACGAGAGAGGATCGCGATCCACGGTGGCAACAACTGCGAATCATTTTGGGAGGGACGGAGCTCGGAAATGACTTCCATCAGCCTGGGAAGTTTTGTTGACGCGTACTCGTTGGCTGCCATCCCCTCAAAAATAAGCTCAAAGGCTTCAAAAGATGCTATAGTAAGGTATTCATGGCTTGACTTTGAGATCTTCAGCAATATCTCGCAAAGAGGCTCGATTCTTCGGCTTGGCCACCCTCCAGATGCTGACGCTATGGTCTTGACGAGATGGATAGCGTGAATCAGGCCGGGCTCATTCTCCTTCACTTGCCCCTGTCCACGAGATTTCTTGTTGGATTTCGCTGCAACGGCCACATCACTTAGACTTTTCAGTGCCGTTTCGGCACACATGTCTGCGGCCGGGTGGTCCAGGGAGGGGCTTGGCGGCGGACTTCTGAGAATCTTTGTGAGAGCTTCCTGCGCTCTTTTCCGTACCTTGGGTCTGTGATCAACTGCAAGCCTGAGCAATCCGGCGGTGGCTCGGCGAGGCCCGATCTGAGACTGCGGTAACGCCCAAGCTGCAGAAACTTGGGCTATGAGGAGCGTTTCTAGGCATCCTATGGAGGAACGAAGCAAGGACGCCTCAACTTCTGGGTTGGCAAGCGCAGGGGCGAGATTGGTAAGGATTTGCGAGAATTTGGATCGTAGAAGTGCTTGCGGAGTGTGAGGTGTTACTAGATCCAGCAGATAGACGACCGGGGTGGCAAGGTCTTTGTTGAGAATGCCACTTGAGGGAGAGATAGCCTGGGTGAGGAGGGCCAGAAGAGCAGCAAAATATGCCGTGGGAGTAAATTGTGCCTTCTGCTCACGCAAGGTGTCTTCAACTGCTGAGAGCACAACGGCGGTCTAGACGGTATCCAGGCGGTCAGCGATCATAGGGTTAATCAAGGGTAGAGTCTGGAAGCATCACCTGCTTCTGATTCTGCAGGCGCGGCGACCTGTTCTTGTCGAGTCTCTCCTGTAGCGACATGGCCGCCAGGTTCGTTGGTGTCTCGTGCTGTTGTCTTGTGTTGGCAGATATAAGAATGTTGTGTGCACTTCGAGCTAATAATAATAATTTCTGTCGAGCGACGAAATTTTGGCGCGGGCTCAGTATCTGCCTTATCGATAAGCAGGGACTATTAAGCAAGTCTTGAATTCCAAGTTCCCGAATCTTGAGGTAAGGTACCGTAAGCTGTATCTGTATGAGTAACGGAGTATATATACCTTACCTACCTTATACATACCTTACTTTACCCTAAGGTACCTTACCTACCTAGGTAAGGTACGCTTAACAACTCCGAAGCCCGGAAGTGGCTTTTGCACGATGACTTGCTAAGGAATCCGTTCGTAATTATCGACCGTAAGGGACTTCCACTTCTACGACATCATCTGCGAGAGAGACACAGAAACGCCGGACCATCTCTGTCTTTTCAACCGGCTAGCAGCTTGTTGCAACGTGCAGCTTCGCCGATGGAGGATTCATCCGTCGCAGCATCGGCTGCTAGCCCATCCGCGCAACAAGAGCAGCTGCGTCTTCGCAAGCAGCGAAGAGAAGCCAAAATCAAGGCGGGAGGCTCAGCTAGACTGGATCGCATCACCTCCTTGACAGGTGCGAGGCGAGACAATGGTCAGTCACCATCCTGGACGGTGCCACATTGCAGCTCATCTAATGTCCCCAGAACTTCAGCCTCAGCAGACTGTCCAGCCGCCATCACGCAGTTCTCCAGCTCCAGCAATGGCCGTCCCCACAGCCGTAGCCGCTGCCGGTGATCAAGGGGTAGATGATCCGGAGGAGGTAGACATAAGTCAGCACCATTACAGCCCTAGCCGCTCTGTGCCTTCTTCGACTTCCGACTTGCGAAGTCAAATGGCAGAGTTGTTGCAAAATAGTGGCCCTTCTGGAAGGGATTACCCAAGCCAGTTGTCTTCGGGGTCGCTCGAGGATTTTCCTGGCGTGGCGACGACAATGCAGGAGCCCACAGGTCAAGCGCCGGAATCAGAAGATCCGATGGCGCGCTTGCTTCAACAAGTGATGGCTGGCCAAGGTGGAGGTGGCCTGCCTCCTGGGCTGGCAGATATGCTGGGCGGAGATCATGGGCAGACGCAGCAGCAGTTTCAGCCACAGACGCGCATTGCAGCTAACGTGTGGAGAATTCTCCATGCCCTGTTCGCGTTAAGTCTCGGAATCTACAGTGCAGCTACTACTTCCTTCGATGGGTCTCACTTATCACGGTCACATCAGACAACAAGCCTCATGAGCTATAACATCTTCTGGATATTTGTCACAGTACAGCTGGTATTCCAAAGCGGCAGGTTCTTCCTGGAGAGGGGGAGACTACCCAGCAGTGGGTTGTTGGGCAGCTTAGGTGAAATGCTTCCTGAACCCTATCGAGGATATGCGAGGATGTTCAGCCGCTACAGCATCATCTACACCACTATTGTGAGCGATGCGATGGTCGTGCTGTTCGTTCTGGGCTTGGTAGCTTGGTGGGATGGTCAAGCATCTTAATTGTACTCCGTGGTGTCCGGTATGGTGAGATGTTCAGTTATAGATCAATTTTCAACTCAAGCTTGCAGCTCTCCCGTGGCAGGAATATGATATGCCAGGCGGCGAGATGCGACTCCACAATAGACCAATCCAACGCCAACACCATGGAGATCTCCTCTTCAAAATTTATACGAAGGCTCGATCATGCAGCTCTCGCCTGAGCAACCTCCCCACGAGCTTGAGCCAGTATCGCCGCTCGTTTCTTTTTCTTGGCGTTCATAGCAGCGGTCCGTTGCGCGTCCCTCGCGCTCACTTTCGCCTGCTCTTCGAGGCTGACGAGCTCTGCCCGCTCCTGTGGCGTCGGCGACAAAGTCGTAGCACCCGTTAACTCTAGAAGCCGCGCCAAGATTTCTGACTCTTTCTTGTGCTTTATGTCGACTGTTTCTACGCGCTCAGACGGGGCGAGGTCAAAGGTGGATGTGCCAGAACTTGTGGATGATACGGCGACCGGTGATGTAGTGGTAGAGTCTGACGAGGGTTCTGGAGCAAAGAAGACCGTCAAAGTGGCTGGACCTTCTTGGTTTGTTGTCCGATTTACTGTCATCGGGACCGCCGGGTTATGGTACTTCAATCTCGGTAGGCAGCTGCGCCAGAACTTGCTGAATAGGTCTCAGCCAACCAACCTGTGCACACACTCCCTTCTTTCCCAGGGGCCCAACTCACCGTGGGCCTTGATGGCCATCGTATATCTTGTACGCAAAATCCATGTGTATCCGCTGTACATCCTTGGGAAGTAGAGCCGCTCCAGGGCCAACTCGCACTGCAAGAAGCTTCAATCGCCGATTAACTGTCAGTTCGGCGCAAGATTCGTGGCATTTCAACTGTGATGGAGGGCTACCTTCTATGTAACCCCAGAACCATCCATCAGCCTTATTTTATTCCGGAGAGGAGAAAAGGAAGAGGTGAGGGGGTCAGTACTTACCGACTTCAGCTTGCGCATTCGTTTGATAACATTCACCATCTTGGGCGTCAACAGGGGAGATATGTAAGGCTTTAGGACCTGTCTCCTGCAATTGCCATATTCTGGTATCTGGCAAGAGTCAAGGTTACTCAAGACATGAACTCTTTTCAACCGCTCGTAAAGGAAAAAGTGATGATCCGACCCGAGTACTTTTAAGGTTTAAGGTAAAGGTGCCCAGTACCGAATGTACCGGCAGTACGTGACTAAGGTGCATAGATCTGAAGTACCTTAGGCTTGTACCTTACCTTACTCGTACCTTACCTATCGAGCTAAGGTAAGGTAAGGTATGTATCTGCATTATCTTACATTAATCAATCACTGTACATACGTAAGGTACGTGCCTAACTTTTCTGTAATTACAAAAGCTCGCCATTAAGGATAGCATTGTCACATGCGGAAGCTTGCGAAAAGTTGCAACCTCCGGAGCCTTCCCACGCCTACAGATACAGAAAGAATATGAGAAGATCACTCCGCAACTCTTCCGTTACGAAAAACATCGAGGCGTACTTGACAAATGCCCAGATACCGTCGTTCTTATGCCCGGCTGTACTCGCACGGGACCGCCTCACGCTTCCACATGTCTTTCTTCGCACACGTCCACTCCACCAGAGCTTTTCGCTCGCATCAAGATCAGTTTCGACGCAACACCCTGAAGAACAATCTGAGATTCGAAACTTCGACACTGGCAGTGGGCAGACCGAGAGATTACTGCCCTCGGCCTGCCCCGGATGCGGTGCTGTGACGCAAACTGCCCATCCCCACGAGGCTGGATATTATACTACGACTAGACGCTCAATAAGCCAGGCGACGAAATCCGGCTCAGATCGGAGAAGGAATGGCCGCCGGTCTGAGGACGAGATCTATAATGCTTCGTTAGCGGAAGTTGACGAGAGCCTCCTGCAGAAGCTGGGCATAGAACAAACACCTCCAGATAGTAGTACAATCTTTGGACGAATCACTGTCTAAATATTTACTAAACCTTGCCATAGGATTGCTAGACCCTCTCAGCATTCAGGAAGCTCCTATATGTGACCGGTGCCACAACATCATCCATCATCAGGCAGGGGTATCGGTTGTACATCCGTCCGTGCAATCCCTTCGAGACACTATAGCGGAGTCACCCTACAAACACAACCATATATATCATGTGTTGGATGCAGCTGATTTTCCACTTTCATTGATACATAACCTCGATATCCGCTTGAATTTTAACCCTTTGCGATCTAAGAACCGTCGCTCACGTTCGGAGAAGTACGTCAAGGGGAGAAAAACCGACATCAGTTTTATCATTGCTCGATCCGATCTGTTAGCTCCTACGAAAGAGAAAGTTGATCGAATGATGCCACAGCTTGTGCAGATCTTACGAGACGCGCTGGGTTCTAAAGGCCGTGATGTGCGATTAGGGAATGTCAGATGTGTGAGTGCAGAGAGGGGTTGGTGGACCCGAGAGCTGAAGGAGGACATTTGGCGTCAGGGAGGCGCCGGTTGGATGCTTGGGAGGGTCAATGTTGGGAAAAGCAGGCTTTTCACTGAGGTATTCCCTAAAGGACGGAATAGGGCCACCGATGTCGACAGGCAACCGGTCCTCAGCCAAAACGGTCAGACGAACCAGATCGATAAGGATGCTATCGATTTCCCGGCTCATTCCTTACATCTAAAGGAGCCGTCCGTGAGGTTGGAAAAACTTGGATTGGAAGAGACAGATCTACTGCCGCCCGCACAATCGGAGACAGCCTTTCCGACCATGCCAGTGATATCGTCCTTGCCTGGCACGACTGCCTCGCCTATAAGAGTACCTTTTGGCCATGGTAGAGGAGAGCTCATCGACCTGCCTGGTATAGATCGAGCCAGTCTCGCTCCGTATGTCAAGGAAGAGTGTCTTGAGGGGATCTTCATGCGGAAGCTTGCAAAGCCGGAGCAGCAAGTGATCAAGCCTGGTCAATCCCTGCTGCTCGGCGGACTAGTCCGGATTACACCCTCTTCTACTGGTACCGTCATCCTGGCGTACCCATTCCTGCCTCTCGAAGCCCATGTTACATCTACAGAGAAGGCACGGGGAATTCAGACACAAACGCTGCAATCCGGAGTGAAGACAATCATGAAACCGGGTGCGGGCACAAGTATATCATCTGCTGGAACCTTCCCAATGAAGTGGGACGTCACAAAAGAACGCTCGGGTCCGCTCACTTTTCGTTCCGGTCTATCCAAAAAAGCTAGCGAGCTACCCTTCAAAGTACTAGGCATGGATCTGCTAATTGAAGGGTGCGGCTGGGTTGAACTGGTCGCACAGGTGCGCAGAAACCCGCTACTTGCTGAGGTTGACTCTGTGCAAGATGGCTCTGCTGTTGAAAGGCGTTCAGAGAAGGTCGAACGAGACGAGGAAGACGAGCTGGCGGAGACATGCCCGGCCGTTGAAGTCTTCACCCCCGAGGGGAGATATGTTGCAGCCAGACGGCCACTGAATGCATGGACGAGAAACGCTGCTAGAGATCCACCGAGATCGCGAAGGAGGGGTCAATGAGGTCGCCAAAGGCTCCTAGTTTGACAATGCATTCTGCTATCCATCCACCTCTCCATGAAATATTCCTCAATGACTGGTTGTATAAGGCCATATTGGTCTACGTGATGGAACAGGACGGATCGTCATTTCTTACAGTGATTTCCTAAAGACTACCTACCTTACCTTAGGTAGAGACTCTAGAATCAAAGTCTCCTGGCGGAGTACTGAGTGAGGTATGGCCATAGATAAGCAAGGTATCTCTAAGGTAAGAATACGTGTAAAGGGTGGTAAGGGTAAAGTATTTTACGTAGGGTAAAAAAGGTGCTTGTAAGACACCTGACACTACACGGAGGATCGACCCACAGGTGCGGCGTGGAACGTAGGATCGTTATTCGTACCTAGACTCCAGAACCCACTCATTCAAATGATTTTACTCCGTGCCCTGTATCAAGGAGCCGATGCATAGACAAAGACAAATGCAGCTCCCATGTCGATCTTTATAGAATGGCTCTATGGCCTCATCAACCCTGGCGCCACCCGTATCCCAAACGCCGCTCAATTCAGCCCCAATCTATGCCCTTCCCTTGCCTTTCGCGGCCGATGTCTCACACTCCCCTGCGCCGACAGGGGATGCATCGTCATCCTCGTCACTCATGAAGTCGTCGTCTTCGTCGAAACCGAAGAGCCTTGCGCTGGCTGACTGTTTCTGTCCAGCGTCTGACGGAGGTGTGGTCTCTTTTGAGCTGGAGCTTCCAACGATTTCGTCTCCGCTACTTTCGCCCATCTCTATGGATTCCTTCCCAGAGGTTTCAGCAGAGCTTGATAGTAGATTGTCCTTGTAATCGCCGGCTTCCATGGCCGCCAACACAGCCTCCCGGGTCTTCTCTTCCACCTCTTCTTTATCCTCGACCCATTTTCCATCCAGTCGACCTTTTGAGCCATTCCGGACCTCTTGCTCTCTCCTTTCTGCCATTTCAACTACTTGCTCCCATCGTTTGCGCCGTTCCTCCTTCTCTTTCTTGTCCATCTCGGGCTTAAGCGCGAGATATTCAGCCAACGCTTTCGCCTCCGTAACCGTTCGGAGCCGACGCCCATCCAGATTACGGTTCGATCCATTGTCTTCACCTTGGTTCCTTTTCCTGCGGGAAGACATACGGCCACCAGCCGCCCTGAGCTGGGAACCAAACCCTCCCTTACCTCCACATAATGGGACGGAAAGGCGCAGTGGTAGAATCGCATCACTGGGGGAGGAGAGAAGGGTAGAGACTAGAGCTGAGGATTCAGGATCAATTTGCTTGTTTGAGTTGGTTGTAAAGATGAGTCGTGCATCGAGTTGCGGAATTCGGCGCAGAATCGCAGATGTGAGCAAGGAGATGGGTGATGCTTCCGAAACAGGCAGGGAGAGAGTCCGAGGCAAGCCCAGGCCAGAGAATCCCGTGACTAACACATTGACCGTTCGGTCAGCCATCGCAAGATCAGACGCAGCCATGAGAGTGTTTGTCGCCGTGTACGTATGGAGCCGTAGGATGGAGAAATAGTTTCGGTCTGGTGGGGCGAATCTTAATGAAGATGAAATGAAGCGCAGTGAGGATACGGCAGCCGCCTTACATAAGGTAAGGTACCTTACCTACCATAAGGTAAGTTAAGGTTGTGTACCTTACCTACGTAAGATACCTTATCTTACGATACAGAAGAATCCACACCATTAGCGCAGCACCGGGTTGCCTTTGTTCTGGGCACACCCGACCTACGCTGTGTTATGTAATCAGGGCTATCCAGTATATTGCCCTACGGCCCACTGATCCCTCAAGCGAGCGAGTCGAGCAATCTACATCCTCATCAGCCTACAGCTTCTGCCAAACCACAAGGAAAGCGTCTATCACCACCGACCGATCAAGGCACCGGCAAGATGTGTGCACATCCGCTAATCCTGAATTGAATGAATGCTGACCTGTTATCTAGGCTTATCCCCAAGGCTGATCGAAAGAAGATCCACGAGTACCTCTTCCGCGGTATGGCCACTCAATTGTCTGACATAGGCTCGGTTTGGAAAAAAATCTAACGGATACGAACTACAGAGGGTGTGCTCGTCGCCAAGAAGGATTTCAACCTCCCGAAGCATGCGGAATTGGACACCAAGAATCTCTATGTGCGTCGCACTGCCGTCTCGGTCATTTCATTGGTGGCTGATTATATTTCAGGTCATAAAAGCATGCCAGTCCCTTACCTCGCGCGGTTATCTGAAAACTCAATTTTCCTGGCAATGGTACTATTACACCCTCACCCCTGAGGGTCTCGACTACCTCCGCGAATGGCTTCATCTCCCTGCTGAGATTGTTCCTGCCACACACATCAAGCAGCAGCGTTCGCACGCACCGCCAAGAGGTATGATGGGAGGCGATGATCGCGATCGGAAGGGCGGCGCCGGCCGTGGCGGCCGTGACCGTGGCGATCGGGAAGGTGGCTACAGGAGACGCGACCAAGGCGAAGGAAAGGAAGGTGGTGCTCCTGGCGAATTTGCTCCTCAGTTCCGTGGTGGCTTTGGTAGAGGAAGGATCCCTCCTCCGTCTGCGTAAGGAGTTGTTGTCCAAGAGTTCGAGGGGCTGGACGGTAGCGTGTCTGGTCGAGTGAGAGAAATGCCGGGGTCGTGATGGTCGAAGATGGCAGATGACACTGCGGATTTACCAGAAAAGGAAGCAGCAATAAACAGTTGCGTCTTTCCACTTGTCGGCATTTGAGCAGCAAACTCCTTAGCTTCTTTCATGGTGACTTCGATCATACCGGATGGTTGTAAGATCACGGGCAATCATCACGAGTCTTCAAACGCAACTTCAAGGGGAAACTGCGGTAGCAATCTCTGTCGATGCAGATTCAGAAGGTATGAGATACTGAAGGTGTCTGCTCTGTCGCCCCTCTCCTCCTTTTGCTATGTCCAGTTTCCAGGTGCTACCGTGTCAGTATTACTCCATGCCCTCGGCTTGCCTGTCCTTCGGCGTGTTGGTGTCGCCCAGAAATGCAAGCTTGGAGAGGAACTTCGATTGACAAAGTGCTAATTGGACGACTTTCGGCTTCGGAATCAATCCCTTTGCTACAGCATCACGAATGAACGCCATCGGGGCAGGCTGGGCGACGGTCAATATTAGCTGTTCCAAAGGACACTGCCATGGCACGGGTCAGTCCCCTCACAGCCTCCAAACCATCTGCCGCCTGGTCTTGCCCATGCGAGCTGCAGAAGACTATAAGCTACTTGTATTTGTGCCTGCGGTATGCAGAGGCCGGCCTCTTACCACGATCACCGATCCTGTCATTATCAGAATTCAGTAGCCACTTAAAGGATCAGGCTAAGGTATCTTCCACATGCCGAAAGGTCGATCTTCGCTTTTGGCCAGACATCGAAACCCTTCGGGCTACAATACCGGTATTGCGAGGATGACAGGTAAGATACATTACCTTAGCCTCCCGTCGGCAGGTACCTAAAGTACTTCGTACGGTAAGTTACCGAATCTTACAATGCCCAACGACCAATTTATGTCTACGGGGACTGGAGACACGCTACCTGCCCGCCTACGGTACTTCGTATCTGGGGCTATCTTACGCTTACCTTAGGTACCGAACTCGACCTCAAGACGCGCCCTCCACCCTCCCCCTGTGCGGCATTGTTGGCATCTCTCCATCTACCCCGTACCTTACGGAGTAGCTATATCCTTCGTACAGTATTTGCGCAATAATGGTCCCAGAATCTCAGCCAGCGTTTGCATGATTCGCGGACTGGCGGACCTCGGTGCCTTCCATTTGGCTAGAAATCGTCCACGTCCTCTTACAATCTGCACAACAATTATGTCGTCGAGGACTGCGGTGCCAGCAGCCTGCTCTTTTGCCATCGGTCTGCAGGACGTACTGTGTACTCCTGCAACCCCGTTGGGCCTTTGTTCCCTTGGCTCTTGGACACAGCGACCAGAGTTAGGGTGTCAGTAGACCATTGATTATGCCTCTCCGAGCACCCTCCAATCCAGATACAACAGCCCGCGTCAATGCACCCCTGCCGACCCTCGTTCCAGCCTCTCGCCGCTTCAACCATGATGCCGCGGCTCTGAAACGAACTAGCTCGACCATCTATCCTTCCCGTACAACATCCACATCCACCCTACCACAGGCACACCGGCATCGTCGAACTTCTACACCTACAAATCAGCGCCCCTCGCTTCAGGCGCGCACAAGTTCTAGCACTTCGGCCGGCTACGAGGAAATTTCGGGGGAGACGAGGAGAAGGCAACACGCAGCTGCTCCGTCCCGCTTCCTCGGAGATGGGGTCATGCGGGCCTCAGAAGGAGCAGGTCCTACTAAAGGTCCTGGCAGAACTGGCCCTCAGACCCTCGAGATCAAGGGCGAGTCAAATGGAGACTTTCAGCACCTCTCCAAACCCGAGTCTGCGACCTTTGATGTGAAGAAGATCACAGAGGTATGTGCTGACCCTTGAGGCCCAACAAAAAAGAACGTGACATTTGGAAAAGAGAGCAGGACTAACATGCTTGGACAAAGCAGACGGTTGCAGCCGAGCCTGTGACTGAATTCAACGTAGCTGTGGTCGGGATCCCCAACACTGGCAAGACCACCTTTATCCAGCAAGCTCTTGATCTTAAGTCTCCTGCCGGTGGTGCAACAAAAAGAAAAAGAATATCACTCGATTCAGTCATCTATACAGTCCGGTTGGTCGAGATACCTTCTCAGGCTGTGGAAATGAGGCAAGATCAGTCCTTGATTTGGCCACAGTATCTTGGTGTTGAGAGAGTCCCTGCGATCCAGGGAGTGTTTATCTTGTATGACATTACGAACCAGCAAAGCATTGCCAGAGTGCCGGATCTTTTGGGTAAGCCACACAATTATGACTCGATCAACGGATGACGATTAGATCTTTGTCATTACAAATACTTATTGAGAACCCAGATGCCGTCGGAAAGGCAGGACTTCCTTCGCTCCTCGTTGCTTGCAAGTGTGATGCATCACCCGGTTCTAGACGTATCGATTCCGGTTTCATTGAACACGTCGGCCTCAATATCAGCGGCGTTGAGTCGTTGGAGACTTCACTAGCCGATCCTCAGAGCCATCGGCGATGCATAGCCATGATGTTGAGAATGCTTGTTGCTACCGAAGAAGGTGTGTTCGGTTCAGTTGCTTAGAGCCTTACCCATGCTCATCCGGCCCCTACCCGTTCTGTACACTCTTTCTTTTTCCATATGTCTTGTCGTGCTCCAGCCCCTTTCTCTGCTTTGATGCTAGAGGTCCTGCCTGTAATTCACCTGTTTCTCCTTGTACCTGTCAATGAAATGCCTTCCGCAGCTGCTACTGAGTATATCTCCATAACTTTTTAATCTAACAAACTCTGGAGGCATCGAACCACACGCAGCTGCAACCCGCAGACGGGCTAACTCCACGGCGGATCTGGGTCGCACAATGTCACCCCGACCAGCGAGCAGGCATAGCAAGCACAGTCGTGCTAGTTCTGAATTCGCCGGATCGTTGATAAAGACGGTACCGCACGGTAATTCCACGACATCAGCAGGTTATAATGCTAGTCCGTACCAGAGACATTTCAAAGGGATGCCATTGCAGCCCAGGGTACAGAATATAGGCGCTTCTGAGTCATCAACGCGCGGATCTCATAGCGCAGGGCTTTCGGTAATATCTGATATCCCCTTCATTTCGGAGGCAACTGCCCCAGCATCGGTGCTTGAGGGGATCACAGGCCCCTTCCTCAGCGTCGAAGAAAAAGCAGAGAGCTGCAGAGAGGCCTGGGATGATGTTCCCCTTCTCGACAGGGAAGCAGATACGTGTGATACGGTGACAACCGAATCAGGGCTTACGTTTGATGCCCTGGTTGATCGTTTGCTTAAAGAGCCGGTTTCAAAGTCGGACGGCAAATACTCAAGCATATTTTTGTGTCTTTACAGAAGATTCGCTTCACCAGGGAAGCTGCTCAATGCCATTTTAGATCGATTCGATAAAGTGGGGGCGAGCGGAACACCGCTGCTGACTCGGATTAGTACTCAGATGCGTCAAGTAAGCAGCATAGCCCAGTGGATGGCAGAATATCCTGGTGACTTTGCACATCCTCCGACTCGTCAACGAGTGGAGCGTTTTCTGTCCAAGTTAGCAGCCACTAGGGTATTTGCGGTCGCCGCTAAAGAGATGAGGCTTTCATTCGACTTGCTTGTCGAAGACGACGATACACACTGGGCATTCAGCGATAGTGGTCGGGAGGACAGCTACTCGGTGGAACCTTCCACCCAAGTTTCAAGTCCTCCTCGCGGGGCGACTGCCGACAGTATGAGGGCGCCGACACAGGGAAGCAACACTCCGGATTCCAATTGTAGATCTAGAGAGGATCTTTCTTCTCTAACTAATTCCTCGACTGCCGGTCACATACCCAGTGTCTCGAGCAGCTCGCTCCAGGCAGCTCTCAGCGCATTGCAGAACGCTCAGCGTCAAGCCGAGCTGTTGACTCCGATCCCTCGGACGCAGCTCACCAAAGTGCTGTGGCATCAATTCATGGACACTTCGGACGAAGCGATTGCCAGGGAACTTACTAGGGTCGACTGGATCAAATTTTCCGCCGTCCGTGTCAGAGATCTTGTCAGACATGTCAGTCTATCTTCCGCCCAACGGGAGAAGTGCAAAGGTCTCCGCTATGTAAACGGCATGATCAACCAGTTCAATCATGTCGCCTACTGGGTTGCAAACATGGTGCTGTTGCGAGATAAGCCCAAGCATCGAGCGGCTGTGCTCGAGAAGTTCATGGGAATCGCGTGGGTATGTGGAGACGCTGTTGTCCAACTCGAACGCCGCTAACACTGCAAGAAACTGCGACATCTCAATAATTACAATTCCCTTGGCGCGGTGATCGCAGGGATCCATGGCACTGCGGTGTACCGGCTCAGTCAAACCAGTGATTTGGTATCACCGGTAATCCAGAAGAACTTCATGCGGCTCGAGATGTTGATGGGTGCCCAGAAGAGCTACTTTGCTTACCGTCTGGCGTGGGAGAACTCGTTTGCTGAACGCATTCCCTTCCTTCCACTGCACCGCCGAGACCTCGTCTCGGCAGAAGAAGGAAATCCTACCTTTACAGACTCACAGCATGAGCGCATCAATTGGAGAAAGTTCGAGATCATGGGCGAAGTAATAGTCAGCATTCAAAGGAGCCAGGGACAACCGTACACATTGCTAGGGCGGGATGAAGGGGTGCGGTCAATGATACTTGACACCAAACTGACGAAGGACGATGATGTAAGTCAGCTGAATTTGGCCTGATAAGGTTGCCTTTCATTCATAACCTCTCGCCCAGCTATTTGATGCTACCTATCACTCAGCCCTCTCATAGACTAACGCTCTTCACCAGATGCTATATGACCGGAGCGTCCAGCTGGAGCCGGCAGTGGGTACGGCACACGGGGTGAAGAAGTTTGCATGGTTTGCCCGGTAGTTTTCCCCGCAGGATTGAGCAACAGCATGGAGAGTTCTCGTCTCCATGCTCCCAAACCCAAGACGTACGACCATCTTTCAAGAGCCATCTCGTGGATTATGATAGCATGACTATTGACAGATGACCGTACGAAGTTCTGATGTACAGAACCATATCATACCATTAGCCAGAAGTCGTACCAGGCAACAGGTCCATATGGATCTACGTCGATGCATTTCTAGCCGCAATAGCCCAGCAACACCCGTCGCCCTTTCGTGTGAATAATAGTTAGATCCATGTGGCTGGCGGTGGCGGGCGGTGGCGGTGCAGGATCGGCTTTTGCGATTTCCGCTGTGCTCCGCGGCATGGCGCAAGGCTGGGCTAAAGGTCCAGAAATTCTTGGATGACAACTGTAAGACTTATCCTGATCCTCCGAAGCGTACCCCGGATGCTTCATGGAGGGGGATTGTAGTCTGGGGCAAACGAGAGCACCAGCTCCGAGAATGCCCTTATTGCTTCTCCGTCACCATCCTCACGGTTTTCGGCCTTCTTCAACGCCCCGATGGCGTCTCCGACACCCTTTTCCGGGTTCCAAAACGCGGATTGATGTCCACCTCTCCCGCGCCATCCCCCTCGGCCCCGACCGCGCTGGAAATGCCCTTGGCGGGGAAATTGCATCCTACCCTCGTCAGGGGGTCTCAAGCTTTTGGAGTATATCCTACGCAGCTGGTCGCGAAGGTTTGGATACTTGATAAAAAGCTGTTCCAGTTCCTTCGAGGCCCGTAACGCAGAGAATGGATCACTCGATAACTCTGCTGCTTCTCTCGCTGCACTACCGACAAGGCTCTGCGGCTCGAGTGTGTTGGTGCCCGAAGTCCCGGCCGTCAAGGAACGGGCTGGTTCGGCATCTTCAGCATGGGAGGTCTTGTGGGTCTTGTAGCAAGATATCGAGCAGCTTCCCCAGCTTGTCAGATTCATGACGACTTGAAGCTGGATTTGGAGTGGACGTACTATGGCAGACTGCAATTTGGACACTTGTATTTTGCCTGACTCTGGAGACATACCAGACAGGAGGACATCTCTCCTGCCACCCGTAATAGTACCTTGCCTAAGGTAAATTAAGATTTCCTCAAGGTAAAGCACCAGAATACTGTACCCCAAGTCATCTTTATGATGGGCGAGGAGGTCGAGTACGAACTTCGTAGTGAGAGTACACCTCGACCTGCGCGTATGGGAGGTACCACCGTGTACACCACCGTACAGAGTACGACTATGCGAATTAGTCAGTCGGCCCGTCGGATTATCTCAGCCCCGTCACCAGTTTCATGATCCACCAATCACTGCTTACCTTTTAAGGGGCGGACGTCATAAATCCTGCGATGCTGAGGATCAAATCTCTATCCGCCTTCTACCTTCGTACTACTCGTACAAAGCGTCTGCAACCAAACTGCGCGAGTCTGCGTCGTCAGTCTTTTTTCTCGTCTACATTTGAAAATTATCCTTCTATCCCACAAAGCTACGTCGGTCATGCCTCCCACAACCGCGCCGAGAAGTATTCTGCGCACTGTTGCCCGACGGGCCGCGGTTCCCGTGCGAGCATCGCCTTTCACAGCCAGACAATTTCCAGATGCCGTAACTTTTTCATCCCTCACAACATCGGGCTCACGGGCAAGACCCAGGCTCCAACCGCGCTCGGTCACGTTCAGGGGCCCGCCAGGTGCACAATCGAGAAGGACCATCTTCATACAGACCGAGAACACACCGAACCCAGACGTACGTTCCTTCAAGACGTTCTCCGGGAAGACGATGTGCTAATGCCGAGACAGGCTCTCAAATTTCTTCCCAACACACGTGTCCTTCCCGAAGGAGTCTCGACATTCATAGAGTACTTGTCGCCTCGGTCCACCCTCGCTCCGCCGTACCCGTCTCCGCTAGCCGCCAATCTGCTAAACGTGGAGGGTGTCACTGCCGTTTTCTATGGCCCGGACTTCATTACTGTGACCAAGGCCAGTGACTCGAACTGGGCACACGTCAAACCAGAAGTTTTCAGTCTCATCACCGAGGCAGTCACGTCCGGGCAACCCCTCGTGAACAAAGTCGATGCGAAGGGCGCCGAGAGTGGTCAGGAAGGCGGCGAGCATTATACGTTGAGCTATAATGAAGCTGATGATGAAGTTGTTGGCATGGTCAAAGAACTTCTCGAAACTAGAATCCGTCCGGCAATTCAAGAGGATGGGGGAGATATTGAATTCAGGGGTTTCGAGAATGGTCAGGTGTTGTTAAAGCTAAGGGGCGCCTGCAGGACCTGTGACTCGAGCACTGTGACTCTCAAGAATGGCATTGAGAGCATGCTCATGCACTATGTAAGCGAGCCCTTCCACTCCATGAGCCCCTCGTGACTGACATGTTCGCCAGATCGAGGAGGTGCAAGGAGTGCAGCAGGTCATGGATCCGGAGGAAGAAATTGCCATGAAAGAGTTCGCCAAATTCGAGGAGAAGTTGAAGCAACAGAAAGGACCGGATGCTGTGGCATCAACCGTAGGCAAGGGTAGCCTTGATACGGTCGAGGCATAGGGCAGATGACATTACACATGTGGATTCTTCGGTGTAGCTCTTGGCCACACGGAGTAGGTGACTATCGATAGGGAACGGATGTTTGTATTCCATAACATGATCTGATGTAGGGCGCCACGGGACGGCTTGGAAGAGGAAGATCTGTAAAGGGCAGCACGCCCGGGTTCTCTGGTTTGGAAACTGCAGATAGGATAGAGAGGCGAGTGAATTGATGGCAACTTAATTGCAAACTGCAAACCAGAAAGAAAAGAGGAAGCCGAATGTTGGGATGCTCGATATATACATTAGGTACCTTAGTCTCAGCAAGTCCGCCAAAACTCTGTTTCGCTGCTTAGCAAACACCCGCCGAAGGATGGGAAATCTCTCATGAAGATACCAGGCATCTACGAAGTAAGGTAGGAGAGTACAGCCGGTTTTTGATGGGTGATGTATTGTACCATTATTGATCATCATCGCGGAGAAGCAAGGTACCTACCTAAGGTAGGTAAGGTAGCTGAGGTACCTTGTTTTCCAGCACGTGACACAGGACATGTGCCGCACGGCCCGACGCTAGAAACGACGAGACGGAACCCGGTCGCCTGGAAGCGTGGGAAGGAGAAAATTGTGGGGTTGCCAAGTCGCGGTCACACTTCGCGGCGCACGTACCGTACCTGTTAGGTATTATTGCTACCATTTTTTGAGATAAGGTACTTACGGTACCTACCCTTAGGGACCTAAGGTAAGGTAGGGTAAGCAATCCGTTGAAGACAAAATGACTATACTTTTTTTTCCTAACCCCTGTTCAACATATCAGTGGTGCTCAGCAGGGTCTGGGAGCTGCTGCATCTATGCAGTTCCATGTGTGGAAAGAACCGTCAGATCAACTTCTTTGCAGATGACCCTCCCGATAGCGGGCAGGCCAAGCTGGGGTTGCCCCTCGAGGCGGCCTCTCCGGACGCCAAGCCCAGCTGTTCCAAGACAGGTAGGTCATGTGGTCTGTGATGGTGTTCGTCTGTGAGCTACCTTACTTTGTACCTCAAGGGATGTAGGGTTCTGTACACCGTACAGCTTGGAAGTCGATAGCATGGAATCCATAAATAGGTACCTAAGCAAAAAGTACATTACCTAGCGTGATTGACCGCACATATCTCAGTGACCTGAATATTGGCGAGCGGGCTCCAATACTCGCCCCGACATTGGTCTGGTTGGAGAGGTCGCGTGTGTTGCTCAAAAGGCCTGTGTCTCTCCTCCGATCGGTGGTGGCTCTGGACTGGGACCCTTGGCTAGGAGCAGGGGTGTTGACGGGAGCAGGAGAGGGAATTATCCAATAGCATCGCGGGAGATGCGTCGAGAACTCTTCATTCGTACGAAGTACCTTAGTGTAGCTCGAGGTGGGTCGAGCGCATCACGGAGTGCCCACGCTCCATGTCATAAGGTACGAATACAGGTAAGTCAGGTAAGGGTTTCATTTCATGCACGGGAGTGAAAGAGAAGAGCCCTTGGGCTGCAGTACCATACAGGTATCTTTTGAAGGTAAGGTACGGGGCGATACCACATATGGCCAAGCCGCTGGTCCGCCTTTCTCCGCATTTCAACGGACGCTCAGATCCCATCCATCCCTTCTGCTTTGGTTCCCTTTTTCCTCTCCCGCCCTCTTCCTGCTTCCATCCATGGCTCTGTTCCCAACACATGGTGATGGACTGACGACTGCCTGCTTCTACCTTACTCACTTAGGTACCTTACCTGCAAGCGTGTCCGTGTAAAGCATAAGGTATCTACAGGTAGGCAAGGTACCTAAAATCTCAATTGATCTCGAATGTACCTTAAGGAGTAATATAGAAGCAAGCAAGGCAAGGCAAGGCAAGGCAAGACATTGTTCTTCAGGAAGGTACTAAACAAGTAAAGCTATTCGTAGCGCGTGGTTGCTGTGTGTCATGAGGCACCCATGTCACCTGTTCTGCCTTCCCCACTTGCTTGCAGCGACAGGCTTTCCGCGCCTGCCAGTGTCCGGATCCTCTCCTACGATGAATAATACGAACTGAAGTGACAGGTACGAACTTTGGCTCACAACAATAACAAAATGAACGATGATAATCATGATACCCTCCATGCCCCCCTTTCTCCCACCATCTTGACGGGACATGGTTGCCTAAGGTAAGGTAGGGTAAGGCAAGGGTATCTGCGGCACGCTATGAGAACCGAATCTAAGGGAAACCTGCCCTAGGTACCTTACCTTAAAGGTAGGGTACTGTACCTTACCTCTTTACTGCTTAGACCATAACCTTACCCCAGGGTAACTAAAATAATCCCCCCAATTCCACTGGTCCTACCTTTAACTTCCCTTACCTTACCTGAAGGTACCTTACCTACAGCACTGCACCGCTCGGCACCGCACCGCACCTTCTAAGGTACCGCTTACCTTACCTTACCGGCTGCAACCTACCGCGCAACACTCGTACGACAAAAGTCCTTCTCCCTCAGCTCGGCTCAACATAATTTACCTGCACCTTACTCGCATCGCCGGACAGCCTTGGACTTGTCCTTAACCACCTTAACTTACCATACCTTAAACTTGTCCTTGTCCTTGTCCTTCCTGCGCCCCGCCCCCCGCTCACGCCGGGTCGTCATCTCCATCAGCTAAATTGTGGGGAAAGCAGTCCCAGAAGCCAAGCAAAGCCAGAAAAGACGCAACCCCCTCCCCCCCCCCCACCTGGCAAGGCAAAGCAAATCTCCCGCAGCTCTACGTACTCCTCTTGTGTTGCGCCTGTTCGTCGACACCTGAGACGTCGCTCGGCTGGCCGTTGTGGATCCGGGCCAGCTCGAGAGAGGAGGTATCGAGTACTTGAATCGCAATCGCTCGGGTGCTCACCCTGCTCCGCGTCTGGTGGCTGTGGCTGCTCGGTCCTATTGCCGCAAAGGCCCCCTTTTCCCCTACCGCGCGCGCCCACCATCTCCGCTCCAGTCTCGGAGCCCGGATAATTCGAGGGAAAGAGGGAGCCAGGATACGGAAAGGGTCGTCCTGCAGAAGTGCGCCGCCTCGTGGCTCGCCGACCCGCACCAAAGTTTGCTCGCGACATTCCGACAGCTCGTCACCTTTCTCTTCTGTCCTGCCCCGAACTCTACTATGCTCCTCGCCTCTGCTCGCCCTTACGATAACATACTCCCATTGTCGCCTTCGACGGCTGATCAGCAACACCTGCATCGTCGGTCCACCCTCGGCACACTTCAGTCTCTTCCACCGTCCAACTAGACTTTGGCCTTGTGACGGTCTTGACCCCTCAACACATCCGCTGGCACCGCTTTTCAAGAGGACGGAGTGTCGTCCATGGAGCTACCACATCCGCCAGCAGTCGCTCAGAACCTCGACAGAAACTGAGCGGCAATATCCATTCTCGCCATCCTCGCCCATCAGGCTGACGCGTCTCTACGACTGCATCCGAGTCTGATATCACGTTTATCTTATTGACGAACCCTGTTTTGGCCCAGCTCTCGCCATCTCATATCACCAGGCATCTCATCGCTGTGCGACCTGTCACCCGTGCCGGTTTGTCTGCCGTAGAATTGCTGAAACAGCGTAGATGGGTCCGGGCCTGCTGGACTTCTTGGACTCGTCATCAACTTCTTTCCCAGCCAAGGTATGTATATGTGTTCTGCTCTGTCATGCCTCGTCCCCTTTCTGATACCCTTTATCAGTAGACGGTGCAGCCGCCGTTCTACGCGTTGGAAACAGGCACAATAGACACAGACCCTGTCCACTATCTCACATCTAGCAAGGCTCAATTGCGCAGTCATGGCCGCGACAGGTCCGCTATCTCAGGCTCAGAAAGCTTTGGGCTCATCCACGTCGCATCGTTCTTCCAACACTTCTATGTTTTTGGAGAAGACAAAATTGAACGCCAGACGGTCTACACCAGACTCAGAGGCCCTGGCCTCTTCAGACGACGAAGAAGAACAACTACCACAGACCAACCCGCCCCCTGTCTCAGGAGGACCCAGACCAGCTCGGCGTTCATCCTGGCTCAATGACGTACCGACAGTATCGCAGCGCAAAGGGTCATTCGCGACCGCCAGTACTTTCTCTCCGACAGACTCGCACCCCAATACGCCAGGAACGGATACTGCGGGTTGGGGCTCACCGTTCACCTCAGCCAATGGCTCTGCGTTGGGTAGAGTGCCATCGAACAGCGCCTCTTATCCTTGGGGAACGGCGATTTGGAACCCGGAGACGAGAAGGGAGCCTCCAAGCCGTCTGGCTGAGGTTCTCCCGTCGCCCACCACTGGCGGTCCTACGCCGCAAGGCGACGAGGGTCCGCTAAATACGGTTTACCAACAGGATCCTGAAGGCTCTCTACCATTTGCCATCCCGCTTCACCCGACCCCCAAGACCTATCGTTCTCAATCATACTCTGTCGGCCAATTGGATCCTGATTCGACTAATTCTCTATCCAATCAAGCTACGTCCGGCTATTTCACCGGCCGGTCAAAGCCCCTACCTTCGCCCGCGCTCAAACAACGGTCATCACGCTCCGGTATCGATGATGGTCCCATTCTCAGCCGTGTTTACGAGGTGCACGATGATACTGAGAACACCAACAGTCCCGAACAAGGGGTCAGAATCCCGTCATCGCATTCACGTACCATGGAACAACTGACCATCGAAAACGCACTGCTGAGGCACGCTATGGATTCTGGTATACGAAACCGAGCGGCATCCATGACCCTACCTTCCGGGGCCCTTCCGAACCGCAGCAGGGGGCCCACCAGCGGCATTCCTGGGTCGGTCCCGGAGGAAGTCGAGGAAGAGGAACATGCTCTGGAGGAATCTGACGACCTTAGTGAGATGCGGCACGTAAACCGGAGGTACGCCGGGAGGAGATATAGTGAGTATAACGTTGAACCCGACTCCCTGTTTACGCCCATTACAGTCCAAGAAAACCATAAGCTCGACTCGATGAAGAAGAATCAGTGGCACACATCTCTCGGTTTCGGGCCTCAAGAAGGTTCGCAGAGCCGTCGCCATTCGTTCGCCGATGTACCTACCCGCCACACATCATTCAGTTCTGACCAACACGCCGCTCGTGGCGATTCGAGTCTAAGTCAAGGTCTTGGCCATGTCGGTGTATTGGCCAATCCTGGAGTATACGGGGATCTGTCAGACCGTCCACAGCAGGCGGGAAATAGTGAGTATCATCATTTTCGTTTACACCGTTCCAGTGCAGAAGACGCTTTAGAACGTGAGCATTTACAAGAGCGCGATTTTGCAGCATCCTATTTCTCAGGCTTGAACGTCCTTCAGAGAGGCGAAGGAGTTCATTCGCCTGCCGCGTCGCCTCAATCCGCTCAACACCCTTTATTCCCCTCGCAGAGCGTCTACGGCCGTCCATCTTCCCCTCCCAGTGCTTCATATCGACAACCATACGGTATACCGCAGCAAAACTCAGCGTCCTCCCAATTCCGAACGAATCAACTTCTATACGTGGTCACCTTTAAATGCTGTCGCGCAGAGGTCTTCTACGTTCAGGAAGGTGTAGGATTACAGGTCAAGCCTGGCGATCTCGTCATTGTAGAGGCCGATCGTGGGACAGATCTAGGGACTGTTGCCCATGCAAATGTCTCTTGGGAAAAGGCCAAGGAGCTCAAAGAGCATTATGCACAGGAGCATTACAAATGGTTAATGATGTTTTCAAGACATGGTCAAGCTGGGAACACCGAGCGTCTCCCTCCGAGCGGATTAAAGAATGCTACGGCGTATCAGTCAAGTGCTATCGGCGGGATGGGACCTCCTCCCACGACCCAACAAATGCTGCAGGAGCCGTCTCTTGGCGAGCTTAGACCCAAGATGATCAAACGGCTTGCACAAAACCATGAAATACAGACTCTAAGAGACAAGGAAGGAAATGAAGCAAAAGCGAAGCGTATTTGTCAACAGAAGGTCACCGAGCATCGGCTGAATATGGAGATCTTGGATGCTGAATTCCAGATGTGAGTGACATGATCTATCCTAGGTGGTGTGCCTAAGGATTAGACGCTAACCCCTGCCCAGGGATTGGAAAAAACTTACCTTCTACTATTTTGCGGATTCCTATATCAATTTCAATTCGTTGGTCACAGACCTTTTCAAGGTCTACAAGACCAGGATATGGATGTCGGCAATCAACCCGGCTTCCTTCGCCACGCCTGCGGCTGGGCCCCAGCCAAGCGGCGTTGGCATCGGATCTTTCGATGGTGGCTCCAGCGGATCTGCAACACAACGTCAGGGACAAGAAGGTCAAGCCTACAACTCGTCAAGCTTGTACTCGACCGTCAGACACCAGGAATCTAGGTTGAACCCCTCTCGGGAACAACTCGGTCAAGATGCTCAGTCTTTCGTCGATCGATATGGGTCTTATCCATATCTCACGACGCCGCAATCCGTGCGGCAAGGTCAGCAGTACTCGCCAGAGGTCCAACAAGAAGAATCATTCTCCACTTATAGTCCGATCAATTATGATTCGTTGATTTCCAGGTTTCCTGCCCAGTACAGTGCTGGGACTGGTCAAGAGCCTGCCGATATCCGTACTTCGCACGCCCTCAGTGATCCTTGGCTCAAAGGATTTCAAGGCTTATCGCTGGGTAGCCAATAAGGTCATCACGGCTATTCCCTCTTACATATTTCCGATGTTTACTCATGGTATGACGGCATTATCTTACAATAGTACGCGATGTCGATATACTCAGCCAGGGGGTTGTTGGAGTCTACGGTTGGAATTGCTTCACTATGAACCGCCTTTGCTGCCAGTGTCATGAAAGGTTGTCGAGGACTCCCTGGAATCCTTGGGGGAGGGGCCAGCCCAACACGCTCATCGTTACCTTGTTCCTCCTGCGATCTTCTAAATGAAGTCTTTCTCCAATACCGTTCGATCCCCTTTTATCAGGTATGTTGAGTGCAGGAAAGTACACACCACATACGCCTCCTTCGGTGCGATGATTTCACGCTATTTGGCCATGCACGGCAGTCGACCATGGCCGTGTTACTGACCTCATTCATAATTTCGTGGCAGAGGCCTACCAATGCAGCCGCTGGTGCTCATCAGACTCATCGTCAAAAGCTTCCACGGATGGCACCAGAGTTGGTGACGACGTTCGGTTTGAAAGCCTGCATCTCATCGAATGACTGCTTTCAAATTGACATTCGGACTTCGGTTAGTTCGAGAAAAAGGTTCCAGATGCCTTGCGATCTTTCGGAAGCTTTCCTTCTGGATTGAGAACGGCCGAGGTTTGGTCCGCGGAGGATCTGCTAGAAGATTTGGCTAGAAATTGAACAATTGCTGCTGTGAGCCGCGTGATAGATTACGACGTTGGGAATAGGAGTTCACTATCAGATGTCAAATGAGCTTGGAAATCAGAAAAGTGTCATGTGGCGTTGGTTAAGAAAATCTTCGCGAATTTAGAGATTGATAGTTTGCCAATGCCTTGTACAGACAGGTCATTGGGCACTTGGGAGGTTGCTGCTGCCGTCCAGCTGGGCGTTTAGACTCTGCTGAAGGTTGCCAAGGGTAGACCTGCATTGCTCAACGCAAATTGAATTTGTTTCTCATGGCGCTGAAAGTTCTGCAGCAGCGTGCCAGATTTGACATTTAGCGTGTAACAGCCATCCAGGGCAGACATCCGTGGTGTCTTTGCATTATCGTGATGCGTCCGGCCCTGGCTCCTGTCATATGCTAATGACAGCGTTGTCGAGATCCCGGATTGAGTCACGCTTCAGTGCATGAGCCACAAGCTGCTTGTGACGACCCTTCTTCGCCCCCCAATCCACCTTTGACTCTCTACAATCCAAGTAATTGTTCGCCCTTACTACCACGCCAGATGGCAAAAGCGTCGAAGAGAGCCCGGCAAGGTATGTTGCGACCGGCTGGTGACGCTAGCCTCGAATGACTTGGGTCGACACAGAAGACGACGGATTGGATGCACCAAGGGCCAAGAAGTCTGTAAGGACACAGAGTCCGAAGGCTACAGTGATGACCCCGGCGACAGCTGATGCAGAAGATTTGGGCCAGTCTGATACCAGGTAAGCATCAGAGCCATCCGATCGCTAGCCCTTTCTCACCAGGACAGCGACTACGCCCAAGTTATAGTGAGCACTATGAAAAGAGGCAGAGGAGAGGGAGGTCAAAATCTCGTAGGATCTCAGGGCAAGATCAAATCGGACAGCTTGGATCTACAAAACCTCACAGAACATGAAAACAAAGCTATGTAGGAGACTATCTTTTCACCCATGTGCTCGCTTTGGACTAAAAATTGGCAGTGCCCAGGAGAAAATGGCTTTTGAGCATACATTTGCCTCGCTGTGTTCTTCAGTCCTTGAGAAATCACGTACTTTGACTGGGCACGAAATTGACAGGCATCCGCATCATAACAAAACGCTGAATGATTCTGTTACTCTCCAGGCACGAGCGAGCTCGATCCTGCAGCTGTCGGAACGGCTGCTCGACGCCTACACGAGTCTATCGAGCCAATTCCGGGAGTCGTCAGACCTCAAGAAAGACTGGGAAGAGGATGGCCAAGAAGTGAAGCAGTATTTGGAGGCCGGAAGGGACGCCGTCAGACATCAAATCGAAGAGATTATCATCAAGCCAGCACCGGGTGCAACACACGATGGCCAAACTGGGGTACAAGCGGAGGCATTGATACGTCTCGGCATTAGACCAATCCCTGACAGCTTCCCCACTTGGACAGAGAGAGCGAGAGTAGCACGAAAAAGTGTAAAGAGGCTGACGAGGGCGTTGGGCCCTTAGGAGGAAGACACTTGCACGACGGCTTGTCAGAGAAGTTGTTGAAAACGCACTGCAACCACAAATGGCGGCAAACAGATCAGGCGACGCTACAGAGAATAAGACAAGCTCAACTACCTACTTCTCACGGGCTACAAGTGCTGTTGGATCCAGATCTCTCTGCTCTGTAGACAGCTGCTCGAAGGAAGTCGGTGCAAGGTCTCCATGGGAGCCGAGGAAGGGTGAAAGTTCAAAGCACCAGCTATGAAGCCGCAGAGTGAAGGAGGTTGCTTACATAAATAAGATCGATAAGATATCCTAGGTATCTATGTACCTAAGTACCTAGGTACATGGACTCCGTACCTCTTAGTGAGCTGTAACTGGTAAGCCCTTTAGTTTAGGGCACGGCAGCCCTCATCCACACATCGCTGGACAATTCCCGCTGTATCTGTAAAATTAAGCGAGCTCGCAACAACTTTGACCTCTGGGACCGCTGTTCTCTACTCCGCAGACGCCGACAATAGAGAGCATCACGACCCGGACGACAAGCACCGCTCAACTTTCAAAGTCAGTAGACCCATTTTCCAGTCCGCAGCATTCTGCTCTGCTCTTTTGGGGGCGCATCGCAGTCCGACTAACAGCTCGCTCAGATGGGCGCTCTCAAGTACGTCGAGGAGCTTCAGAAGAAGAAGCAGTCCGACGTCCTCCGTTTTCTGCTTCGCGTCCGCTGCTGGGAGGTAAGAACCCTCCAATCTCGACTTTGACACCTGTCGTCGTAACTGTGCCGCACTGTCGACATCACTGCGCCGTGGCCGCAGACGAATGTCAATCTGCTATGTGGCACCGCGGTTGTGTCTTGCTATACACTCGTTGAACACTGCTGAGAGTGCATCAATATAGCTCCGTCAACTGAACGTCATCCACCGTGCTTCCCGTCCCTCCCGTCCGGATAAGGCTCGCCGTCTGGGATACAAGGCCAAGCAAGGCTATGTGATCTACCGTGTCCGCGTCAGGAGGGGTGGCCGCAAGAGGCCCGCGCCCAAGGGTGCTACCTATGGTACGCCAGCTCGCCGTTGGGCTTCGCATGCTGTCCGCAGACAGGCTAATTGGGTCTCGTTACACAGGCAAGCCCACCAACCAGGGTATCAATCAGCTCAAGTATCAGCGGTCCTTGAAGGCCACTGCGGAAGGAAGGGTTGGTCGACGATGCGCCAATCTCCGGGTCCTCAACTCCTACTGGATCAATCAAGATTCAACGTACAAGTACTACGAGGTTATCCTTGTTGATCCCCAGCACAAAGCCATTCGCCGTGATCCGCGGATCAACTGGATCGTCAACCCTGTGCATAAGGTACGCTCCTGGACATGGACACTGTGGGGCACTGGGTTACTGACCATATCTAGCACCGTGAAGAGCGCGGTCTCACCGCTACTGGCAAGAAGTCCCGTGGTTTGGGCAGAGGGCACAAGTTCAACAAGACCACTGCTGGACGTAGGAAGACTTGGAAGAGACACAACACCGGTACGCCCAACGACTACGTTGAGAAGTCATATTCGCTAACACTTTTCCAGAATCCTACTGGCGCTACAGGTAAAGAGACTGTGGGTCTTTCCGTTAGGTACTGTGGTGGACAGGATGGCGTAGGAATCGTGCACACAATACGGGCTGGGCAGTGCGAACGATGTGGTAGCTGCACTATTACAATGGAGCATGACAAACAATTGCATATCTTCGCCCTATCTTGTCGGCTGGGATGCCTATCCATCGTGTGCATCTATCGAAAAAGGAGCCGCAGTAGGTCCCTCTTATCATGGACAAGCCTCGTCCATCGTCGATTGACTCGAAAAGTGATCTGCCCTTCTGCTCCGAATTCCATTCGAAGCGCGGGGCAGTCGTCGTTTTCCCTCAAAGTGATATTCATGCAGGACCTTCGCTCCATTCTACCTACATTATTAGGTACCGGTCCGTAGTAACAACGCCCTGCCTAAGGTCCTTACCTGTACCGATAGGATACCTTACAGGCCAAGCGAGTAGAAGGTTGTGGTGCTCCGTCTCTCGCTGGTCAAATCGCCTAACCGCAACCTTACGTAAGGTATCTTAAAATAGGTAGATATTCGTATCCCCAGGATAGCTCCTAGTATGTAAGGTACTTTATTCTACCTCCGTACACCGGTAGCACGTACCTTAGCTCCTTACCTTGGGCCAGCCACCAAAACACGAAATGTCCGGCTCGGCGTATTAAGGTATTATCATTCGTCTTGCGTATGGCCCAGGAAGGCGCAGGCTTAGAAGCTCCAACACCGCTCTTGGACATCCACGCCGCCGTACGAGGCAGAGTGTCTGATGCTAGAGATATACAAACAAAGCTCGGGACCTTGTAACTCGCTCACATCCTCCACGATATCTACCTATGATAGCTTCGACTGTACTGTCGTCGTGCACGCCGCTTCGCTAGGTGGACCTTGGCTTCCGCGTGGTCCATACCTCGCCATCCGGCTGCAGCTTTCTGACTCAGGTCAGGCCACTTGTCAAGCTTCCATTTACAATGCGGATGCATGATCGCCTACTGAGGCTCGTATAGTCACTTACTTTGGAAGTCGATGCCTTCGTGGCCAGCACGTTTGCTCCTGGGCTCTTCGGCCTCCCCAAATTCTCCTTCCGCATCCTCATCGTCCAACTCACACCACAGGTCTCGTCAGGAAACCGAGGATCCACGGGTCTATCCATATGGTGTTCCTACTCTTAATCCTTCAACTCGATCGGCCCATCCTCCCGCTGGATCCACGCCGTTGCGCCCCAACTCACGGCATGAACGAGCTCGAAGTCACCCTTTCCCCTCTATCCTGGGGCCTGGAAGGAAAGGTGACGGAGCGTTGCAGGTGGAGGATGAACTAACAACTGATTCTGCCGACGATGACAGCCCCATTGGACGAAGGAAAATCAGCCCGCTGGAACGATCGAGGGGTCCAGGAACCAAAGAACCAAAGGCTGCCGACAAAGACTTTATGACCGGAAGATGCAAGACTTGTGATTCTTTGGTCCGTTGGCCGAAGAATCTCAAGGTGTTCAGGTGCACCGTATGTCTTATGATCAATGATCTCGAGCCTCTGCGAGGCGGTGTCAACGGACCCCCGTCTCCCGCGGCGGTTGGGTCACAACGATTAGGCAACAATGGTATAGTATACCCGGCATCATCAAGTTATACCACGAGTGTTCCTTCTGACTTGCCAGTAATTACAGAGCTGTCCGTTGAGAAAGCGCGGTCTTTAGTCGACAATTGTCTCAAAACATACCTCGAAACCCGATGTGCCTCGGAGAATGCTTCTCTTAGAATGCTTCCTCCCCCAACGGCATCACCTCCGCCCATGGAAGGCTATGAGTCTCCAGAGAATGGTAACAGCGTGTCCTCTGCAGCTGAGAGGATCGACCAGGGAGTGAGAAGTGCAAGGTCTTCCTCAAAGGCATCGCCAATTTACTTGTCGTCCCCACCCATTGACGTGCCCGGAGGACCATCGGGTACGCCGATAGAACGTAGACCTTCCACGAGCTACGGTGTCTACTCGGCTTCTTTGCCTGAAAAGGTTGCCCCGGTCCTCGAGCCTGGGAGAATACCAGAATTACCGTTATCACAGCCGCCGGCCAGAAACCCCCCACAACCACCTTTCGTGATGGATGATGTACCTAGGAGGAAGAATAGAGCCAATCCTCCTCCACCTGAGCAAGCACAACCGTGGTCTGGCTCCCAGCATGCTGCCCGATCATCTGAAAAGGATTCACGAGAGAGGCCGACGTCAGAAATGGCCAGGTCAATTTTCAAGCCTTTAGAAGAGCATATTGTCGCATGCTTTGCTTCTTATCCAATACTCAATTCCTCATTCCCTACTGTACGGAGCGGTTCGAGCACCGAACCCGCCGATGAGAAAAATGCGTCAGACCTATTGAATGATGTTGATGGCCGTCAACAGGAGGAATCGCATGCCTATTTGCAGAATCTGGATGCCAAAACTCTTTTGCTCGGGGATTTTGCGGAGAATGGCTCCTGGTGGACCGGCGAAAGATCTCAACATGCAAAAGTACGAGATGGGCAGCATTATCATGACAAATGGACGGGACCTAATCAGGCGGTCAGTGTCAAAACGCCTCGGATTGACTGGACAGAGTTAAATACATGGTATCAAGTCGTTTTGCGAGCCGGCGAGTCCTGGCACCAAGCGTTTAGTGAACTTCGCGCCGGTGCATCCGGAAGTTCTCTGTGCAATTTCTCGGAAACCATGGTGCAGCAAATCGAGAACGATCTCAGGGAAGCCCGGTGGCATACTCAGCGGACGCTTTTGAAGGCTACGGAGATGTTGTTGAAACGGCCTGGTCGTCCACTACAAACACCGCAGGACATTCGGTTCTTGCTTGTCCTGCTGGCGAATCCCTTGCTATACCCCTCTCGACCTTCTATTGCCGCTCCTCCTTCCGAGTCAGAGGGGCGATCCGCGACCCTAAACAACGATCCTTCTGCTAGTTCTAGGGAGCGCACTTCGGGAACAATCAAGTCTTCCAGAGGCCCTGGCCATCACTCTGGTATCCTCAAGAGGATATTTGGGCTTCTCGCCAATCTGTCCAATGAATGTCATCACTACCTAGTGTCATGATTCTCACGTTATTCCGAAAGGCACTTTCGCAGGCTCGTGGAACTGGTCGGAAGCTTTGTGTCATATAGGCTTTCACGCCAGCATAACGGCAAGGGAGCCTCAATCGCCGATAACGTGAATGGCCTTATACCTGAGATTTCAGCGTCAGGTACTGGAGCGTCTGTGCAGTTACATGCAGCCTTATCGTCTGCGGGATCGTCCAAACAGCGAGGTTCAAGTACCAAAGGGATAACGTACGGTGAAGACTGGCAGATAAAGGCAGCCGCAAAAGTCATGTCCCTACTTTTCACGGCCAACAACATGGGCACTGCCGCTAAACCAGCATGCCAGCCCTTCTCTGCGTCCGACACTTCTCAAAGTGCGGGACTCGCAGCCATGCGACGGGCTCGCAGGCACGGACAGACGTTGCCCACAAGTGACTTTTACAACATGCTCCTGGATTATGTTGATCTTGTCGCTGACTTTGAGGCCTGGGAATCTCGCCGCAGCAAATTCTCTTTCTGCGAATACCCCTTTTTTTTAAGCATTTGGGCCAAAATCAGAATCTTGGAGTACGATGCCCGTCGGCAAATGGAGGTCAAGGCAAGAGAAGCCTTCTTTGACAGTATAATGAGCCGCAAATTGGTCAGCCAATATTCAGTCCTGAAGGTGAGGAGAAACTGCTTGGTGGAGGACAGCCTTCGGAGCGTCAGTGAAATTGTCGCCACCGGTCAGGAGGAGATCAAGAAGGCATTACGGATTGAATTCGTTGGGGAAGAGGGAGTGGATGCTGGAGGTCTACGAAAAGAATGGTTTCTATTGCTTGTGAGGGAGGTCTTTGACCCTAATCATGGTACGCTCATCACTCTAACGATGCTTACGCCATGCTGATTGGCCAGGCATGTTTGAATATGACGACGAATCAAGGTATTGCTATTTCAACCCGAATTCCTTCGAGACATCGGACCAGTACTTCCTCGTGGGCGTGGTCCTTGGACTGGCCATCTATAATTCAATCATACTGGATGTTGCGCTGCCTCCATTCGCTTTCAAGAAACTGCTGGCTGCGACAGTCTCTGGCAACACCACTGCATCTATGGGCGCTAGGTCCCTCACACTCGAGGACTTGGCTGAATTCCGCCCCTCCCTTGCGAAGGGTCTGAAACAACTTTTGACTTTTGATGGCAACGTTCAAGAAACTTTCTGCCGAGACTTCGTGGCGGAAGTAGATCGATATGGTCAAATCTCTCAGGTCCCCCTCTGCCCAAACGGTGAGAACCGGGCAGTGACAAATTCAAATCGTGAAGAATTCGTGGATCTCTATGTACACTACCTGCTGGAAACGGCCGTTGCCCGCCAATTTGAACCCTTCAAACGTGGCTTCTATACCGTTTGCCGTGGTAACGCGCTGTCTCTGTTCCGGCCAGAGGAGATCGAACTTCTTGTTCGAGGTTCAGATGAACCGTTGGAGGTTTCGTCACTGCGGGCCGTCGCTACTTACGATGGCTGGAATGCGTCCAATCCCAGTGAGACTGAGAACGTCATTAAGTGGTTCTGGAACTTCTTCGAGCGAATTCAACCGTCGGAGCAAAGGAAACTTTTGGGATTCATCACAGGAAGCGACCGAATTCCAGCTATGGGTCCCACGAATCTCATAATTAGAGTTACATGCCTTGGGGAAGACGTTGTCCGATTTCCCATCGCTCGTACTTGCTTCAACATGATAGGTCTATACAGGTACACAACCAGCGAGGAGCTGGAGAGCAAGCTGTGGCGTGCTGTGATCGAAAGCGAAGGTTTCGGTTTGAAATGAATGATCTTTCGGGGTTTCACAGGACCATCAACGGCGCAGGGTGCAAGGTCTAGGTTTGGCGTGACTACTTTCGGCCATGAAGTCTGGGGTCGACATTGACATTGATAGATACCCTTCAGAACCCAATAAAATGTGTCCAAGTTTACGTATAATACCACTCACTGATTGGGTTCGCCTACTTGACCCCCCTGGTGCCTGTCAAGTCCCAACTTGTAGCTACTATGTAGTATTTCTTGATCAACATGTTGTTTCTATGCCCTGGTTGATGTTAGAGTTAAGGTAAGTATGATCTCATTTATTTAATTTTTAAATGTGAGAATAAATTATTACCAGGCTTGCTGTTGGTATGGTATATACCACCGAATATGAGTATACCACACCAGTGATAAATGTGGTCTGGTACCAAACTTTGGTACCATTGGTACTTAGTTATGATACCATATTCTACCAGCGTTAAATATGGTATATACCAGATCACCAGCAGGCTTGCCGTTAATATGGTATGGTATGGTATGGTATTTGGACCTTTTAAGCTTGTCTGCCAAGAAATTTGACTACATGTGGTAGTTCAGACCCCTAGTACCAGATACCACTAGTTACGAATACGAATACTACCACCAAGTATTTATTATATATTATTTATACTGTTTACTAAGCGCTTAGTAAGCAACTTTAAGCGAAACTTAATTTTATCTTGGTGAATAATCAACCTTTTAGAATAATAAAAATACCCTTGTATAGCAAATTCTTTGCTGAGTAATACGTTTTTTTAAATTTCAAAATCTGATTAGGAATGGTTGAGATATTAGCATTTTCCTGTTCTGAAGTTCTACGGTGGCCAGGAACTGCAGGATAGCAACGAGTTGGAAGTGCAAAAAGGACTTGGGACAGCAGCTCGGTCAGGCTTGCCGCTGGTATGGTATATACCACTGAATACAAATATACCACACTGGCGCTAAATGTGGTCTGGTATCAAAGTTTGGTACCAGTGGTACTTAGTCATGATACCATATTCTACCGGCGCTAAATGTGGTATAATACCAGATCACCAGATCAAAAAGATAAGATAAGAAATTTTTTTCTTTTGGAAATGCTATTTTTGGAAGGGGTATAGAACTAGACCTCGGTAAGTTCCGTTTATGGATTTGTCAGTATACACTATACCTAATTGGGTTTAGTTTACAAAGTGGCTTACATTAGTGTGCATTAGTGTGTATTAGTGTGCATTAGTTTGCATTAGTGTGTTTCACTAATTGTTAGTGCTTATAAATACAAGGTAAGCTAGGTCCAAATAGGCAGGTCGGTTGCAAATTGTTCATATTTCGTAAAATCTTGTATTCTAACCGAGCTGGCAGCAAGCTGCTGTCCCAAGTCCTTTCAGAGCTTGCAGATTGTTGCTATCCTATAGTTTCTTGGCTATTGTATATAGAAAATAGTAATATCTCAACCATTCCTAATCGGATTTTGGATTTTCAAAAAGGGTATTACTTAGTAAAGAATTTGCTATACAACCATGTTCTTATTATTTTAAAAGGTTGATTATTCACTGAGATAAAATTAGGTTTCGCTTAAATTTGCTTAGTCAAGGTTTAACATGAATACTTGGTGGTAGTAGTCGTATTCATAACTAGTGGTATCTGGTACTAGGGGTCTGAACTACCATGTGTATTCAAGTTTCTTGGTGGGCAAGCTTAAAAGGTCCAAATACCATACTATACCATACCAACAGCAAGCCTGAGCTCGGTTAGAATTCAAAGAAAATATGAAATATGATCATATTCCAACCAACCTGCCTCTTTCTACCTAGCTTACCTTGTATTTATAAGCATTAACAAATAGTACAACATACTAATACAAACTAATGCACACTAATACACACTAATGTAAGTCACCTTGTAAATCAAACCTAATTAGGTATAGTACATGCTAATAAATATACAAACGGAACTTACCGGGCTCTAGTTCTGTACCCCTTCCAAAAATAGCATTTCCAAAAGAAAAAAAATTCTTATCTTATCTTTTTGATCTGGTGATCTGGTATTATACCACATTTAGCGCCGGTAGAATATGGTATCATGACTAAGTACCACCGGTACCAAATTTTGATACCAGACCACATTTAGTGCCAGTGTGGTATATTCGTATTCAGTGGTATATACCATACCAATACCAACGGCAAGCCTGCCTGCAGTTCCTAGCCACTGTAGGACTTCAAAACAGGAAAATGTTAATATCTTAACCATTTCTGATCAGATTTTGAAATTTCAAAAAAGGTATTACTTAACAAAGTATTTGTTATACAACCGTGTTTCTCTTATATCAAAATGTTGATTATTCACCAAGATAAAATTAGGTCTTGTTTAAAGTTATTGACCAAGTGTTTACTAAACACTTGGTCAACTGTATAGGTAATACACAATAAATACTTGACGGTGGTATTCGTAGTCATAACTAGTGGTATCTGGTACTAGGGGTCTAAACTACCACATGTAGTTAAGTTTCTTGACAGACAAGCTTAAAAGGTCCAAATAGCATACCATACCATACCAATAGCAAGCCTGAGCCTGGTTGTATAACAAATTTATTGTTGAATAATATCCTTTTTGAAATTTTAAAATCTGATTAAAAATAGTTGAGATATCATTATTTTCTAGTTATAACCCTAGTCCTAGGTTCTACAGTGGCCAGAAAGTATAGGATAACAACAAGCTGGAAGTGTTAAAAGAACCTGGGATAACAGCTTGGTTAGAAATTCAAAATTTAAGAAAATATAAAATATGATTATATTCTAACCAACCTGTCTTTTTCTACCTAGTTTACCTTGTATTTATAAGTACTAATAAATAGTAAAACATATTAATACAAACTAATATATACTAATATATACTAATATAAGCTACCTTGTAAAATAAACCTAGTTAGGTATAGTAAGCTATTATAAATAACTAAAACAGAACTTGTTAAACTTTAATTCTATATCCTTTTTAAAAATAGTAATTCTGGCCAGAAAATCTTATAATGTCATCTGGTTATTGGTAAAAAGACTGAATTAAAACCTACTGGTTTTTAGTAGATTTTTTTAAAAAAAAAACTACACCAACCTACAGGTCTTGGTAATTAGGTTTAAGAAGACCAAAAACCAAATTATACCATACCAATGGCAAGCCTGGTTTTATAGTCTTTTTAAAAACAATAATTTTACCTAAGAAAAAAACCTATAATCTTATCTAATTACTTGGTAAAAACCCAAATTAAAAACCAATAGTTTTTGGTAAAATTTAAAAAAACCAAACTAATCTATAGGTTTTAACAATTAGTTTTTAAATAATCAAAAGGTAAATTATATAGTATATTATATTAACAACAAGTTTAAATATAATAAAAACAATTAAAACCTAACTTTATAAAAAAGTGTAAAAAAGGAATTAAATAGTGTAAACTTAAGAGAAACCTGAGACTGAAGCTTTTAAAAAGGAATTTAATAATAATATTAATTTGAAAATTAATATTAACCTATTTTTGTTTTTAATAACTGACACGATATATGGGCCTTACTCAGTGACTGTTCGCTAGCCAGTCAGTCGCTACCTCATGACCTTGCTTATAGCTAGCATTCACTTTATAGCTCTGCACCTTAGCTAGATAGCTTTCTCAATCAACACCATCACTATAAATCCACAAGTTCCTACCAATAACTATGTTTATTATATATAAAGAAATAGATTTAACAAATTATATTAATTAAAATTTTATTTAAAATTAATGTTTTTTAATTTAAAGTTATAATTTAGATTATTTAATATTTATTATTAAATAATAATTTTCTTTAAAAATTTTTAAATATTTATATGATATAAATTCTTTAAAAGAAATAGTTATATATATTGAATCATAATCTATAAGAATATAAAGTTATTATTGTATTATTTAAAATATTTTTATATTAAAGAATATATAATTATTAATAAGAAAAACATGTTTATATATTATAAATCTAATTAATTCAATTAATAATTATAATAAATATAATTTTCTATTAAAATTATATTAAGGTTTTATTATATTATTATTATTTAAATCATTTAATAATTTTAAATATAATATTAAAGAGTTATATTTATTATTTAATAATAATAAAGATAAAGGTTATTTTAGTTATTAAATCATAAAAAAGTTATATTCCCTAATCTAATTCTATATATTATTAATAATATTAAATTAGGAAATATTATATATTAAAATTTAAATAAATATTATATATAAATAATTATATTAGAAATGTTAAAATAATTATATATTTTAATTTTATTTTAATTGTAATTTTTTATCAATAGTAATATAATTAATAAGTAAAATTATTCTTATATATTAATTTTTTTTTAAAATAAACTAGTTAAATAATTAACTTTTTAAATCAAACAAAAATATATAAGTTAATATATAAATTAAAACAATATAATATTATTCTTTTTAAGTTAAAGTCAACCCTTTTCTATTCTAATATATTGTTATAATCTATCTTTAATAATCTATAGACTATATTAATCATAGTACTTTAATAGTGACAGACTAATCAGTAAATCATAGATTCAAGTTGATATTGATAGTTTAATTGGCTTGGTTAATGATTTCAATAGTGGCAGAAATCTCACTGCTTCCTATTCAGGTTTGGGACTCAGGAGCATAGAAATACTCTACCTACCTTAGGTAGGGTATTTGCGAATTTGGAGAGAAAATACGGTAACCCAAGTCCCATCCGTAAGGTAGGGTACCTACCTAAGGTAGTGGGGCCCGATGACGACACAGGTAGCCCACAAGCCGCCCTGCAGACTCCTGCTTGTCGAGACATGTCAACTGGGGCCCCGCTACGTTCACACCAAGGTACCCTACTCTGTACACACACGCTTCTGCGTGCCTGCCTTTCCTATCATCCCACACAGCTTTAACCGACGCAGTATCACCTTCAGTGACAGCCACACAGTGACAAATAGGCTGTTGTGTTGCCATCTATCTCTTGACCCTCATTAGACCTCTCTCGCACGCAGCCTATTGTACCTCTACTTTCCTATCTCTTCCAAAATCGTTCGTTTCTAGTCGGTCCTATCTTTCTACCTCGAAGAGCGCGGTTCGTCTTTTCCTGAGGAGCAATGGTTTTAGGGGCTCAGAACGCATTCCTTGGTGAAGAGGAGAAGCGGCTGAAGGAAGACACAAAACGGATAAAGTATTGGAAGAAATGGGGTCCTTACGTTGCCGAGAGACAGTGGGCTACTGGTACGTCATCCAGTAAAGGTCCATCGTTCACAAACTGACCCACTATCTCTGCAGTACGAGAAGATTACTCGTAAGTCATTGATCACTGTTTTGATGGCACAGAGGCTTACTCCATCTCTAAAGGCATGATGGCGATGCATGGAGTCGTAAGTCTCCCTTCATTACTAGAGGGTGTTGAGATATCAACTGACGAATGGTCACAGATTTCTCGCATGAGCAGGCAAGGTCGCGGACGTTCCGCTGGGGCGAGGATGGCATCGCTGGCGTATCTGATACTCATTGTCTACAATGTGTTGCTTTCGCATTCTGGAACGAACAAGAGTAGGCTAGGTCCGTACGCCCGACGAATCCCGCTTACATGCAGCAGTGACTTCTTGAAAGAACGGCTGTTTGGTCTCTCCAACCCGCAAGGCAATCACGGAGAGAGTATCAAAGAAGCCCATTTCCATCTGGACAATACGCCTACTGTACGTCACGACATGATTGCGCTAAAGAATGCTGGCCTAGAATTAACAATTGCTAGCATTCCTACATGAAGTACCTTTACAAGTATCCTCAAGCCAAATTCCCTTACGAAGACTTGATAGAGGAGAACGGGAAACGGACAAGGCTGGAAAAGGAATATCAGCTAATCGATACTGGTGTTTTCGACGAGGATCGTTATTGGGACATATTCATCGAGACGGCCAAGGAATCGGATGATCCAGATGAACTATTATTCCGAGTCACCGCGTATAACCGGGGCCCGGAGCCGGCCCCCTTGCATATCATTCCGCATGTTTGGTTCAGGAATACATGGTCCTGGGGACATGAATCTCTTGAAAAGAAACCATCCATCCGGCAAATCGGACCTACTACAGCCCATTCGAAGCATTGGAAACTTGGAGACAGATTCCTCGAACTTTCACCATCGCCAGGGGTCGGTGCCAGTGGACAGGATGTGCAACCGCGTCTAATCTTTACGGAGAACGACACCAATTTTGCCAAGCTGTATGGTGGCAAGAATTTCCAACCTTATGTGAAGGATGCCTTTCACCGACATGTGGTCGATGGTGAAAAAGATGCAATCAATCCGCAGAATCGTGGCACCATGAGTGCAGCATGGTACGCCTTCGATGAGGATGGTGGAGTGGCGCCAGGAGAGTGCGCGGTTGTGCGCTTCCGACTCTCCAAGAGGAATGACGGTTACTTGGATGAGGAGCTTTTCGATGATATAATCGAGAAGAGAAGGGTGGAAGCTGATGACTTCTTCTGGAGAGTCAGCCCGCTACCCATGTCGGACGACCTTAGGAACATACAACGTCAAGCTTTATCCGGTATGTTATGGACAAAGCAGTATTATCACTTTGTCTGGGATCAGTGGGCAAACGGAGACCCGAATATGCCCCCGCCACCCCCCGGAAGGAAGGCTATCCGGAACCAGCAATGGAGACACATGTATCTCGACGATGTTCTGTCGATGCCTGACTCATGGGAATATCCATTCTTCGCCGCCTGGGATACTGCCTTTCACTGCATTCCACTGGCCATGGTGGACCCCGAATTTGCAAAGAAACAGTTAGATCTTCTCACAAGAGAGTGGTACATGCATCCGAATGGCCAGTTGCCAGCCTATGAATGGAATTTTGGCGACGTCAACCCACCGGTCCATGCTTGGTCGGTATTTCGAACTTTCAAGATCGAAAGGAAGATGTACGGCACGGAAGACCTGGATTTCTTGGAAAGGGTCTTTCAGAAACTTCTTCTCAACTTTACCTGGTGGGTTAACCGAAAGGATACGAGCGGAAAGAACGTATTTGAAGGTGGCTTTCTCGGACTGGACAACATCGGATTATTCAACCGCTCAGATCCTCTGCCGACCGGCGGGGTTTTAGAACAAGCGGATAGTACGGGGTGGATGGCTTTCTATTGCCTTTGCATGTTAAACATTGCGTTGGAGCTGGCAAAACACCGCCGGACCTATGAAGACAGTCAGTTCCTTCCCATCCTTCTCGTGCAGTATTGACCATACCGGTGCAGTTGCTTCCAAGTTCTTCGAGCATTTTATCCTTATCAGCGACGCCGTGACTTATCGGAAAGGTGGAGAAGAGAAATCGCTTTGGAATGAGACTGATGGGTTAGTTTCTATCTCCCTTTAAGTGAAGCAATCACTCACTGTTCAGTTTCTACTATGACGCCATTTCCTGGGGCGGGCCATGGTCCCAACAACTTCCAGTTCGCTCTCTGGTTGGCCTCATTCCCCTCTATGCTGTGCTCACCCTCGAACCTGAACTTGTCAACAAATTCCCATCGTTCAAAAAGCGGCTAAACTGGTTCATTGAAAACCGTAGCGATGTGGCTGAACGAAACCTTGCCAGTATGAAACGTCGTGGCAAAGACGAAAGGCTTCTGCTGGCTCTCGTGAACAGGGACCGCCTCGAGCAGATTCTTAGGCGGATGCTTGATGAGACAGAGTTCCTCTCCGAACACGGCATTAGATCGCTATCGAAATACCACAAGGACCACCCGTATTCGATGGAGGTCAATGGACAGGAATTCAAGGTCAGCTATGTTCCGGGAGATTCCGACAGCGGACTATTCGGGGGGAACAGTAACTGGCGCGGCCCTATCTGGTTGGCTGTCAATTTCCTCCTTGTGGAGTCTCTCCTACGTTTCTACATGTTCTATGGTGAATCTTTCAAGGTTGAGTGCCCTACCGGGTCTGGTGACTATATGCATCTCGGGCACGTTGCCGAGGAGTTGCAACATCGCATGCAGCATCTCTTCTCTCGAGATGACGACGGCCGTCGCGCCATAAACGGCGGGAATGACATGCTCGACTATGATCCTAACTGGAAGGATTATCTGTGGTTTTACGAGTTCTTCGATGCCGACACCGGGAGAGGGCTCGGGGCAAGCCATCAATGCGGTTGGACCGGTCTCATTGCTAAAATGATCCATGACACTGGGTATGTTATCTGGCACAATTTTTGAAATGCCTCATGCTGACGTTTCAGTGTCAACTGCCGCCTTCCACAGACACCACGAACACCGTCGAGCGCTGCTGCGCATTATTTCGATGATGTATTCACTCGCCCTGTGAAGAGACCATCGTTTGGAAAGCCGGGGCACATCCGACGTTCCTCTACATCAAGGTCGATTGGTACCAGGAGCGATTTCGATGGCATCAATGGACATGCGCTTTCCAGAGCCAGCTCCGTCGGTCCTCAGACCGAAGAAAGTGAAAAGGAACGAGAGGAGCTAGACGAGCATGTCGCTTCGTACGTGTCTGAACAGTTGCAGCGTTTGCGCAGCAACGACGGTCCGGCAGTGTATGAGGATGAGTTCGAGGCACAATTAGATTCCTAGGTCGCATGTGGCACAGCCTCACTGGGCAGAGTCAGGCGACTATTCTGGTTTGTATCCAGCACCTTCTTTCATTGCTTTTCTAAGTTAGAGCTCGGCAAGCGCTCGGGAGAGCATCCGAGGTTGCATGAGCAGAATAGAGCGAGCGATAGACATAGCATAACAATGGCATGAGACCGTAGTCTCTCTAATCCAAGCTACGCTTGATAGAAATCTCGCTCAATGGAGGATTCTTCTGCGATTACACTGAAAATCCTGCTCAGACGCCCAGCACAAGACCGCACTTAGGACCCAAGTCACCAGCAGAAAGTTGGAACAGGGTGATTGGGCGAGAAAGAGATGTAGTATGTACAATGTATGAAAGCAATCATATCGCTTCCGTGAGGAGCTTGTTCATTTTGGCGATTTTGGACGAGACGCTCAAGTCGATGGTACGATCCCCGATCTCGACAATCAGACCTCCTTTGATGGCCGGGTTCACCTTGGGCGATAGTCAGTCAGATGTCCGGCGACATGGATCAACATCGACAAACCTTGTTGGTCACCTTGAGCTTCATGCCTTGCCCCACGTAGTCTGATTTTGCTATGGCCGTCTCCAAACGGTTCAATGTCTTGCTGTCCAGTTGCTGTAAAGAGGAAGCTGGGTTAGAAAGACGGCCCGGAACTTGCAAAATCTGGCCCATCCTACATACCGAGGCGCTGGTAACAGTCAACTCAACCTCCCCCCTATGCGCACTCATCAACGTGCCAAACTGCTCGCATACATCTTTGAGCAGCCCCAGCCTGTTGTTCTGGGCCAAGGTGTCCAAAAAGTTCTTGACGGTGTTGTTCTTATCTGCGCCGCCAGTGTGCTTGGCCAGTTCCTGGACGATTTGCGACTTGTCGTTGCCGGTCAGGGCTGGTGCCTGGAGGACGTTGACTAGTTTCGGGTCCTTCTTCAATACTTCACCCAGAGTCGACATGGCACGAGAGACACCGTCAAGCGCTTGTGTCTTTACCGCAGCCGTATACTACCCGTCTTCTGTCAGTCCATCGTCTCCTCCAAAACAAGCCCAGGCATAGGGAGCAATCGGATAGCTACCGGTAGGGGGAACCGGGCCGGCTAGACGCACCAAAGCACTTGCATAAGTCCCATCGAGGCCGTATAGTGCGACAGGAGGCTTGACTGATTCGTTCGAGGCTGGTTGGGCGTAGTTCCTGATCCCTCCGAAAGCGGCGATGCGAGGGGCAATTGAGACAGAAGTTGCAGCCCTGGAGGCGCGCAAAGCCAGTCTTGAGGACGACATTTCAATCTTGAGGAGCTTGGCAAGATGCGTCGGGGAACGAGGCGGAATGGTAAAAGTTTCGATGATCCAAAGTAGGAGTCGAAGGAAGTGTAGAAGTGGTAGGGGATTCGTCCTTGGTAGTCCTGAACTCGGCTGACTAAGCCTACCTTAGGGGTGGACTGGCACCGTGGCTCACCGGTCGATGACGATCGTTTAAGGATTTATTATGCATGAACGAAATCTACGTGGGCATTGCCATAATCACATATTCATCATAGAATGCCCATATAAGGGTGATGGCCGTATGGTCAATCATTGTCGTTATCGATTCTAGTCTTCTATCATTACACACGTGTTTGTTTCATGGGCAAGAAGGCTCCCGACCCAACGGCCGTCATGAATACGCCTCGAGCTGGTCCCAGATAATCATACGCCCAGCCAGCCAGGCAGCCAGCTTAGCAACTGCATCATCCCTCGTAAGAAATCAAGCCAAGCAACGCCCGAAATAGGATGATCGCTGCCAGGCTATGGAACGCCCTCGCAAGACGACACCTTGCAATCCTAGAATTCCCATTCTTGATCTTGGTACTCAGTCGCTCTTCAGCATGTTCTCCACGAGTTCGCCCAAGGGGCCCCAAAAGTCCTTTCCACTCGCCAAGCCATGCTCATCAATGAAGAGCACGTAATGCTTGAAGCTGGTGTTGAGATGAGGATCCAACCCAAGCTGCACAACGACCGGATAGTGGTGACAGTAGATGTGGGCGTACACGCGGTACAGCCGCTTGAAGATCTGCCGTAAAACGGCGGGAAAGGACTTTGGAAAGGGAACACCTGCAGGGATCATCAGCGACCAGTGACATGCGCGAGCGGTCCCCCGTACCTATCCTGCTTGGAAACATCTGCTCATTGTCAATGTTACCCTGCACCCAGGCCATCAGGTGTTCGATATAGTCCGGCGCCGGCATCTTCGTCGGCCTCTTGTACTTCTCGTTATCCTGCCACAAGTACTCGAACCTAGAAAAGCCAATCAGCTGGACTCAAAAGAAGTCCATGCGGGGCCGTATTGTGGCGTACTCATCGGTAGCCTTCATCTCGGGGCAGGTCTGCGGGGAACAGAATTCTGTAATGGAGCCGTAGAGGAGATTGATTTGATTGTAGAAATCGACCACTGGTGGAACAACATGAGCCATGACTCCCGGCAAAAGACTGACTGGGTTTGTGGGCATTGCGTACTGTTCACGGCGAGCCACTCATTCAGATCTTCTCCTTCAGGGAGCTTGACAGCTTTGCGCAGGCTGCCGCTGCCCAATGTAGCTTCGGCAAACTGCCGTAGCTGATAGCTGCTCGTGCCCTTGTTCGCATTTCGAGGCTTGAATGGCGCGCGTGTTCTGGCATTGCTGGAAAGAGGATCTGGTGAGCAGCCCGATTCCCGAAGAGCGGCTGTGACAGGGGAATAGTAGGTAGGCTCGGGGAGAGAGGGGAAGGGGAAATCAGGTCGCGTGTTGATTGTCACGCATGAGGGTGAGCCCACAAGCGTCGTGATTGGCGTCGGTAGGTCTGGGGAGCGGGGAGAGAGCAGGGAAGTAGAGACGAACATTGTGTTGATGAAGGAAGTCATCCTCGCGCCAGCTCTACAGAGAGCAGTACCTCTTTTAACGGGCGGATGACGATTGTTGACAACTGCATTCCACTCGTTAGCACAGAGACGGGCTGCGGGCACGAGTCCTGATGGAATGTCAGGCCGCCTAAGGTAAGGTAGTCAGTTACCTCAACCTCCCGCGTGACGTAAAGGAGCAGTGGATTGACCGTAACACTCTGGCCTTTGTTGTCGTTGTTGTCGTCGTGTCCGCTATAATTCCATACGGAGCAGAGGAGCAAGTATCTAAGCATAAAAGCATCTCTGTATGAGGAGTACATACAAGGTGCGTACCAGGGTAAACATACGCCAAGAGAAACCCCAGTCCCGCCAATGATGCCCCGATCCAGCTTTACTGAACTCGGCATAAATAAGGTACCTATCTTTAAGGTCAGGCGTGTAGCATTACCCGAAGTACCCAAACGTAAGGTACGAATGAGTAAGGTAAGGTAATATAAGGTACTTTAGGTAAGATCTTACCGTACCTTACCTTTCCTTACTGACGGCAGCTGTAACTGGATTCTCCTAATAATATTATTGATACCGACGACTGTCAGGCAAAGCGGAAAGACATCCACGCATTTATAGACGTTTACAACTATTAAGAATCATTGAGGTGCCTAAGGTACTTAAGGTAAGGTAGGTAGGTATATTCATAGGTAGGAGGTAGATAGGTAGGTACCTTACCTCACCTCCCTGCTAACGCCGGACTGCATGCACCAGAAATGCTAGAAACGCTACCCTGTGCTATTGCACAGGCCTCGAGATATGAACGAACTCCTGTACTGCCGCCTAACGCCTGACCGGTGCTGATCCTCCTCACAGGATGTCAGAGGGAAGGATTACGCAATGGAGTCTAGACAGGCAAGGGCTCCGTCTTCACGTTCTCGTCTGCGCCAGTTGTGGCTCCATATACCCTCACAGGTATGGATACCTCGAAACTCTCGCATACCATCGCATCCACGGCTGTCGATATTTCTCCTCTTTCGTCTTTCGCTATTGTCTCCAGTAACGGCGGCACCTTATTATTCTCACCGGCGGCATCTTCATCGACCACGGCGGCCCTTGGCACCACAAACTCGATGCGGATCGCCCAGCTCAAGCTTACGCCGCTGGTGACGAACTCGGGCGTTGCGTTCGACGGAATAGTAGGCGAGAATGTCAGCCGCCTCGTGTAGAGCGTACAGGAGGAAAGGGAGGCATGGACACGCCGGGTGTGTCTAAGGATGCTCGCACTCGACCGAAGGGAGATTGCCTGGTTCACCCTTTCCGCTGTCTCCAAGGTTGCCTGAATCGAGTAGCTTGGAACGTCTGATGACTCGAAGTCCAAGACGACCGTAACCGTCTCGCCCAGCCTGTATGCAGCCCGGGCGAGCGTGACGGCCGCCACCCGTTTGCCAGCTCTCGCTATCTCGAACCGGTTCGAACTTCCATTGGAAACAGCAAGATTACTTCGAAGAATCGCCAGGTCAATAGCTTCCTTGGTAGATGCAGGCTCCTCAAAGCCGGCCCCGCCCTTCGACAGTCGTTGTTCCGTTGGGGAGAGCAGGCCGAGACTGGAGTCCTGTCTCGGCCGTTCTAGCAGACCGTCTACATACTCTAAGAAATCGTCTTGCGTGGGATCCCGTTCGAATAAGCCGGCCTGTTCCTGCGTTGGTGAACGTGATTTGGCTGGGAAAAGGCCATCATCAACGGCTAATGTACGGGCCTCGTCTTGGAGGACTATGTATGGGGACATTAGATCGTGACCAAGTATTTCTCCTTGTCCTGAAAGAAATTAGTATTGGTTCATGGTCCTAGTATTGACACACTCACCGTTAACACTACCAAGGACCCGAAACGGAATGTCCACGTGTCTGAATTGTTGTCCGCTCCCCTCAGAGTCTGTACGTTGGGTGCCTATGGTCAGACTGTATGAGATCTTGATCACCTTGCCCTTGTGTGTCGGCGGTAATCCTTTAGGTAGCTTGAAAGCGAAAGAATATCTCTTGCATTCCCCAGGGGCCAAATGAAGATCCACAAACAAAATTGATTTGGGTGTCGAGAGTAGGGGAATAGATTTGGAGCTGGCAGTAGCCCTCATCTCTTTGATACTGCTCAGTTCCCCTCCGCTGAGGATATCTCCAAGCGAAGCGCCGATACTGCCCCATCCGAAAGCTCCGAGGAGTCCACTTTCACGTTTGCTTTTCTCAACCCCAACTACGCCACCACCGGCTAGTCCTCCTACGATACCCTTCCGTTTGACTTCTTCAAATGGCGCCTGGTTGATTAATGACCCGTCGAGAGTGAAGGAACCCATGATTTGTGCGTAGCACATCATGATAGTCTCCGAAAGTTTCTTAGAAGCTGTCTCAGGAAGATTATATGACTGATTTCTTTTGTGGTTGTATTCAATGTTTAGGCCATTTGCCGGCTGAATGACATATTCAGAAGCGAGAGTCTCAGTGGAGTTATTACTGATAGAATAGAATTCCCCACTACTCCGTGGGGTTGGAGAAAGACTCGAACCTCCGGAAAGGATGCGAGTCACTGGGGGAAGGTTCTCGCTGGCTGCAATGTCCCGTCCCTTCATAGAGTGTTCTTTTGGTAAGTCTCCCTCCCTGCCAAGGCCAAGCGGTGTTTCGGAATGAGCCTGGCCGTTATATAAACGAACATTTCGCGATGTGGATGAAGACGGAAACTGAAAACTTTGGGACAGAGAACTGGCTGCCCTGCGATGGCCTGCGGAAGGACCAACAGCTGTATTCGGGCCGAGGATTCCCGCGGACCGAGGTAAGGGACGTGAGGGAAGCTTGAAGTCATGCTGTTCTCCAGAGCGTCCCGAAGCAGGTGCTGAAATGGGAGGCGAGTGCGCTGTCATTGATCGGTTTCCGAGTGGAGCTGACAAGAGTTAATCGGAAGTAGGGAAATTCGACAGTTTAGCTATCGTACCTGATGGAGGCCTCTGGCTGACGTTCTCCCGGCCCCTCGGAATGATTTGTAGACTAGCAGAACGTATATGGGCTCGTGGGGCCCGCTTCGACATGGTCGTCATATTATCTCCACGAGTGTCCTCTGTACGTTGCCTCGAGGAAACGTCTCCTGAACCCATGGAAATGATTGAGATGGATCTTTTGTGTCCCTGCTCAGGGTGCGTCTTGCCACTCTGGTCTCCAAACCACGACGCTTTCTTCCCCGAGTCCACCGGAACGTTCAACGACAAGGCCGGCCTGTGACCTCTCTGTTCGGGCCCGGCTGAATTATAGTGAGCTGCGCCATGAGCCCAGTTTGTCGTGAGTGATCGAGCAGGCGTTCTCCTCTGCGTATCAATGGAACCTTTTAGCCCGCTGGATGATGTTGTCTGTAAGCCCAATCCGTTACCGTTTGCAGCGTTGGCGATATTTTCGAACACTATGATGCATCGAACGTCTTCGCCTGCAAAAACGGTCTGCTCTTGCCATTGAATTGAGACCCGGATTTTGGACGGATTGGCCGGCATCGCGACATTCGACCTCGGGGTCGAGCAGGGTCACCACCATGGATCTACCTGTAGATGACCAAACAGAACAGGCTGGCACAGCACACCATACCGCAGCGCTACGAGCAAGCAGGGGAGCTAGACATGATCTAGCACCACTGTGCCGTAGTTGGTGAAATGTAAGCCTACCGTCACTCTGCCTGTCCAGCAGCCCTTATGATTCAGCCGCGGATAGTGATGAAAACTGACAACGACGACGATGAATAAGTAGCAAGATCGGGTCAGGAACGAGAGCACTTGGGATTGGTAACAGGCGTATGAGATATACGGTAAAAATAGTAAGGTAAGGTAAGATAAAAAAAGATTACAGTACCAATTACCGATATCTTGCCTTACAGGCACCTTATCTTACCTACAGTAACGGTATTTGTACCTACAGCGCAGCTATTAGTCGAGGTTTGAAACCTACCTTACCTCATGCCTGGACGTCATGTCCTGTCAAGATTCCAGTAAGGGGATGATATGCTAAGATAACTCAATGAGTCTTACCAGAGCGATTGCCTGCTGTGTCGCTGCATTTGTCACAGATCCGACGGCCAAAGTCGACAATCGTTTAAACAAAGCTATTCATATCCATAATCGTACGCCCACATACTGCAACTCGTATGCATCGTTACTCCGCGCCATCCATAGCTAAGGTACCTTATCCACCAAGGCGCGAAACTATGCTTGCGAGCATTTTCAGGAAGCAGAGACAGATAAGAATGAAGAAGCTCGAACCATATACAAGTGCACGAAGGTTCCTTCTTTCCACACCGGGCTGTGATCCATGAGGTGTAGCACGTGTTCCCGGTGCTGACCTTGTATCCAGCTCGGGGACGTACTTGAACTCGAAGTCTGTCTCCTTCCCGAGCCCTTGCTCATGCGTGACAATCAAGAAATAGAAGATCCTCCGTAAAGCCTGAACGAGATCAGTACCGGGCCAAGTCCTGGCGTTGACCGACTCACACTTATCTTCTTCCTATCCCATGATGGAATGCTTCTATAGACGTAACATATCGAACAGAAGAATATGCATTGGCCAGCCATTAAGGCTCGATACCAGATCCCCGGTTCCGCGAGACCAAGTCGATCCGATAGCTCACGTCCGTTCAGCCATCTTGCCTGCGCGCATAAGAACGCCCTTGATGCATGCAATGGTGCTTGACCTTCGAGACTACTAATGATGTTATTCGCCAACAATTTGGACGTTTCCGTAGGATCAATCTCCGATATTAGGATCGATTCCATCATCTCCCGCGCACGCTCTGGACTTTCGAAGTATTGAGTAGGTGTCCCGACGTAGTAGGCGATCAAGCGCCATAAGGCCATATAATCCACGATCTCTTGTCTCCGCATCCATATTCCTTGGCGTGGTAAGCTCAACCAGATGAGTGTGGCAGAGAACGTGCCAATTGTAGCAATACAATCAAGATCATTGCTGCATTCGACCACCTGTTAGCTAGTCGTCGGATCATTGGAACACAGCCCATCATTACATTGGTATACCCAGTTCTTCAACACTATAATACTGAGGGTTCTGCTGTGCCAACTTCAGAATGCGCTGACGGACGGCAGCATGCAGAAGGCGGACGCGGATTGACGATATATGGCCGGGCCCTCCAGGCTGAATAGATGCGACAGAAGCTGTACATTGCAGTATGTGCTGAGTAGTCTCAAACATGCGCCTTCTAGCCGCGCTCACAGAGAATCCACCAGTACGCGCAAGGGTCTCCACAACCCTGGTGGCGCCCTGAACGTCTTGAGTATATACCTCATACGCTATAGGATGGTGCTCACCATTCCTCCAAGAAGGCTCTGAAAGGCCAGGCCTGTCAAGGCCGGACCCCCATATCTATAAAACACATCCTGTCCCCTAGCAATTTGATCCCAGTTGACCCAGTCAGGAACTGTATTGACCTGGATCCATAATCGGCTTAGCATGTCATGCTCAGCCCAATGCTCCTTGAGAAGCTTGTAGAGATCTCTTTTCCCGCCACTATACTCTTCGGTGGTATCAGGCCCGGAGTTACGAGACAGAACAGTCCGGCGACGAGCGGAAACCAACTCTAAGTGGTGCAGGCATTCATCAGCCAGGCTATCAAAAGAGAATTTCAAAGGGTCGAGCTCCTTCGGTGAGAGATGCCGTGGTGTCCAGTGGAAAGTATATCCTATAAGAGACAGATCTGTTCAGCATGAAGCTATACAGGTACAGGGCGGCGGTCGTTGTCACCCCAACAAGTTCTGCGATTTTGATCACTCCCCCAAGGAGAATGCCACCATGTCATTGTATCCCATGAGTGCCCGCCGAGGTTGCGTCCAGATGCACCAAACCTTAATCAGCTGGAAGAAATAGTGACTCCGCTTTCGCAAAAGGCTGCGTTCATATGGCGTGGACGAGAGAGCGCGTTATGTCATTATTCACGTACCTTAGGGATCTTGAAAGTGTCTTACATCTTTTCGTCGAGGTAATACCGTATAGGTCTCAATCTTAGCTGTACCTTATCGTACGATCTGCCCTAAGGGCACTGCGGTACTGTACCGCACGATACCTTACATCTTTGAGTTCAGAAGACGCTACCTAGTAACTGTAAGGACGGCTGATGTCCCCGGGTACTACATTACCTTACGGTACTGATAAGGTTCGTACAGACGAATATTCGTACTTGAGCGCTGGCCGTCTTGGTCCTGTCCACACCTTACCTTAAGGAAAGATTTATGCTACCTTACCTACGGTACTATTTATTTTGCAGTCGCGATACTTCGGTCGGTCTCCACCAAGCGCTATACTTAAGATTTCACAGCCGGCGTCGTCATGGGCGGTTACGCGGCCCAAGCAAGCCTACCTTTTGCTCGATCCCTGCGAGACTTTGTGCCTGGCTCCTCATTTCGCTGTCACTGCCCTTCTCTGCAGTTCATTCGACGCCACTCTCCAACTTCAGGCCGTATACGTGCCATCACCAGTTCCAGTCGGGCATCATTTAACCGGAATGAATCTATCGAAAGGTATCCTGGACGGTCAAAGAAGGAGCCTGCTACACTTGCAGCCTCCATCAATAGTCTAAGAAGAGAGGCGCAAACCGTAGGAAAAGGGACCTCTGGCAAGCGGAAAGCAAGACAAGCTTCAGATGTTGCACACAGCAGTGATAAAAAGAGCTCTGCGTCTCAGAAACCTCCGCAGTCCCCAAACATCGCTGGGCGGTCAAGTCAATATAGTGAACCTTGGCAGGTCCAGAAGGACGCTCTCCAACGAAAATTTGCGGACGGCTGGAAACCCAGGAAGCGACTATCGCCGGATGATATGAAGCTTGTCCGAGAGCTCCATGCCAAAGACGCAGAACAGTATTCGACGCCGGTACTTGCGGAACAGTTCAAGGTGTCCCCCGAAGCTATTCGGAGAATCTTGCGGAGCAACTGGCGCCCCAGCGAAGAGGAAGATCAAGACCGGAAGGAGAGATGGGACAGAAGGGGGGAACGTATCTGGAATCAGATGGTGGAGCTGGGCGTAAGGCCGCCCAAGAAGTGGAAGTCACAGGTTCTTCCGGGGGTCTTGTCTGAGCCGGTGTTTGAAAGGTGGCAGGAGCTCACCGACAGTGAGCCTCAGGAAATGATAGACTCAGAAGGGCATCCATTGTCACCGTCGGCGCGCAATAATCTGCTGGTTGACCAGGCGATGGCTGAGGTCTACGGCGAGCCGAATATTGTCGTGGAAAAGACAGGCGCCGGGGTGGACAATGGTAGAGGGAACTCGGACACCTCCCACATTAGCATGGCAGAGCGTATCCTCTGAAGGCTGGACTGCGGCATCTGTGTCGAGCATACTCTTGGGGCAATCACACGACTCTGACTGGGAGCCCGACTGTCGGCGCTTATGCTTCTCTTGTCCTCTTCCCTTTCGTGTATAAGAGGTGTGAAAAGGTAGATTCTATCTGCGGTGTGCGTCTGCTTAAGGTGCTCGAAAGTGTCGCCGACCCCGGGCCGGTCACTACTGCAGCTGCAGCTGCTCATATTACTACTGCCGGGCATTTATATTGTGTATACTCTCAAACTGATGACCGGCGAGGCCGGGTAAGGCACGGTGGACAACCAAATGGGCAAGCAAGGCTGAGTTGAGTGCGAGTACGGTACCTTAAGGTAGGTACGGTAAGTGGCCGAGGCTAAGTTCGGCATACTTCGTACTGTATTTGGTACCCGAGGTACCCCAGGTACCTGTGCCTTACCTGTACCTTAGACCCTTTGTACCTACCTTACCTTAGCTTACGCACTACGGTAATATTTGTTACTTGGTGCGTCTTTTCAAAATAAACAAGGGGGGGTGCGTGCTCGTCAGGGTAAACAAACGCCAAGCAATCCTTCTCCAGGGGAGCTCCCGTACAGACATCAGCCTTGTCATTTATACTTGCCTTACTGATTCTGATATTTGTACAAATTCTCAATTCGCCCCAGGTGCCCACCAAAACAACTCCCCCCCAACACGTTCGCTTCTTCCTCTCACTTGATCTATCTCACTGACCCCTATTCCCTCTTTTTGTCTAAACTTCTTCATCTCAAACGCCGGAGGATTTGAGCAGACACCCCGCTTCCGGCGGAGACACGGGGATGCAGTAAGCCAATACAACGTATGGCCTTTCCGATAGGTGATGGCAACAACCCCATCCACTGTGAGGGCCCCAGCAGGGCTGGGTCTTGGGATCAAGGTCACACCGTCCAATCCTTCCTATCAGCGTCCCTTCGCAGGACTCAAGCCCGCGCCCCGGTCCCCCCGATCAGACATCGGACTCTCCTTAAAGAAAATCATTGGTACCACAGCAACATCTCCTTGCGCCTTTGATTGCTGCGCCAAAGCTTCATCCATCGTCTACACCGCCGGGGCTGCGGCCGTCCTGGTACAGTTTGACCCACAACTCGATCCAACGCAACGATATTTTCGAGCTCGGCCCACAACCACTTCTGCCGCCTCTCCGCACACTTCCTCTGCTCCGTCAACACCAACGGGCACTTTATACGAACCTAGAAACCGAGCGATAGCCTATCACAAAGATGGTACAGCCGTCGGACAGCCGAGTGTGCCGTTCTCCTCGGATTGGGGTGATTCGCCCTCAGTACGAACGCTGGCAGCACGAGACCGCGTAAAAGCTGCGGCTTGTGTCTCACTGAGCTCTGATGGCAAGTACCTTGCCGTGGGCGAGGTAAGCAACAGCCTTAGCGGATGGCTGTCGCTGACAGTCGCTAGACAGGCTACACACCACGAGTTCTGGTATACTCTACGGCTCCGGACGGGATGACCGACGCTCCAATAACCATCATATCGGAGCATACCTTTGGGGTGCGGGCTGTGGCGTTTGGGCCAGATTCGCGGTACCTTGCAACTCTGGGCACTATGAACGATGGCTTTCTTTACATCTGGCAGATCAACCTCAAGACAGGTTCTGCCGTACTTTGCTCAAGTAACAAATGCACCAGCTATATCCACGGCCTGAGCTGGGTGGGCAGTTGTCTTGTAACGTACATTGTCCCCTGGCTATCCCTGCGAAGACGACCCACTAACTCCGACGTGAAGTGTTGGCACGAGGCATGTCAAAGTCTGGCGCATAGGCGAAGTGCAGGCTACGTCACCGCAGAAACAACGGTTATTGAACGATAATACGCCAGGATCAGGGACTGGAAGCCCGGCTCCCAAACCACTCGCCGGTAGGAACTGTTTGTTAGGGCCCCTAGTAGAATCAACATTCACGTGTCTCGCCGCTCTTTGCGAGGATAAAGCGATCATCTGCACGGAGAGGGGAGATGTCTGTTTGCTTGATCTTAGTGGCGGATCTCAGCAGCTTGTGTTGGTCGCAAGCCTTGGTATCAGCATCAACACTGTGACGGTTGACGCGCCAAAGTCAGTAGCTTGGCTCGGCGGCAAGTGCGGGACGTTGAGGACATTGAATGTTTCCGACTTGCTCCAACAGAAGCTGACTGAAGGCCCTACCCCTTCCCACTTTGGTGGCTATAACCGCAATGATAAATCAGCGCATTTGGTGGCAATCGGTTGCTTGGAGGGGCATTTGGTATTGGTGGATTCCACACGTTCAATCAAACTGCTCCCTTCAGCGGTAAACATTGTCCCTACCATTCCGGCTTTGGCGGATGTTGAGTTGCTTGCTCACCCCGGAGCCGTAAATGGCGTCAAGGTCCTCAGTCGGCCCAACCGGCTTGGTGCAATGTTCTATACATGGTCCTCTGACGGGTTCGTCTTTTCCTGGGCCTTAGATGGCTCGCTCAAAGGGAGGGCAACCATTGAGCTTGAACAAATCGAAAACGCTGACGGCGAATATTCAAACGAACTAAAAGTGGTGCAGGCATCACCTGGAACCGATATGTTCGCTTCAGGCGACAAGTATGGGGTACTTAGGTAGGCTTTTCTCCGGCAGTTCAAGAGAAGGGTCCTTGCTGATTGTGATACCAGGATCACTGATTGCTATTCATCGGAAAGTAAGTTCGTCATCAAAGCACATGAGGGGGAGATCATGGACATATCTGTTGCGGATTGCCAAGTTGGACTGCTTGTGGCGACTTGTTCCCGGGACCGCACAATACAAGTATTTCGGCATATAGATAATTCATGGGAACTGCTGCAGACGCTCACAGACCATAATGGCGCTGTCAGCGGTGTGATGTTCCTGCAGCAAAGCAACAAGTTGTTGTCGAGGTCCTCTGACCGCACAGTGGTGATACGCGAGCTGGTGTCAAGACGAGGAGAAGGGGAGACAGTGATGGCTTTCATACCTCAGAGGACACTGAGCTTTAAGTCTACACCGATGTCAATGTTGTGTAGTGGATATACCACTGACACCCTTTTCGTCTCCACTATCGATCGGCAAATCCACAAGATCGACTTGTCGTCTGGGCATACGGTGCACTCATTCCGAGCATCGGATCCCGAGAACACTGATGGTGCCGTTATGGATGGCTTGGTGTTGTTTGAGGAGCCTTTAGGGTCCCAGGTGCTCCGTGTACTTGGTGGTGTCTCGACAACCGACAAGTCGATCAGGCTGTATGACTATCAATCAGGCACTTTGCTTGATAAAGCTTGGGGACACACAGAGGGCGTTAGCGGCATTGGCCTCGTCGAACATCAGCATGGAAATCCTGACCTCCCCGCTTCGAGTACCCTCGTTAGCACCGGGATCGATGGCACTATCATGATCTGGGATATTTTGCTTGGGAGCCGCGAGACGCAGGGTTCGCCTGTGGGCATGAGGGAGCAAGATCATGAGACTGCACCCAGAGACACAACGCTAATGAGGCAGCCTTTGAGGAAGGTCCTCTCCAGGAGCGAGCTATCCGAGTTTCAGAAATCGGTCGGGCCGGTAGGGAGTCGTTCTCCGCCTCGACCTCTGCGTAAAAAGATGTCCAAACCGTCGCTTGCCGCGGCTGCCAAACTCTCCCTAACGCCAAGTATACCACTCTTCCATGCCGACGGTTCAGCACGAAGAGGATCCAGTGAACGTTCTCCGAGCCCCTCCAGGCTTTGTCAATCAGCTGGAATACGGCGCCCATCTCTTGATGCTCGGTCCCGCACCAAGAGCTCTGGGAATCTCCGGGATTCCGAGAGCCTCAGCCTGTCAACCGAGCAACTCTGTCGGACTTTGCGGGGTTATCGGAAGAAGTTAGTGACATCGTCCGACACCCTGCGTACAGACAGCGCACAAGAGCTGGACAAAGAGTTGCGGCTGACGGTAAAAGCCTTGAGTGGGCGGCCGAGTAAGGTACATGACATCGAGGAAGCTCTGCTGTTGAAAATAATGGATCAGTATTCGGATAAATTTGATGAGATGATCGAAGAGAAGATAGCGCGCCGGGTTGATGTGTATGAAGGCAGAGTCGCGGGGTCAAATAAACATGAAGAGCTCCTGTCGTCTTTGATTGAAGATAGGGGCACGGCAGCATGAGACGTTACGGGACAATGGAGTGGGTTCTGGGCGGGGGTTCGGCGTTATCTGGAGATTCAATGGCGATTGAGATCTCTCAACGGGACACATCGCGAGGAGGTTGAAGGTTTATGAAGGGAAGGATTGCTTGGTTCGAACTGAAGGCATGAAAGGGCGGCGTTATCTTGTTAGCACGGCCGTGCCTGGTTCACACCAACCCATCTATAGAAAGATTCAGATTATTCGACACTGCTTCTTTACGCTCCATGATCTGACCCTGGTTTGCATCAGACGACCAGGGGACGAAACTTTTATACCGACCACACACGCAGAGCATTATCTACGGTAATGGGGACATAGTTTCCATTTGCTGTGCAGTGAAATAACGATGCTCCTAGTATGTCCAATCTCCTTGCCGCCTTGCCAGGATACACAATTGACCTGCCGCATAAGTGGACCTGGCTCCTCCTAGCCCTCGCGATGTCTACCCGCTGCTGAGGCGGCTGTCATCAACATTTTCATACCAGGGGTCGCTTCGAATCATCGCTCCACTATGATGACTCGTGGATAAGACGGGCTCGCTCTGAGCACCATTGCCTGACTGGTATGCCCGGAGCAGTAGAGACAAGGGTGCAGTCGAGTGAGGCCAGTCTCTCAAGATCCAGCTGGGCTCAGCCACGCTTGCCACAGCATGCCCGAGAAGCGGAACACGCTGATGGTGACTTGCGGGGCGCTCGGGGTTGGTTTCAATCGCTGCAAGGTCCTTGACAGATGAAAGATGAGAGCTAAACGGATTTTCGACTCCTGTCGGCTTGCTGTTCTTTGATGGCTTCTTTTTGGCACGAACAGAGGCATTACCAGCCTTGTGACGGACGGTCAGCTTACTGCATTGGGAGGCATCGTCGGATTGGCCGGACCCGACAGCTTGCAGCATTGCGGTTTCAACCCTGCGTCGTCTCCGGTTCTCTCGTGCTCTGACGTTCCTCCTGTGCTGCTTGCCGACGCCAGGTGCCCGCTGAACCACGAGAGGGACGCCCTCAGTGATACTCGCTGCGGACAAGATTGCTTCCGGTGTTGGAAGCTGCTGCGGCGCAGATGATCCTGCTTGATGCATGCCGCTTGGTGTTCGAACCGCACTGGCTTGCTGGATTGAAGATTGATGGGCGGCTTCGTGTGCGAGCAGATATGGAACAGAGAAGCCCTCTGACGCCTCCGCGCTTGAGTGTCCTCTGGAACTTCCTGTGTCCTGACCCACGTGGACATAGTCAGTCACAAGCCCGGATAGCGTCTCTGAAGGCAGGTGGCCGATAAGACCTTGGCCGTCTGCAGATGGGGGCTGCGGCTGATGTTGCTGTTGCTGTTGCTGTTGATGAGAGCCATACATTGCCCACCATGATGGACAACCACAGACGTCGCCTTCCGCTGAAAAGTGTGTGAGGGGAATACGCGACATCCTGATCACAATAAGGATGGTGATGGGTGACAAAGGAAAGCGAGGAAAGGCCGGGGACCGCTCTTATAGTGCTGAGGGCGGATCTCGCTCAAGCGGGGTTGGGATTGCCGCATGACGAGGGGTAGAGCAAACGTGACGACTGTGGTGAATAATGCCCGGATGTGGGTCCTGTCCAAACAGCGCGGTATGTTATATTATATGAAGTGATTCACTCGGAGGATGCATGGTACGTGAGCGAATATGTCAATGAGAAGATGAGAAGCACATGAAGTGAACAAAGAGATAAGATAGGCAAGGAAACCAGGACCCATTTGACTCGCAGGGAGCAGTATCTCAAGGTCAATTCTCCCAGCTGAGCCCTAGATATCTCTTCTCCAATGCGCTGCGCAACTGTCCGCCATCGTCTATGAAGCCGGCTACGTTCAGAGCCTTTTCCGCCCATTTTCTACAACCAGTATCGTCAGAACTGCAGTAGAAGTCGACAGCACGATTGAAGGTTGTTGTAGCTAGCCACTCTAACTCATCTCTTGGATAGAGCTGACCGCTCTAGACGGGCAACTACATCAGCAAACACATAGCAGAATGAAGGGGCAAACCGTTCACCTTGGTGAGTGGTAATAACAAACATGTCTGATCTAGCAATTGCTCTGCTATTAGTGTCTCGGACTGAAGTGCGAGCTGGAAGAGGCATCGGATCCATCGGGAGAGTTTCGTAATATCCTGCCCTTGCAATTGCCAAGATGCGTTTACAATAATCTAGATTGAGGTCAGAAATGTTATGCGGTGCGCCACACGTGGTTTCACCTGTAGGGTGCGAACGATTACTGCAAGCAGAGACCATGATCAGATATATTCTCTCCTAATCTTTGGGACCCTCGACTTACTGGCTGTAGGTGCCGCAGAACAAAGCGTAATGTCTGCCATGAGTTCCAGGGGTTTCAATCTGGCACAGGTGATACAATCCTAGGAAAATGCTTGAGTGCTGCTTATTCCGGGGCATGTATGCCGCGTACCTCAATAATTGGGCCAAGATCATCCCAAGCTTTCAGACGCACTGCTGCCTCAAAATCGAGTGTTAACAGAGCAGTATACTTCTCGAGCAGGCCGTCTTTGGCTTCGAGGTCCTTGTTGTCCAGGTAAGGCCGCATGTTGTTCTTGAACTCTTTTGCATGGATACGTAGTCTTCGATAATAATCAAGCTGCTCAGGTCAGAATGATGGGAATAGCATAATCGTTAGACCGCACCTGAGCTTCAATCATATCTTCTGCCCTTGCAGCGACCGCCAGTAACGATACACAGAGGAATGTAGAATATAGAAGTCTGCGAGACATCTCTTCGCGAATAGCCTCAGTACCATGTGGGTACAGATTGATGAACTATGATGCATCAGCTACAATGCAGAATGTGCATAACCCTCGGGCCCGCACCTGTATGCACGCTTCAAGCAATCGCAACGTCTGTTGAGGCTCCCATTGCGCGCAATACTTGAGCGCAATATTATAACTATTCTTGGAGAACCAGTCTAACTCTTCCCTGCCGAATTCTTCGTTCATGTCTTGATGTCTTTCTTTCCTTGACAACCTTGCTTGCGAGGAAGCTACCAACATATTAGACTGAACTGGTGTGCACGGTTCACGGGAAGATTACCTCCTTCAAACAGCCTAGAAAGGCAGTCAACAGCTTGAGGGTCATGAGCCGTGTGGCACTCCAGCTGGGAAAGCCAAAGCCGGGCGGCGCATCTGTGCTTGGTTAATCGTCATTTGATCTGGGACTCAATGAGTATACAGACCTGAGCAGCGCCGGCAAGTGGACGCAGCTGGGAACGGTGCAGCCAAATTTATCTAGGACCTTCTGCAGGGCAACTGCAGCTTGCCGCTTATCACCGCTCTGCTGTGCCTCAAGAACGCAAGCGTACAGGAGGGAGCTGTCGCCAGTGGTCATATTGCACACTGCATCAAGACAGTCCTTGGCTTTGATACAATCAGTGAAACCATAGAGTGTTCAATGATCGACCTTACCAAGTACCAAATCTCCGCTTCGAACCGCTACTTTGAACATCAAGAAACCTGTGACCGGCGAGGTTTTTGCTTCATCTGGCATGGCATCGAAGACCTGACGAGCCGCAATAAGATCTTGCTTGCCAATGGCGCATAGTATCATTTTTCTACTGGCCGTCAAGGTTTCGTAAATTGAAGGCCCCATTCTACATACCTCATCATTTTCGCCAGGTTTATCTTTCCAGATTGCTTGAAGAGGTCGTGTACGGCCAATCGACACCAAGATTCAGCCGCATCGTACTGTGCATGATCATACAGTCCATCGACAACTTTGAAGAGCAGCTACCAAGCTAACGTTAATCCAAGGCAGCTTAAAGCCCGGTAGGATATTCACCACTTGAGCCGCGTGGATGGCGGGGGTACTCAGAGCGGCGGAGAGCTCTGATGATACTGTGTCAAGAAACGCTTTGGCAGATTGAAGAGTCTCCGCCTTTCCAGCTACAGTAGTGCTGATCCACAAACGTGTGATGATAACTTTCTCGAGCAAAGGGCCATTTTGGGTGGCGAATAGCCGCGTGGTCAGAAACTGATCGAGAGCACGACATGCAATCTCTGGGCTGATGACATTAGACCCTTTCTATCCCGTACCATTGGAGACCTGCCTGTATGGCCTAAGCTTATGGATATGATGCATGACACTGTGGAACACGTCAACTGTCTGCATGTCATGCACTTTCATCCGCATTGACGCACAGTTTAAAGTTTGCCTCAGTTAGAATGATGGTACGCAGGATCTTCTCAACCACTGACACGTTAGAAGTGCAGCGCCATTCGACCAAGTAGAGAATACCCATAAAGTAACGCTGTACATCCACCTCATCGTTGGAAGATAACAGCTCTAATCTCAGAAGGAGCACCACCAGCTTTTCTCCAAAGTCCTGAAAGAGTCAACGCCTAACGAGCTCAGAAGGGGTAAACCATTTCACATTCTCGAGTAGATTGACCAATTCAGACGCCTTTTTCTTAGCATCTTTAGTGTTTGTGCCTAATAAGGCTCTCACTGCCCCAGACACAGTCAATAATCACTCGCGCAGGATACGTCGTACGCTGTTTACCGGAATCATGCAGGATACTGAGTCTCAGCTCCCCAGCATCGTTACTGAATAGTTCCGTGTCATGCGTGCAGAGGATATCATGGGATCTCTCGAACCACTTGATAGCTGGACCATAACGCTTTTGGTTCAAATTTTCTCTGCCGATCTCATATAATAGGTCTGCTAGGTCCTCCGCATTCCCAGGACCCAGATGGCCACCTGTGGAAATGGCTTTGTTGTACCAGAGCTCGCTCAAATCCATACGACCTTGCCGCCATGTCTAGGCGCTATCATGAGCAGCAGTTGTCATTGTAAAGAAGGTGAGCGTACAAGTGCAGTCCTGGTAATGAAGTAATCCGCTGAAAGCTGCTCTCGAATGCTTGAACCGTCTGAAAACTCTTCGGCTCCCTTGGAAAGCTTCTGCTCATACTGCTCTTATTAGTCACAGTTTGAGTATCTTCCGTAGGTAGATGAGGATACTTCGGCAGCCTTCTCGAGGATCTTCAGACAGAGGTCTAGGTCTTGGTGTTCTGCTCATATTGTGAGCCAGCAGATCTGGAAAAGCAACGGCCTAGACGAACCAAGGCAATGTTTGGCGGCCTTCAGAGCCACCTTCAACACACGCAAGGAGTCTGGAATGTGAGAAAAAAACTAAAGCGGGTTTTGCTTGGGAAAGACAGCTTACTTTGCGACGGTGTGCGATGGCCTTGGTGGGCAAGATCTAGTAAGAAAAAAGAAAAAGCGCGTACTGGAGGAGAGCAAGGCTCAGTACAACGGTCATGCAGGAGGGCAAAGTCCGAGTAACCTAGGATGACCAGGGTCGGGCTTCCCTCGTCACGCCTCAGACGTGCAGCCTGGTTCCAAAGCGCTGTGCCGGCCGCATCAAGTTGCTCCGACTTCTCCTCGACACCTAGTCCAGCCTTCCTGCTCAGGTCAGGAAACTTTTTGATCTGGTCGCTTAGCTCATCCTCGACCCGATGGTCCTCGCTGATTGTTGTCTCGAGTCGTGTCTGCAGGCTTGTGGCGAAGGCTGAACTCGAATGTTTTAGCAGCAATGGCTGCGGCAAGACATGGACTTACCGAGTAACGTCTTGACATTTCGATCCCCATCGGGCCGTGTCGACATGATCGGCGGCATTGCCCCAAAACCGTGGCGAGCAGACGAGGATGACGGACGAAAGAGAGAGATGGGAACAGGAGGCAAGAGGGAGCGAAGGGTGCGGATGGTGTGCATGTGGTGTAGTGCGCTTAAATTGCTCCAAGGCACATGTTGATACATCTCCTCACCGCCTCATCTGGAATAGGGGAGATATTTACATCCATGCAGGCCAGATATACCTGCACGCTCAAGTGGACAATCGCCGGCCCTAAAAGTATACAACACCGGACAACGTAACGCCATTCCAAAAGCCCTTTTTTTGTGTTGATGAATCTGCCCATCTTGCCCCTGGTCCAGACTCGGACGCCATCCCTCCTGTCGTCTCCACTGGCTGAGTCGAGCAGCCCGACCACTACCGCTTCGAAGGATTTGTAGGCAGGAAATTGCCAACGATAAGAGAAGGGCTGACATTTCCGTCAGCGTCCATTGAGAACAGATTGTCGGGTCTCTAACCGACACTTACATGTTATGGGTATCTCGCCTGATAGTGAAGGAGAAGCAACAATGTATCTCGCCCTCGGTGGAACCCTAGTCGGGGCTCTTTAGAGAGCAGCTGGTCAACATAGCTTTCTGAGTGTTGTCAAAAGCTATGGCACCAAACTTTTCCCAGTATGAGACGAGCTGATCCTCGACAATAATCTCATGGATAGCCAATTTACCCTGCTCGGCTTTCCGGTCAGTTCGTTAAGGATATTCCACAATCGGGGTGCACTGACGTCTCGAAGTTTCTCGATCGGTACATGTATCAGTTCTGCCATCTCCTTATTCCCTCTGAAGATTTCTCCGGTCCTCCTCCAACAACAGGCAGGTATGGCCATACTGGCAAATACACGATCATACTCCATGAGACTCCTTTCGAACCACATCTCTACGAGGACCAACTCGATGTCTGTCAATGTCTGCATGCGTTCCCGAAATTTGGGCCGAAACCGGTCCAGCTGCCGCAGAATTTTTTGGCGCGAGATGGGCTGCATGTGCTTTTCCATGTACTGCTGCAATCTGGCGTACCCCTTCACATAGTTGAACGGTTTGAGCATTCCGGCATCGTATTTTGCCTTCAACAACTGATTCATCTTTTCTTCGGGTGCATCTGTGCCCTGAGGGTCCGCCGCCGTCATGTAGTAGATCTCCTGAGCCTTGTTGGCGGGCTTAGCACTGGCTGGTCGCGGGATGGCATTTCCTTGGTTGACTTGGGAAGTCGTCAGCAGCTGGGTTGGATGACCTGTTGAGAACTGATTCAGATTTGGAGGAGCCATGGCATTCAGGAGCGGGTCGGAGTAGAGCCCGGTCTGAAGGTCTTCAACCGGGTACGGTGCGCCGTCGTCTACCAGTGACTTATCGAGAAAGTCGTTCAAGAGCTGATACTCATTCGTTACCTCTGGGGGAGCGTTGAACATGTAGGACGGGTGGAAAGTATGCATATCCTGGAATTGACTTTGAACGCCTAGGCCCCAATCATTATATCCAAGGACTTTGCTCAGGGGTCAGCCGCACTGGTCGTATGCAGGGTTGAGACCTTCTTGATGGCACCTACATGGTTCAAATCCGGAAACGGGAGTGGGCTGGGAGATCTGCGGTGGACCGTCTGCGCCGTCATTGGCGATGGTAGATGAACTCAGGCTCACACTGCCGTTGTGCAGCGACGACTGATTCGGCTGCGGATCTGTCTCATTGAGCAGGCCACCCCCCGGCGTGATCTCCTGCTTCGGCGAGGTCTCCTCGTCCACCGGCTCCGCTTCCGGTTCACTTTTCGATCGCTTGGATGGTTCTCGAGGTTCATCGTGACAGAGGTGGCCAATGTTTCGTTTTATACAACGGGCGCAAGGACGATCCTGCAGAGAATTGGGACCAGCGCCGGTCAGCAACACGAGCTGCACATGCACCGCCGGACGGGCCAGGACAACAGAAATGAAATGATGGGTGTAAGGTCATACCAAATCACAGGTCATGTGCTTGTCCACCCAAAAGAAAGGACAATGTTAGCAAAATCTCCTGAACTGAACGAACGGCGCTACCACAACGCCTTGCAGCGGTTGGTTGCCGGGGATTGCGCCGCGAAAGATCTGTGGGAGGCTGCGGCTCACCGATCGACGACAATATATGCAAGCTGCCAGGGCATACATGCATCAGCGGGCGTCCGCTTAATTTCAACTCCGGCACAGGGTAACGGGAGCCGGGGGATGGCGGGAGCGCGCCACTTACCATGGTTCACCTTGCGCTTTTTCTTTGGACTGCGGCTTGACGTCCTGCGAGCGGGTGCACCGGAGGGCGACTGCGTCCTGCCTGGGCGCTGATTGTCGGGCGCTTTGTTCGAGTCCATGGTCAGGGCATCGCTCTGGTGCAACTCATGCAGTCCATTGGTGCGGGAGGCTTGTGTAGCCTCGCTCATTGACGAGTACAGGGAACTGGGAATGGGGATCTCCGCCAGCCGTGTCGACAAGCAAGGTGAAAACGGTCCTGGGCGTTAGGCCACTTTCACTTTTGGCCCGGTCCGTCAAGCGGCTGTGCGCGTCTCGGGTCATGTATGGTCTACGTGGTCCTGCAGCGGAGTCGATGAGATTCAGATTCCAACGGCGCCGACAAGGCCAGCGTGTACATACATACAGACATACATGGAAGAGGTGTCATCTGAGAGGGAAGCAAGGTGCGCTGGAAGGGCTCGACATGCAGCGACAACAACGAGCGCGCGTCTTTCAAGTGTTGATGCGATGATTGACCTGTGGGTGGACGGATGGATGGCGCGATGATGGTGGATGATGATTATCAGGTACCTTACCTTACTCCTACCGGAGCGACTGGAGTGGAGTGGGGTTTACCGTACCATACCCGAGAGTTACCTTGCCCTTTGCCTTAGGTACAGGCCTTAGGCCAAACTCAAGCGGTAAACTAGAAGGTAGGCAGGTACCCAGTACGGAGTATTTCGTATCGGATGAGTCCCTCGATGAAAATGTGGGGAAGCGTTCAAGTCGATGATGATCGATACACTCGATACAATTCCATTGATGGAATCAAATACACAAGCAAGGTAAGGTACCTAAGGTAAGGTAGGTAGTTACCTTACATACCTTGACCGCCGTGATGATTCTCAGCATGACTTGGGAGAGTCAGAGTAGACGGAGGTAGGCGGTGTTCCTTTTCCTATCACACACGCATACCATCATACCGTCATCAAATATCTCATCAGGCGACAATGCCCAATCTGGACTCTTGTCTTGCGCCTTCACCCGCTGTGCAACGTTCCAGGTTATGTCCGCTTCCGCTTGCGCTTCCCACTGCCGCTGCCGCCAACAGGCCGCGCCCGGGATTCGGTAACCAAGCCAAGAGACCAGCGTCCTGGTGGAACGTCGCACGCTGCCTGCCCAATAGCAACAGTCATTGATACCGGCCTACACGTAGACTGGCATCAGGATCCTTCCTTTTCTCCACCTTGATTCACCCCCATGGCGTCTCGTCTTCAAGGCTCATTCTGAGTCCCGTTATCAAAACTGACTCGCGCCTACTCTCAGCTCTGACGACCCGCAACCGTCGCACTTTGGGCAGCAATAGCTTCATGCTTTTGTAACATCCTCCTGTTGTCTCCCCTCTATTTGCCCGCGCAGAACGTGACCCAATAATGCCCGGGTTCTGATGATCGCATCGCCAACACCTTCGATTTGGGCGGTATTGCTGCGCATGCTCTCTACATGGCTCTGTAGCTGCTTGACCAACGTGTTCAAGCTAGGATCAAAGGCCTCCTGGTACGCTCTGCATCAGTGCCACAACATAAAAAAAGGCTCTGAGACCACGCACATCGAGATCCAAAGCGGGTGGACGCTTCGCCTCGCACAGTCGCAACGCATCGACGCGTTGACTTCCCTGGCCCTGGTCCGGGGGTGTCTGGAGGAGGTGATGGCGCTGGGAGATCAGTCAGAAGGGCAGATGGATCATTTCAGGGTTGATGCACCTTCTTTGCCTGTCGATGCCTCATTCCGCTCTCGGCACGCGCATTCTTGTCAAGTTCGGCCAATCGCTCATTGTCTTCCGCCAACCGCTGCTTCTGTTTCTCAATCTCCGCCCTCAGAAGGGAGACAGAATGGAGGGCAGGATTCAGTTGGGCCTCCAGCGAGCGCTATTGGACGTCAACACTCAACAATGGCGCACAAAAGAGCATGACCCACGTTGCTATCAAGTAGTTTTTCGTAATCGAAATGCATGTCTCTCGTCCCCGGCGGAAACGGCATACGGGGCAGCCTCTGGTTCAATCTCCTCATAATCGACGCGACTGCAGTCTGTGCCTCTGTTCTCTTTCTCTCGTCTCGATGTCCCACTACAACGGGCCTCTCCGCCGATTTCAAGAGGTCAAAGGCGCGAGACTGTGCAGGGTCGGGGAGAACGTCCCATTGCGACGTGACGATGTCCCTGGGGATCCGCTTGACGCGGGGCTTCAGAAGTGGATAGCGATACTGCACATCACTGTCGTCTGGTCAGGTCAGAAATGCCCCTTTCCACGGCTTATGGAGACCTCCGCTCACCATGACCGATGGGATCACTGTCTGTCTCGGCGTGCTTCCTTTTCCTGGGCCGCGAGCTTTGCCTTGGAGCTGCTTCGGGTTCAGCGAGTCCATCACCGACGCCGCCATCCAGATGCTGCCGTGTTGAAGTCCTCTGTTCTCGTAGCGGCTGCTTGACGCGGCGCGTGGGTCCTGGCTTCGAGGATGCTGGCCTGGTTTTCATCGCGTAGCACCAGACAAGGGGAGACCGGGAAGCGCTTTGAGACACTGATACCTGAATATCTGAAGGGTAAGGTACGCTTAAGAGGGTGGTCAGTAGTCAGAAAGCGAATTGGTTTTGTTTTATCTTCGTAATTTCATCGTGTTGACAACATATTGGGCCCGGCGCGTCGACGCGGAGCAACCGCTATCGTAAGCGACACCGACATGCGGGGTACAACTTCCCCGGTACCGACCACGGCGAGCCCTGGTGCCGAAACACTACAGTGCCAAGTATCACATATACTTCACATTCACCTGGATAACACAAAGGCGGTGGGACCAAGCACAAAGGGATTGAACACAAGCTCGACAAGCCATGAAGCAATTAAGCAGTGGAGGATAGGGAAGGACGAGGGAAGTCCCTTCCAAACGTTAGGTTTCATGATGCTAGGCACGTTTTCATCTTGCCCTTCGGATCATATTACTGTATTATTCGCGTTTGATGCTCATGTTCCCCCCGAAGGTACTTAGGACCATTATTTGGCTTCCGCCCGCCTTGGTAAGACGCGCAACTCCGAGACCATGCTATTGTAATCCACCAGGGATAGGCGTGAGGTGCCCATTCTTGTCGTACCGTGCTTCTTTGCATGTCGTCAGTGCGAGTAGGACGGAAGGGCCCTGTAGACTTACTGAAGAAGGTGTAGGATAATGTGACAGTATCGATGCCCTTCATCTGAGGGTCCTTGACAAAGTCCGGATCGATGAAGAAAAACACAGGCATATCCACCGTCTCTCCCGCATTGAGTCTTTGTTCCTCGAAGCAGAAACATTGGATTTTGCTAAAGTAAGGTGCGACTTGCCCCGGACTGACGCTGTAGGTGGCTACCCCAATGATGTCCTCTTCGCTTTTGTTCGTTGCCGTGTAGAAGGCTAGAGCTGTTTCCCCTGGCAATACACGCACTTCTCTTTGCTGGGGTGTGAACTTCCAGGGGAGGACGTCTGATACCGACCCATTGAAGGTAATGCGGAGACGTCGAGCAGACGTCACAGGCTTCAGACGTTCCGATGGATCATCGCTGGAAGAGGCATGTGCCGCAGATTTGATGGGCTGTCCGCCCCAGCCGGTCTGCTGGCAGATCTAGCATGTGTAAACACCAACACCAGTATAGTAGAAGATCTATGCGGTGCCTCCTACCATTTTATACATGGGCACTGAGCCATATGACAGGGCCACAGTGCCCAATATGATACTTATAGTATAATATCTGCCATATGAAACCAAGATCAGCATCCGCCTCGGCTTCGAAGGATGACTCCAGAAACATCATACAGTGTAGAGCGATTCTTTGTCGCGAACGGGGCACGAAGTTGTTCCATAGTTGGTGAAACATTCTGCGCCGTTCTTGCTGTTGCCCTGAAGTAACGAATGTGCGGCGGAGAAGAGTTTGGTCTTCGGGACTGGAGCCTCGCCGTCCTGGCGCAAGATGAGCAGATCCACGAATGACGAAATGTCGACGCTCTGAAAAGGTAGGCAGATGATCGTTCCATGCTAGACCAGGATAATTATGGTCTCATCTCATATGTGCGATAGTAGGTTGGAGTGTTGTGGTACGGTAGTTCGCAAGGTAGTCCAGCCGTGCCTCCGGAAAGCGCCGTACAAGCACCTACCGATGCGCTCCCCTCTCAACGTCGGCGCAACCTGACCGTGGCACCTGCGCGCATATTCTCCACGGAGACATGGCTTCTGGAACGAGGAATGCCATCGTTATCGGCATCAGCGGCTGTACTTCAAGCGGCAAAACGACTCTAAGCCGTCTACTGCGCGATATCTTTCCTGATACCTTCGTGCTGCACGAAGATGACTTCTATCGGCCAGAGGAGCAGTAAGCTATAGATACAGCTCCCCTCAAGAGAACCGGACTTGACTTGGCACAGGCTCCCTTTCAAGAATGGCATGCGTGACTGGGATTGCGTGGAAGCAATCGATGTCGACTTTCTACAAGAGTCTATAAAATTCATCAAGACGACGGGCGCGTCGCCTCCGGGCCTTATCTCCAAAGAGGATCAGAATGAAGTTCATCACCACGGAGTCTCGGAGGCGACCTTGGCGCGATTGCGTTCGCAGGTGCAGGATTGGTTGACCGCTGGGCCTGGTAAGGCGTTCAAAAGCCTGGGTTGCAGAGTTTGCATTTTGGATGGTTTCTTGCTCTACTCAGAGGCAATGAGGCTCGTCCGGGAGGAATTGGACGTCAGGCTGTTCCTTCGCACTGCGTCTAAGGATGCTAAGGAAAGAAGAGAAAGAAGGAACGGGTACGTTACTCTGGAGGGCTTTTGGCAGGACCCACCAGGCTTCTTCGAAAAGGTCGTGTGGGACAATTATGTCAGAGACCACAAGTTCTTGTTCAGAAACGGCGACGTTGAAGGCGACATTAACGAAGAAGTTACCCAGCGGCTGGGCATTCGGGCACAGCCTCGTTTGGGCATGGGGCCCGAAGAGCTGCTGACATGGGCTGTAGGAGTCTTGCAAGAGGAACTGAGCACTCTTGCGGAGAAGTTCAAGATTGTCTAGGACGCCTTGACAGGCATGCGTCGTGACTTTGAGATGCCGATAGGACCACTCGCGACCAAGGGTCAGTCAAATTCTCGCCGTTGCTAGTTTCTAATTCTGAACCTCGACTGGCGGCTCGAGCAAGGGGGGAAACAACACGAGCATCGAGCGTTCTCCGAATCTCTTGGCTTTCCGAAGGGGAAGTAGGGGAAGCACTGCCCAACTCTCTACCCAGCCGTTGTAAGAACGATACTCATCAAGCAGTCCTGATTGATGCGGAAAGGCGTCCTGAACTACCGCACATTTGCCGGACGCGATCGTTGAACCAGTGCTCGCGGCAACTGGTGTGCTTGCCTGGCGACGGCCGTCGTTCAATGGGTGATATCTTGCATCTGAGCGACCCAAGGCTTCTAGCTTAATGCACCTCTCCCACCCACATTCAGCAGTGCCTCCTTGTGGCCTTCATGGAGCTCCACACGGAACAAGGTTTTAGGACCCTGCTTTTCCGGTGGCGGCAGGAATCCTATCTCAATTAGGTAGCTGATGTACTTTGCCATGATATCCTCATCTACTCCACTACCGCCTGAGGCATCCATACCTGACCACTCAGAGTCGTCCTTCAGGGCAGCAGTGGCGTTGGTATCGTCAAGTTCCGGAGCCTGCGTGTTTGCAGGGAGGTCAGACGTCACGAAGTGATAGAGGGGCATCCTACACATTCGGTGTCAGCTTCCGAACGAGTGATGCTCCTGCTCCTCGACACAGAATCGAGAAAATGAGCTTGAGACTATTGGATGACTTACAAAGCAAATTGAGGCTTCTTGCCCTCGACTGCCTCATTGACATACTTCTCCACAGCTGTACGCCAGTCCTCGTAGTCAATTTTTGGAACCTTGTATCCATATTTGTTGAGGATCTCAAGGAACTCGTTGAGCCGTAGCATTGGATGTCCGGTCACTTGAGCAACACCCAGAGGTGAGACAGGGGGGAAGAAACCGGCTGAAGTGACAACCCGCGCGACGTGATCAACAGGCACCATGTTGACTGTGTTCGTGATGTCCGGGTATGAGCCGATCTGGATACACCCTTTCACCATCCGAACGAGGAAATCATCTGTATTCGTAACTATAAGACAGGAGGGTCAGCACATAACTTTTGGAAGACACCTGAAAGCCTGGGATGGTACTTACTGCCTGTTTGACTATCTCCAGTGACGTAGCCTGGGCGGATGATCGTTCCCTTGAGGCCTCTTCTGCCCGCCTCCTTTACCAAGTATTCCGCCACCCATTTACTTTGCCCATAGCCGGTCCCGAGTCCTTTGCTGCTTCCAAGGAGATCGTCAGATTCGCTGACACCTTTCCCTCCCGACTTGGCACTTTCCGCAGACAGATCGACATAGTACTCAGTATCAAGAACGCTCGTAGAACTGACAAAAGCAAACTGCTTGGGAACACCTTTGGCGCACAAAGCCAGTGCATCGATTGTGCCTTGAACATTGGCAGGCTTCAATTTCGAATAAGGATAGACCCAATGTACCATAGCGCCGTTATGTATGACAACATCAATGCTGTTGCTCAGCTCTTCCCACTCTGCAGCCGATAGACCGAGGTTAGGTTCCCCTAGCGACCCTGTCACGCAGTGCAGCCGCCCTAACCATGAGGGTGACCAAACACCGTAAGCCTGACAACTCTGCTTGACACGATCAAACGCAGCCTTTTTGTCTCCAGCCCGAACAAGTGCAGTCACCGTGACCTCGGGTGACCGTCGGTTGAGCAAGTCACGTAGAATATAAGCTCCGAGAAAACCGGTCGCACCGGTAAGAAAAACCCTTATAGGCCGCGTCGAGTGACGGATGTCAAGGCCTTCTTTGGAGGAGAAAGACGTGGGCAGTTGAGCGACCAGCTTTCTAGCATCTCTGGAGTATTCTTCATCTTCCTGCACTGCATTGCTTCGCTTTTCGGTGTCGTTGGGTTCCCCAGCCACGCCTATGTTGAGATCGGCAGAATTTGAGAGCATGTCAATTTCGGCCGCAAATCCTCTCAGCGTCGGACTACGGAAGATGGCGCTCATACTGATATTCAGGCCTGGCCACTGGCGTTTCACGGCAAACAACATTTGCTGGGCGAGTATGCTGTGACCACCAAGGTCGAAGAAGGAATCGTTGGGGCCGATGCTGGCTGGTGTGATATGAGGGATTATACTTCCCCAGATGTCCGCCAACGCTTGCTCCGTACGAGAATTCTCATAGGTAGTAGTAGAAGCTCTCCGAGGAGCAGCTGCTAGAAGTTCGGACGTGTCTGGGAAAGGCAGTGCAGGCTTGTCGATCTTTCCGTTTGGGTTTAGGGGCATCCTCTTGAGCGGAACGAACACCGTAGGGACAGCATACGAAGGTAACTTGGTCTTCAAGTGCTCTCGAGCGTCATTGCGTAGTACCCGGAAGCGTTTCAACATCCCGACCATCCCCTCTTCTTGTATTTCTTCTTCCTTCAACCCTTTATCAATCAAGAACTGGGGCCACTTGCTCATCTCCGGCACAATGTAGCTGACCAGTGTCGGCTCCTCGTCCTTATCCCGACGCACCAAGGTGACATTTTCCCGAATGAGGGGATGCTGTGACAGGTGCGTATCGATCTCTCCAAGTTCAATCCTGAAACCGCGAATTTTAATCTGGTTGTCTGCCCTACCAGTGCATTCAACATCGCCCGACGGCATATATCTGCCCAGATCACCAGTTCGATAGAGGCGATCCCGAGGGCCCAGATAGAATTCCCTCCATGGTTCTCTGAAGCCCTGCGCTTTAACCTTATTCTGGTCCTCGATCACCCACTTCTTTGGGTCCACGAACCAATTCGTCACGAATTTGGTCGCAGTTAATTCTGGATTCCCGAGGTAGCCTTCGGCAAGCCCTCCCGCCCGAACATAGAGTTCTCCTATCTCGCCCACCTCACACTGGCGTGAGAGATTCTCCCGGTCCACCACTAGAAGCTGAACGTCTACCATTCCCCTGCCTGCAGGTATGATATTCTTCATCTTATCTAGACATGTCGGGTCCTCTGTCCTACTCGGAATTTCGTAATAACTGACAGCCCGCTGCGTTTCAGTTGTCCCATACATATTCACAATCCTCACATTAGGTGCAAGCGCCTGCAGTAGTCGACAATCTCTTTTGATCAAAATATCTCCAACAAAGAATGCGTGATGGAGAGCCGGAAATTCGGCGCTGGCTCCGCCGATCAAGATCTGACCCATGGCTGGGGTAAGATGGGTCACAGTTGCACCGTGCTCGCGCATCCATTCAGCTAGTCTCTCATGTTGTATGTCTTCCTTGGAAGGGACCAATAGCTTTGCACCGAGAAACAAAGGAGTGAAAATATCCCGTTGGATGGGGTCGTGGGCAATGCCACTTAACATGGTAAATTGGTCGTTCTCACTGAGATTGAATCGCTCAGCCATCCATGGAAAGTAGTATGCCAGTGAGAAATGACGGCCACAGACACCTTTGGGCCTGCCCTCCGAGCCCGATGTGAAGGAAAGAGTCGGCGTAGAATCCGGTCCTACCAGAACTCCAGGGGAAGTTGCCTTTAGTGATGCCTGTGGCTGTAACACATCCTTGCCTTCCATTTCACCACCCAGCAAGCCCCCATCGTCTTGAAGCAGCAGGCCGGGAACCTCGGTACGGATCTCGAGATTTGCCTTGATAAAGTCCCGGACTTTGTCGGTCAACTTGCCGGCTTCACGGCTCGCCTTTTCAATGACGACCAGAGCGCGGGGCCGGGCGACGTCTAGATATATTATCTGTCGGTCCGGAGGGTAGGCAGGATCGATAACAGAGAAGGTGGCGCCGGCCTTCAGTGTGCCCATGACGCAGACGACGAGATCAACGCCCCGATTAGAATAGATCATAACAACCTCTCCCCTTTGGATTCCCGACTGCAGCAAATGATGGGCGAGGATGTTCGAGGCTTCATTAATCTGGCGATAGGTGAACTCCCGGCGCGGAGTGGTGCTGGAGGCAGTCTCAACGACGCATATCCGATCCGGGTGTTTTTCGGCATTCGCGGCGAACAATTCGTGAATGGCACCACGATAATCGCTCCAGTGGAGGTCGGCCGTAGGATCTGGTAAGACAGGCGCCATACTTGGCCAATTGAGCCTCGAATGAGACTCCGACGAGCGCCTGCGTGCTTGTGAGGGTTCCCGCGTGTGTGCGTCTTGGAGGCCACAGTCGGTGTTTGTGTCTTTTGGGCAATAATGCGATGAGTCGACGATGATGATTTATTTCTTTAATTTTTAGACTACGGAGTATCTATCTCTCTTGCTCCGAAATCGCACCGCGGGGCGGTACGAAGTGACATACTGTACTCCCATCTTTAAGGGGTCCGAGCTTGGCAGAAGCGTAAGGTATTCATAGCTGTACGGATGCTCGTACTGTACAGGTAACTTACTTACTCCGTACCTTAAGGTACCTTACCTTACCTTCCCCCAGTTCGTCCGTTCGTCCTCCTTCACGGGCAAAGACGACTTGAAGCGTGAAACGGATTCCGACTTTGTCTGCTTCGCAACTCCAGACCTCTCGAGTCCCCCCATCACATTGCACGTTGCAGATTATTGCAGCTTGTACATTCCACCCGTTCCCGTCCGACCATCCGATCGAAGGACATGGTATGAGGGCCTGTGCAGAGGCCAAGGTAGTCGCCTGCCCCTGTTGTCGACTACCGTCTCCTCGACTCAACTGGCTCCCTCCATGCCGCGGCAGCATACCGTAATGGGGAAGCCCGTCACCCTGACGCTGCCGCCCCGCCGCTTTCTGATTCTCTTCGGCCTCATTCTCTTCTTCCTTGGATCATGTACGCTCTTCACTTCTCCATCAACCAGGACAGAAATCTCGGATACAGCCCATGATGCCGCCGAGCGCCTACCCAAGCTTAGCATTCCCGGCATCTGGAATCCGTTCAAGCTAGACGCCCATCAGCCGCAAGCTCAGGCGAACAGTACCAACGGAGAAGCCAGTTGGTTCAGCGACTGGAAGTGGCTTAACCCCTTTTCTTCGACGGTTACCCTTGATGATGACAGAGCCGTTTTGCCGCCCCTGAAGCCGCGGGCACATATATACACGTACTATGATTCCACCTCGAAGAAAGGAGACGATGTTCGAGCGGCAGAGGAGAACCTTTTGCTCACTTGGCGGAGAGCGTGGTGGGCCCAGGGGTTTCGGCCCGTCGTGCTGGGAAGAGCTGAGGCGATGAACAATCCGCTCTACGAACAGCTGCAACAGCTGAAACTAGAGCCAGTCATGGAATCCGAGATGGCAAGATGGCTGGCATGGGGCAACATGGGGACTGGCATCCTGGCCAACTGGTTGGCCTTGCCAATGGCCCCTTACGATGATGCTCTGCTGTCCTATCTGCGGAGAGGTGAATATCCGAAACTGACCCGCTATGAGGGTCTCGGCGGGGGATTGTTTGCAGGCGAGAAAGATGCCATCAATGATGCGATCAAGCGCGCTTTTCGAAATACGGAGTTGGGCAATTACAAATCGCTCGTTGACGCTGTCCCACGGGACTCCTTTGTCGTGGACCCGCAACATGACGGGATCGCCTTCTATGACGCTTCCACCATCAGCGAGAAATACCGGCCCGTTGCGGACAAGCTTGTTGAATCCAACGTTGAAGGTTTGAAGTCGCTCAACGAGCTCATCAACTCCCACCTGCACAATACCTGGCAAAACGCCTTCTCTAGCGGGGTTGCTGTGTTGAAACCATTCCCACAGCACATGACGGCTTTGACTGAGGAAGCGATGCATATTGCGACCAATCTCTCTCAATGCTCGCTGAGCCCGGTGCCAGCGTCATGTCCTCCGAATCGTCCCAAGTGTTATCCATGTGTCTCCACCCAGCCTATGGCCATCACCACACCTGCTGTGTTCCGCAACAAATCATCTCTCTATACGATCGGCACGTTCCCGCATCCCTACACGTTTGTCTCACTGAACGGTGAGCGGGAGAGCCTGGACGTTAGCTACATCCGCCGGCAGACGGAGAGAGACCTCTGGCTGATCACGGTGACCCAAGAACTGCTTGGCACCGGGATGAGCGGGCCGGCGCGGCTGACGACCTTCAAGGAGATGGTTGCCGGGGACTACGGCGCGGCGCGATCGCTCTGGATGGTTGCGGAGCGGGAACCCCCCAAGGACCTAGACTGGCGATTTGGTTTCGCCCTGCCCCGCACCGGCAGCGACCGCGGTGAGTCCGAGACACCGGTGCCCGGGCCAGAACGGCGACCGCCTCCGCCGAAGCCGGACGGCCCGGTCCCGACGGAAGCGCAGCTCACGAGCGAACGCAAGCTGTTTAAGAAGGCCAAGACGGCGCTCAAGAGCAAGGTGCGGCAGCAAAAGGCCATCCGCAACGTGGTGGAAGCGTGGAACCTGGCGGACACGGAGGCGTGGAAGTTTGTGCGGGCATTCTCGGCCCGACGAAGGATGGAGCGACTGCGGTGGGAGGAGGAGGAGGAGCATTACGCGGGCGGGGAGGAGCGGGTGCAAGGACGGGGCGACGGGAGATGGTATGACTGGAGGAGATAGGGGCGCCTTCAGGTCAGTGCCGCATCATATATACGTCGGCTCGACGGTTCAGGAATCGGTGAGAGAGCATGGGAAGCGTTTTGTATACCAAAGTAATTGGGTGATGTAGTTATCCTGGGTTGTCACGGTGGTAGAGTTGAAGCAAATCCTATGTCTGTATGTACCAAAGAATGCAAGGTACCTTACGTTGATTTGCCTTTTTATAAGCCAAGATAGGTACCTAAGGTAACTAAGGTGCAGGTGGTCAGCCATTGAGGATGATCGGCATCCAGGATCGTGGTTGAAGCTAAGAAACTTAACTATGTACCTACCTTACTCTTATCTTTAAAATTGTGGCTTAATTTGAAAGGACGATAAAATAACTCGTCGGGCGGTCAAATGGTTTCAAAAGAGCGAGCATGGAGCTGTGTGATTGGCTCCCAGTATCAAATAGACTGAATTGGAGCCGTGTGGCACTGTGGCGCCCACTCCACCCCAGCCGCCAGGTTGTGAATGAAACGGGAAGTGACGGTTTGACGATAAGAAAGACAGATGAGATGTGAAACGGTCACCGCTCAGCCCTGCCACAGGCGCCAGCTGTCAGTCGTACCGCCAACGCCAACCTTAATTTCCTAGCGCTGCATCCACATCCGCCAGTAGTGTGGGTACGACAGCACCCTGCATGCGCGACGGGCCCCGGGCCCGGATGAGTCACGAGTCATCGAGGTCGGCGTTTGGGAAAGCCACTTCTTTGTTTCTTTTCCAGTTCATTCTGCCCAAAAGGCGGCCAAACCAGGACAAAGAGAGGACCGACTCTCCTCCACCAATGATCACGATGTCCACCATGAAGGAGAGCAAGGGTACATCGTTAGCCAGCTGGTCTGTGCGAGGCACGTGCGTCATGGTTCGAGATGGACAAAGAAACGACTGGCCCCTAGGCGTCGAGGCAACGCAGGCGCCTAAGAAAAGGTGTGAATGCTCGAGGTGAAAGGTACGAAGTAATCCTTTGTCGCCATGTGCATACTCCACGTACCCGTACTCATACCCGTACCTTATCCATCGACCTGGAAGGGGCGGACCGATTCACTCCAATGGCGGCTCAATGGCGGCGGCCAGACCACCTCTCTTACCTCTCTCCTCGACCTCGCGAGAATAGAACTGAAACGGGCAGCCACTTCTCTTTGTACAAACATGTTTCGGGCGAACCGAACAAAAGGAACGTGGAAGTGAAGGGTGAGAATAAAAAATAAAAAATAACTTATTAAAAACAAAAGAACAAAGGAAATTCACTGAGTCATAGTCGACTACCTCTTGAGGCCTTCAGTGATAGTCGCTGTCTCCGTCCTCCGCGCTCACGCTACGCTATGCCCTCGTGCGCCGTCATCCTCCTCCTTCTCCTTCTCCTTCTCCTTCTCTTTCTCCTTCTCCTTCTCCTTCTTCTTCTTATTCTTGCTCCTTCCTTCCTTCCTACTCTTGACTCGCTCTCGCCTTTATTCATGCCTTGTCCGTTCCTCTTTCTGCTCGAGGCCCTCCTCGAATAGATTGTACTTTTAATGAACATCAACTTCTCTCTGGCTCGGACATCTTTCTCACTTGCTCACGTTATCCCTCTGCACTCCATTTCTTCTGCTTCATACTACGCTAATTGTACCTCTCAATAAATAACTTGCACCACGAACACCACTTCATACGACTTCATTACTAGATGTCTCCACTGGCTGGACTTCGACGCTTAATCCAACACTCCACCCAGATGTCCTCCTCAGGACAGCAGCGATCCCATGGCTTCCCCCGGTTGCCGCAGTCTCTGTCCGCTGGCGGCTACGAGATGCACGACTACGATACAACCGGGCACCATCGAGGGCCCACAGCACCCAATACAGCCCCCGAGTTGACACCATACCTCGGCCTCCGCGCCCGCCTCTCGCAGACATGGATCAATCGCTGGACCATCCTCTTGGCCCTCGTGCTGGCCAGGGTCCTTCTAGCCGTCAACAACCTGGACAACGACCTGGCCTCGGCGCAAGCTCAAGCCCTGTCGGCTTGTTCGGACGTCGAGAGCATGGGCAGCGCCATGGCGTCGATGCCCTACTACCTTTCTCAAGGCGTCAACGAGCTCGCGGCCACGGGCATCGAGAAGACCGTCCATGGCCTCACCGACATGCTCATGCTCACCGTGACCGGCGTCGAGGAGCTTCTGCTCTTCTACATCGAATATCTCGTTGGCACTTATGCCTGCCTGATCACCCTCGCCGTCGACGGAAGCCTGCACGTTGCTTTTCAACTGCTGGAAGATGCCACAAACTTCGTCAACAAGACCATCGGGGGCATCGAGTCGGACTTGGTCAGCGGCCTCACGGATCTGCAGAACGCTATCAACAAATTGGAGAACACAGTTGACGGCATCCCGCAGCTCTTTGGAGCCACCGGCCTTTCACCGGTCAATCTCACCTCGACGGCGCAGGAGCTCAGCAACGTGACCATCCCGGCAGACCTCATCGATGCGAATTCTCTGCCGGATTTTGACCAGGTCAAGACCGCCATGTCCAACCTCATCAGCGTGCCTTTCGATGATGTGAAGGGCCTCATCAATCAGAGTTTCTCGGGCTACACGTTTGACCGGTCCGTCTTTCCCGTACCACAGAGGGAACAGCTGACGTTTTGCTCTGACAACGACGACATCAATGACTTCTTCAATGAGCTCGGAAAGGTGGCGAACACGGCCAGAAAAGCGTTCGTTGCCATAATGATCATCCTTGCTATCGCTGCTTGCGTGCCTATGGCATATCGCGAGATCTGGGGATGGCGTACCACAAAAAACCGGGCTCAGCTCATCAGTAAGAGCCTCATTTCCAAGAATACGTTTTGATCAATTAATGTCCTTTTGTTGAACAGTTTTACTACCACGAATTCATTCGACCCCATCGACGTTGTCCAGATTGCCAGTCGCCCATACTCGAGTACAGTCGGTATCAAGGCAGCCTCTCACTTCGCTTCGAGCCGACGCCAGATTCTTGTGAGGTGGTTTGTGGCATATTGTACGACCACGCCTGCGCTGTTCGTCCTCTCCCTGGGAATTGCAGGTCTGCTGTCATGCTTGCTGCAATACATTTTACTCAAAGCCGTCGAGAAAGAAGCCCCAAAATTGGCCAACGAAGTAGGAGACTTCGCAGGGCAGGTCGTCGCTGCTTTGACCAAGGCGTCCGCCGAATGGGCAAATGGAACCAACTCGGTCATTATCGATACCAACACGGACATCAACGACAAAGTCTTTGGCTGGGTGAATACCACAACCAGCGCCTTGAACAACACGCTGAACGAAGGTATGGACGAGATGAACAACTTCATCAATAGCACCTTTGGCGGGACGGTGCTGTATGATCCCATCCAAGGTGTCTTGGGCTGTCTCATCGGCCTCAAGGTCGCCAGTATCGAGAAAGCCTTGACCTGGGTCTCGGACAATGCATACATCAGTTTCCCTCTGCTTCCTAACAATACATTCAGCCTTGGTGCTCAAGCTAGCATTTCAAACACCTCCGACCCTAGCCAAAGCTTCCTCGCAGATCCCAGCGGCGCGACAGCCGACAAGATCACGGATGCGGTCGCGACAATGACGAACGCACTGGCCAAAGGCATCAAAGATGAAGCCGTCATTGCCAGCGTGCTCGTCGCTGTGTGGCTACTTGTCGTTCTCATTGGCCTCATCCGTACTTTACTGATGTTCTTCGGACGGGACAAGGTGCGCGGTGAAGGAGGACCGACATACTACGACCCCGACGAGAGCGTTCATGCCGCTCCGTCCGAGCCAGCGCCGGCATACAGGCCGAGCACGGCACCACGGGTCTCTGTCTTCTCTCCCGTCTCTCCAGAGTCCGACATGATCACTAGGACATCACCGGATGACGGCTTGTCGCCATGGAACAGAAACGAAAAACTCGGCTTTGCGGGGCAACGGAAAGTGGTCGAAGGTAACCCCGGGCTACATGTCCGGCAGAGTAGCTACGGGCAGATGGGAAATGAGAAGAGCTGAGCGAACGACAGGGATGAACGACGCGTCATGACGGTACGACTCTTGGTCTATAGAAAATTGGCGCGGTTTTGCATGAAGCGTCGACGTTTGGTCCTCTGTCTCTTTGAACCTCATGGCAGGTCGTGTCTTGCATTATTTGGCCGTTTCGGCCGTTGGCAGTTGGAGGCGTTGGCTCCATGACTAGCTAAAAAAAGAACATAAGTAGTTTGACTTCAAAAAGAATTGAAAGTCTGGCAGACATTTCGATTCCTGCATGATTCCCTTTTGAGCTGCGTGCTGTCGCCATATTTGATCGACCGTGAGCTGCCTGCCTGCCGCCCAGGAACGTCACAGTTTAACGCCGCAGGAGCCTGCTTCAAGAAATCAATTCTGAGCAACGAGGCCGCGATGCCATACACATGTACTCCTTGTTATCCGCGCCACTAACTCCTTTGACTCCGACGCGTCTTTTTTCGACCGCGATAAACGTAGCCTTCATCCAGCCATGAAATACCATTCAACTTGCTGCTCCATTGTGTAGATAATTAGCTTTGGGAAGGCAAACTTCGATCGGCAAGGTAGCTCAAGGCGGGGCAGGACCCAAATCCCGTCGTGGAACTCTTGCCCACGGAGTGCTCAGGGGAGATCACGAGCGGGCCGTCATGAGCCAGGCCGCTCCTGCCACCAAGATTGCGATGACTGCTGAAACGGCAAACAGTCGACCAGTAGTGGACCAGTCTCCTTCCTTGAAGCCGGCAACCACAGCCTTCTCCTTGTTCTCGCTCCTGGAGCGCTCGACGCTCTGCATTGCCAGGGCTTCAGCAAAACTCTCAATCTGGACACGGTCAGCTGCTGCCTGATAATACACCGTTAGCAGCTGCGAGAGCACCGACCTCCTTGCACGCAGTGCTGATATTCAAGAAATTGGGGTCCTTGGGGTCGTTCTTTTGCCGAATTCTGCGGGCATAGCGACAAAAGACCTTGCAAACCCGCTCGAGGTCTTGGCTGGACTCGAGCATAAGCTGGAACGCATCACCCTTGGTGATCTTGACGTTTCGCTTGAAGATGGCCGGGTTACGGAATGTTAACTCCAGCGTGGCCATGGCCATGGATTGGGGGATGGCGCAAAAGTTGAAGACGCTCTGCTCGCGCAAACCAACAAGATACGACAAGCAGTCGGTTGCATGGCCCAGAGCATTCAAGACCATCTCGGAGCTGCAGTTGAGGGCGAGCTCGAGATTCTCAGGCTCGAACAGGTCTTCGAACTTATCGACGTGCTTGGACCAAATCTCTCTGGGCCAGAACCGGCGGCCATCATCATAGTCTTCACGGACGTCGCGAATGATATTGTTCTTCTGCAGAAATAAACCCATCGATTTGTACAGATGGAAACGGTTGATCAAGCTCGCCTCGCCCAGCCCCGCCTCGACGAAGAGGCGAGTCAGACCCTCGCCGACCACCCCAGCCACGTGCCAGCAATAGAGATCGTAGTCGTCGACGGTGTTGACGCTGGCATCACCGAATGCCGCCTTTCGGGCGAAATCGGCCATGCCGTTCCCCATCTTGTCAGTGACATCCTTGATGATCTCTTGGTAGGGACGTTTCAGATGCCTGAATTCGGTAATGACGTTGTCGAACTGCACCAATAATTCGCGGTCCTTTTCCTCCGGGCGATTGCCGGTATAGGTCCAGCCATCCTGGTCCAGGTAATCCTTGAATTCTCGAAGGCGCGGCTCCTTTTCCTCGAGAGGGATCGAGGTATCATCCTCAATGGTATCAAGGCCACGCAGTACCAAGTAGAAGACACACACGGGCAATAGTAGCTCTGGGTGTAGCTCCTTGACTACGGAGCTAAAGCTGCGGCCGGTCTCGTCCAGGAACCCGAAGCACGCCTTCGCTGTTGGGGACTCGTATTTCTTGTTCCTTTCGTGTATAGGGCTATGCCGCAGTTTCCTGAGACGGATCATGAACGCCGGTTAGCAAGCTTCGCCAACCACACCACGTGTGCAGGACTTGGGGGATACAGGCTGGGCCCACCATTGAACGATCATTCTTAGCTGATTCAGGTGAAGGGCAAAGTAGAGGGTATCCGATGCGAGACCCATGGCGGCAGGTGATGGCACCAGCCGGGGAGAGAGAGGGAGAGAGATAGAGAGAGAGAGAAGAGAGAGAGAGAGAGAGAGAGAGAGAGTAGAAGGTGAGGAGAAAGAGAGAGAGGGAGAGGGAGAGGCTCTCAGCGGCAACGAGTATATACCCGTCGCAATGGGTACAAGGATGAGTGAGGATGGCAACCTGAGTCGTAAGATGCGAACTTCCCTTACCGGTAGAGCGTACAAGTACATACACAGGGCGGGGATAATCCGAAGGAGGAAAAGGGGTACGGGTTAGTCCGCGCGGTGCTTCGGAAGCGTTGAAATCAAAAGTTTTTTAACCGAAAAAGTTACCGAATTTTAACTACATCGCCTATGAAAACCCCTACCAAATTAGTATGACGACCACCATCTAGTACGTCAGGCCGGTCAAACTTACTTTCTGATTTGTCTGCAACCTCTTGAAAGCCGAAATAGGAAGCCTTGAAGCTATTCAGAACATCACTCCTTGCTGTCGTCTTTACCTACCCAGGTGTACAGGACAGCTGCTGTTGTTGTAACAACTGTCCTGCACGTTTATAAGTCATGTACGTCACCTGGAAGCTTACTGTTACTCTAGATGATTTCTTATTACCTTGTAGCTCTTACCTGCTTTGGTCATCTATCATCATAGTCTTCTATCTCTATTATCACCGTTGTAATGGACCCTACCAAGGAGGAAAAGGAGATATAATGTCTATATCATGATCTTGATCAAGAGATAGTTCTTTATATCTAATTACTTATTAATAACCTATCTAAAAAGTACTTTATATTATTGATAAAGGAAAAGAAGTTTAAAACAATTATAAACATTATAGATTAACTTTAAAATTACATTTTTAAAGGGTTTTATAATCTTTAAATTGTTAGACTCTAAGAAGGTAAATTATATAGTTGTTACCTATATCTATTACAATAAACAAACATTAAATATATAAGGTTTAAATAATTATAAAGTTTTTAAAAACACTAAATATAAACCTATAAACTATTAACAAGAAAATACCAAGGTTCTTGTTAAAAATTATTATTAAAAGATATATTTTATACTATAAAGATTTTTTTTAACATAGATATAAAAAAGATCTAAACTTTATATCTTTTTAAATAGTTAACAACTTATTTTTACAGTTATAATATATTTCTAAACCTACTGGTTTACTTTTATTATAAAAAACATAATTAAAAATAAATAACTATTATTATAAATGTTATTTTATATTAAAAAGAAAAACTATCCTTTATAAAGAATATTAAACTTTTTTTATTAAAAAAACTTTAAGTTCTTTAAAATAATTATTATAATACTATTTATTGTTTACTAAGTTAAACTTATATTCTAAAGAATATCTTAAAAGGTTTTATATACTATTTTAATAGTTATAAACTGTTATAAAGATTTTATTAATAATACAAAGTTAATATAAATAAAAAGTTAAAGTTAAAAAAATTAAAATAGATGTTTTTTTTATAATTTTAAATAAATAAAGTTTGTTTAAAAATTCTATATAAACTATCTTTTAATAATCAATATAATGTTTAACATTAATAAACTTTAACTTTTATTATTAATTATAATAGATATTATTAATATAAATAAAACTTTTTTAATAACTTATAGCTTTAAAATCAATAAATCCTATAAAGTCTTTATATTTATTAATAAATGTTTTTTTTACCTAGTATTTAAATAACTTTTAATGTATATTATTATTCTTACAGATTTTATTTTTGATTTAATATTAACCTATTTAAATTGAATATTAAAGATAATATTATAGTTTTATAAGTAATATATTGTAAAAACTATCTTAAAACATTATATAAAACATAATTATAAAAATAACTATAAAAAAGAGATTTAAAAACTTATATAGATCTATTTCAAGTTATAAACTAAAGTAAACTTGGTTTATAACTGTAAAACTTTAAAAACCTGGTTTTAAAACCTGAAAAAGAAATATCTTAAATTATATTAGATTTTTAAAGAAAAATAAGTTATTTATTGTTATATAAAGTTATATATAAGACTAAATACAAACTTTATATAACAGGAAAAAAGATATTACTATGTTATAAAGCTGTTTTTGAATCTTTAACTTTTATTAGATGATATAATTGGTTAAATAGCTAATTAAATAAAAAAAACTGTTTAAAAGACTTAAAAAGTTAAAGATAAAAGATGATAAAACAATTTTATAATTAATTATTAACAAGGATGTATAAGGTTTAATAAGATAGAAAATTCTTCTATACAGGTTTATAAAATATAATAATAACAAAAAAGACTATATTATAAAGGTAAAAAACAATTTTCAAAGTATTTTTTTATATAAGCTAAGTTTTATTATCTAAAAAGGATTAGATTATAAAAGAAAAAAAGTTTTAATAGTATTTTCTATTAAATCTTTCTTTTTAAATATAATGTTTCTTAAAAGTAAAAAGTTAACTAATTATATTTAACAATATAAGTAAAACTTATCTATATTATCAATAATAATAATTAATATCTGTTATATTAAAGATATAAAGATAAAAAACTTAGGTAAAAAGGAAATTTATTGATAAGGATCAACATGGAGGAGTATTGAATAGTAAGAAGGTTGATTAAGAAGCTATCTAACTGCAGGGTAGCAAGCTATATAATGGATGCTAAGTCATGTGACTATAAACAAGTACAATGTTAGCAATTAGCTAGTAAGGAGCACTCAGTGAGTGACTACCCTATACACAAGTCTATAACAACTGTTGCAATAGTAAAAATAAAACGTCATCCTGATGTTTCTAACTAATATAAAATATGTATATCAAAGTCAGTGATTTCTGATGTGAAGGCACTATCTGTCTTGACAAACTATATATATTCCCTTTAGAATAACTGACCGATCTGACATGTCTGATAAGTGATTGCTGCAGACAAGGACTTATATCATCATAATCCTTGATCAGATCAGAAGACAACTCCAGTAAATCCTTATCATACTACTTGTTGAACTCTAGGCCATAACCTTTCTACTTAACTAGATATTAATATCGCTGATATCCTCTTCATAGACGCCGGATGCATCGATCCAAAAGATACTCAATTTCAAAACTCTTCTATTCATTATTGTCATCCTTAGTCTCAACTGGACTTGGATGATCAGGACATGGATAACGATATAGGTTATATCCTATAGCTGGTTTAAGCTGACTGATTAAGATGACCAGGTGGATGTTCTACCTAGCAGGCAGGTCAAGATGATAGACAAGGTGTCCTATTCTCTTAAGGACCTTAAAGGGTCCTATTTGTTATCCTGACAACTTCTGATTCAGCCTGTTAGCAACTTGATAGCTATGATAGAGTTTTAGGAAGATTAAATTGCTGATATATAGGTTGATCAGGATGTGGCAGCGATTGTAATACATCTTAACCATTATATTGCTGAATGTAATCTAGTCTTAGGCCTTCTGTATATGGATTTGCCTTGTTTTAGCTATGCTGGACATGTTTGAAAGCTGTTAACCCACTAGGAGGTTAAGATCATCATTCAGCTTGTATCTATATATAACTTCATTCAGGGCTTATCCAGTAATTGTGTTTGTTGTATTATTTAGCTGTAACTCCAGCTGTTTACAGAAACTGGACCAGTCTGACTCAAGGATATTGGTTTGCTCCCTTTTATGAATGTTGTCCTTAAAAGTTTTAATTGCATATGTCAGTATCCAAGTAAACCAGAAACACAGAGCAATTTCAATAATCTAATTCATATACTTACTCTGACCATTCATCTGAAGGTAATAGGCGATCAAAAACAACAGTTTCATACTTAGGCAGGTAAAGATAGCTCTCTATATATCAGATAAGAATTTCAGGTTATGATCAGATATGATCCTGGCTGATACTCCCCAATATACAGTCCTATCCAATAGAACATTGGTCTATTATTCAACAAAGTAGTTATCTTATCCAGGCATCAGGATAACAGCCTTAGACAGCTTATCCATAGCTGTTATGAAAGAGTTGTATTTCATGGATGACAGTTCCGGCAAACCTAGTATGAAATTGATAATAATCATATTAAAAGTTTATAGCAGGATCTCAAGTGGTTATAGCATTCTGTACAGTTTATATCAGCTTATCTGATTAACCTTGTATTGTGGATAATGGTATATATATTGTTTAAGATGATAAGAGAGCTTCCTGAGATATAAACTAGCAACAATCTGGCTATAAGTATAATGAAAGCCTGTATAACTGGCTTTGTTATAAGCTAGATGGAAAACATCTTATTCTAGAACTTATGGTATGTATAGCTGCTCATGATCATCATCTTCATTTTAATAGTAAAGAAGCCTGTTCTTTAAGACAAAACGGTTCTTGAATCAACACTGTTGATTTATAACAGCTGGCTGCTCTGGCTGCTCTGGCTGATCCACCTGGGCTAGCTTGCAAGATACTGAGTTGATATCAGCAGATAACTTATTATCAGAATCTGAATCTGAATCTGTTAACTTATATTTATCTGTATCTTACTCAGTTAAGTCTGTATCTTGTTGCTTAGTCTGAACAACCTCTAAGATCTTCTACTATTGTTTATTAACAATGTAGACTTTATAAAGCTTTATCTTGAACTTATCTAATAGTTCTACCAGGGTAACATAGTGAACAAAGACCTAGAAGGAATCAAGAACACTATCTAAGTCTTCTTCATGACTGACTGGGTTCAGATTAATAGCTTTCTCATATAGTTGAAACAGGGTATCTGGGATGATATAGTGTCTGCCTGCCTTATGTTGCATATCAAGGTTAAATTAAGACAGGAATATCAAAACTCTCACTAGCTACAGATTCATTTTATCTATAGATATAATACCTAAGAGTTAAAACTGTTTAATTATCCTGATTATTATAGTATGATCAGTATAGATAATAACCGGATAAGCCTCAGGAACAAAAGCCTTGATTAAATGCTGGACCTTCTTGATTGCCCAGATAAATCCTGTAACTTCTAGCTCCATCGGTTAATAGTGTATTTCTAGCCTATTCAACTCTTTACTCAAGAAGAGGATAGGCTTAATATCAGCCTTGGTACAGGGAGACTTATCCTTATTCTATTCTTTAATATGATAAATCATAATCCTGAAGCCATGTTCCTTGGATGCATCTATGTTGACATACAGCATCTGGGAACGGTTAAAGTGTACCAGGAATAGCTTATTGTAAAATGTATCCTGAATCAGTCTAAAGGAACAGACTTTACAGTCTGATAGCTTGGTTAGATATATATTCTAGGTATATCAATATTGTTGGTTTTGATTGTTCTTTAGGGCATTTTTGAACAAAAGGACCTTTTATTGCCTGAGTAGCTTTACAAGCTGTGAATAGTACAATATCTGTTTCCAGAGATACTCAGTCAGACCCAGATATAACTTTAAAGCCTTAAGGGTTACAGGGAACTTAAATCTCAGTATGGCTTAGACCTTCTTATCAATAATCATAAGCCTAAAGCGATCAACTTGCTATCTAAACAGCATCATAATTAGATATCTGATAAACATCTTATTTAGTAAAAGTGTAATTCACTTGCTAGCTAGTAGCTGAAAGACTGCATCCAGGTATTAAACATGCTTATCCAGGATACAGCTAAAGATGATGATATTGTCTATATAACAATAAGTATACCTCTGATAAGGACAAAGTATACAGTCTATATGGTACTGTATGAAAGCAATGTTGTTATAATAGCCTATAGATGCTACTGAAAAGGTCTCCTAGCCATGGTAAATCATAATTGTCAGCTTATGACAATCTTGCCGGATAATAAGCTACTAATAGAAGAAAATCAGAATATCAATCATAGTGATATACAGACAGTCCTAAACAACAGACAGGATATCATCCTAAACAGGGAACAGGTAATTATCTGGCTTAGTGATCCGATTTAGATTATAGATATCAACTATTACATATCTCTTCTTCTTTCTGTTGATAATCTTCCAGATAATGAACACAGGGTAGGAGAACAGAGTTAAAGAAGTAGTCCATTCTATATGACCTTGGTCCTGTATCTTGTTAAAAACCTTGTTAATCAGCTTCTTAACATTGTAACCTTGTTAATAGATCAGGTACAACTGTCATGGTTCTTTCTGTTTCCAATTAGCGATAAAAAGGACTTGTATATACTCAGATTTGAATATGTCAACAATCTGACCATGGTTAATCCAGAGACTAACATATTGCTCTAAGATGGGAATGACTCAGCTAACAATGTCTTAAAAGCCATATATAGTGATTTTGTTCACCAGGGTTGTTTCAGGTATAGATTCCAGAGTACAATCTAAAGCAACAAGCTTAGGTAGCTGCTTGTAGGTTGGCTCTGTTATAATAGCAAAAGAATTAAGACTTTCAATTCTATTAGTTGCCCTGACTGACTAATGATAGGCAAAGACTGCATAACATTCCTTGTTGTCATAGTCAGCTATTATACCTACTTAAATCTTATTCGGTATCTTGATTGGATAAGGAACATTGTTTTGAACTTGGACAAAGGAGAAACTTATATTGACAACATGAGTATATACTATACAGTTATAATTTTTGTAATTAGGTTTAAATACTAAGTTATGATTATCCATCAGTTTGTTTGCCTGGATAAGCACTTTAGCTATTGAATAGGCCAGGATAACGGTGTTTTTCATGGTCAGTATGGACTGATTCATTTATCCTGACTAAAGAATGATTATCAGGTCTGTCATCATATCCTGACAGCACTGGAGGGTGAGCTATTGAGTCCTAAGGTCGATTTTTATATCTTTAGGACTGAGGATATCTATGTTAATCAATATCCTGGCTTATAGGTCATCTATGATATAGGCTTCCTGAATCAGTAGACCTTTAACAGGCTTATCATTCAAGTGTCCAGGTATATGTATATACAGTAGCATATATTCAGTAGCTGAATGAATCTTTAAACCAATGTTTCAGACTGTTACTGGCTCCTTTATATGGTAGATAGTGATATCCAGGACCTCTTGATGCATAAAGTCATGATCTATCAAGGTTATGATACAGTTGGTATCCAGATAGACGTTCTAGACAAGCCTTTTTGATGATAGCTTGATATTGACTGTTATATAATGTTAACCTTGAAAGCTGTATCCTGGGAATCGGTTCTAAAGTGCTGTAGATATGATGATTTAAACTGGAGATGTATAATTTGCGTTAACTTATTAGGTCTGTTTATCTAACTTAGTCTCTAAGACTGATTTAGTTAGAGCTACCTTGGTGGGAATCAAGGCTATTGATTCTAGGGTAGTAATATAGGGTACTGTGATCTTGAGAGTAGCACACCGGCAACAGGTCTTATCTTGAACATATTTATAGAGTTTGTTGCCTGATGGAAAAACCTTCTCATAATGTTGATATTGGTAGGTAGCTTTGCTTAGGACTGTCCTATCATAACAAAGAAGTGATCGGTTATATACAGGTTGTTATTATAGTTATATATATCATTATGCTCAGAATAGCTGATGTCAGCTAGCCCTTAGAAGGCATTATAATCATTGTTATATGCTTCAGAGTTATAAGCACCTTGATCTAGATCAGCCTCCTGATTCAATGGCTGCTGTTTATATAGCTGGTTAGCTAAGTCTAGACCTTGGTCATAACTGTCAACTGACTCTGTTAAGTCAGCTTGGTAGGCTCTCTGAGGATGGAAGTTAGAATTGAATTATCCTGGATTAAACTATCCAGACTGTAAATAACGGTTCCTGTTGTATGAGTTGCCTCCTGAATTGGACATATAACGGTTAGGATTGTTTGAGATATTGATGTTTACTCCTGTTAGGCTGGCCATGATCTGTAGACAAGATAGCAAGGCAGGTAATGCATGTCTGTCACTCAGGTTGCCGTTAGAATAGTACTGTTGATTCTGGTAAATATTGAATCTTGACTGATATGGTTGGAAGTTAAACTGCTGAAAACAAGGGTTGAATCCTCCATGGAAAGGTGGCCTATAGAACGGATACTGACTGAATCAAGGCTATTGGTTATTACCCCTGTTCTAATTGTTGTAACTATTATCTCGGGAATCTTGTAAGTCACAAGGTCTCTTAGTATAAACATGCAAGTCTTAATAAGTAAAATCATTAAACCAGTTAGCTTATTTACACTTCAGTATCTGTATGAACTGCTGGATGGTAATGTTGTATTCAGGTTTGTTAACTATATGACATAGTGGTATATTGAGATATATCCAGGTTTCCATAACAATGCTAAAGTTGTCTATAGCTTGGTTAACGGCTTATACAGCAGATTAGACAGCATTGATATACTCTACAACAGTATAATTGTTTCAAACGTCCTTGATGATGTATCTGACTGAATTGAGTTTCTTTCAAACATCTGTAGGAGTAGGTCTGAAACGTATCTTTAGTTGCTGACACCATCTTTCAACCAGATTTAGGTGATTAATAATACCGATTCAAAAGATATCATTCAGCTTAAAGTTCTATTATGATTAGGTGAGATTATACAGATAAATCTCAAGGTTCTGACGGATCTTGACTGSGTCCTAAGTCAATACAGTAACTTGAATACAGTTTATAAAGCTAAAGATATCTTAATAGTATATTTTATCATCTTTATCAATGATGTCTCCTATATTAGCTATCTAGCATGTCCGGGTAGAAGAGACCAATCTCAGCTATCTTCTAGTAGCTATTACTACCATTGGGACCGGCTGGCCCAGGCGGACCTGGTTTACCGGATTCACCAGGTAGACCAAAGAGGCTATAACCTTGATTATCTTAATTAGCTCATCGGATAGAAGTTTTATAACTTGCTAGATAGCAGTCTATACAGTAGCCGTCATACCAGGTAGGACTTGGTCAACAGGGTTCAGGTTATCTATATTATTATAGGGTATCTTATCTTTAACTGAGGTATTTGGACTAGGTGACAGCTAACTGAAATAACTTTGGTTTGATGCTGTTGATTGTATTGGTCTTGATTGAGATGGATGACTAAGTAGAGATTGAGCTTTAGGAAGAGGGCTTGATCCAGTAGATAATAGCTAATGCTCTTTCTTAAAACAATAATAGGTTTTAATATATTAGAAATCGGCGGTTTTGAGTTTGAATTCATCTATTGCTTAATTGAAGTCCTACTGAATAAGCAGGAACTCTGGATGGGGTAAGGTGATGAGGTCTGGAACAGATGATGACAAGGTGGAGAAGGTATACATATGATGTGTTTGACCTTGGTTACAGCCGGCTGAGTCTTAGCTAGCTGAGGCCCTTTTACCTAATAGTAATGGATAGCAATAATAGGTTATAACTGCCTTAATGAAAAGATGCATGTCTTAATCAAGCGTACAAGCTGAAGGATGTCTGTTTTGAAATATATCATGAAGCTGATATGCAACGGTCAGGGTCTTAGATGATAGAGTAAGCAAGCTGAGTATCTCTCTGATCGCTAGATTGCTAATTAAGCTGTCTGAATCAAGAGTCTTGATTCAGGTGTTGGTTGGAGAGGTTATAGGTAGACAGGGTAGGAGGGAGCAGACATGACCGCCCAGATGGCCGTCTGTTTATGATATTTTGCTCAGAGCTAATAGAGGACTTCCTGATTGTTGTTCTAGATTGATTGCTATATACTAACTGGTATCACCTTGTGATATTGCTACCAGGTTGATAAGGATCAATATAGAGGAGTTTTAAATAGTAAGAAGGTTGATTAAGAAGCTATCTAACTACAGGGTAGCAAGCTATATAGTGGATGCTAAGTTATGTGACTATAAGCAAGTGCAATGCTAGCAACTAGCTAGTAGGGAGCGCTCAGTGAATGACTACCCTATACATGAGTCTGCAACATTTATATAGATTCCTTTATTAAATTTTCTTTTTAATTAATAAAACAGCTTTTAAATAATTATATTGTTAAAACAATTGTTTTTTTCTATTTCTTAGATATTAAACTTAATATATAATATATTACCTTTTTTATTATTATTGATAATATAGATAAGTTTTACTTATATTGTTAAATATAATTAGTTAACTTTTTACTTTTAAGAAATATTATATTTAAAAAGAAAGATTTAATAGAAAATACTATTAAAACTTTTTTTCTTTTATAATCTAATCCTTTTTAGATAATAAAACTTAGCTTATATAAAAAAATACTTTGAAAATTGTTTTTTACCTTTATAATATAGTCTTTTTTGTTATTATTATATTTTATAAACCTGTATAGAAGAATTTTCTATCTTATTAAACCTTATACATCCTTGTTAATAGATTTATAATTTAAAAGTTGTTTTTATAACTTAAAAGTTTTAATACCATGATTAAACTTTAAATCTTTAAGATATTATTACAAACTGTTTTACAGATTATTATCTATATTATTGTATACTTAATACTGTTTTTTAAATCATTAAAATAACTAAAGAACTTAAATAATTATAAGTTTAGTTTTTTATAGATTAATTTAAAAAGTTAATAAATATTTTTCTATTAAATACAGGATATATTCAACAGGTTAAAAAAAGCCTTTTTGTTTAACTTTTATTGTTAAAAACATTCTATAAATACTGATTTAAGTTTTATAATAAAACTATATAATAAGAATTAACTAGTTAAAAGGTTATAAAACATAATATAAAATAACATAAGATAATAAAAACAATAATAATAAAGATCTATAAAGAAAAACAAAAGATTTAAAATATAATTAAGTTTTAATATCAATAACATTTATTATTATCTAAGTTAATTATCTAATATGTTTAATAACTAAAATATAATTATATTAATAAAATACTGATTAAAAAAGAAAAACTGAATAAAGTTTATCTAGAAATACTATTTTGATCTTTTATTAAGATCAAAAAACAAGTTTTAAACAATAAGAAAACTATAATTATTTAAGTTACTAAAACCTTAATAAAGAAACAAGTTATAAAAAAGCTAGAAATAAACCTTAATAAAGATAAAAATTATATCAAGTAATAATAATAAGAATAAGGTTTATTTAAAGAAGTTTAAGTAATTGTTAATATAAAATCTGTAATTTTTCTAACTATAAATACTAATAATAATAATATTAATAATTATATTCTTGAATTAAAGTACTATTGATATTAAAAGAAATACATCTTTTTTATACTATGATTATAACAATGTTAAAGACTTTAATATATGGTATAAAGATGTTATATTTCAAAAGCTTAAATCTATAGCTTTTAAACTATCTTTTCTACATTATAACAGCTGTTTAATTAAATCTTCTGTAAAAGTTCAAGATAGTTTACAACAAGCTTTTAAACAACAACAACATTGACAACAAGGTACAAAGTCTACAAGGAAGTCTTCTAAGAAAAAGAAATCATGAAATGGTTAGTCTGGTTGTAACAAACAGGTGGGCAGGAGGTTTGCACTGACTCAAGGTGCTATTCTAAACTGCTGCTGGTGTTCTAGTATACAGTGTGCGCGTCTGAAGTGCCGACTCCTCGCTTCGTCTAGGGCTAAACCCTAGGCGTTAGGCCCGATCCGATCCCCTAGGCTGGCGCCCTTCCTCCGCGTGCAACACTGGTTGTCATGAAAGGAAATCAGTCAGAAACAACGTTTCAACAACGTTGTACATAGCATATATAGAATCAGCAGACTTATAGGACTTATATAATTAACTACACCAAATTCCGACCGAAATTACTATCTTCAAGTCATTGGAAAAGCTTCAAGCAATCTATCTGAACAGTCTCGCTGGCGATGATGGTGCTCGCCATACTAATTTGGTAGGGGTTTTCATAGGCGATGTGGTTAAAATTCGGTAACTTTTTCGGTTAAAAAACTTTTGATTTCAACGCTCCTGAAGCACTCCGGTTAGTCCGTACGGGGTACAGTAAGGTTCCTAGGGCGGCGATAAGCCTTGTAAGGGTGCCCTAGTACACTCTAGCTGATGCTTGGTAGGTTAAGGTAAGGATGCGGAACTCATACACAGGCCAATCATTGTGACGGACAAGTGAAATTTGTGTTTCCGTTGATGTAAATGACAGTCAAACCAGAAATGTCATAATTCGCCGTTTAGGCACTCCGAGAGCTATATAATCCCCAGCGAAACCTCCCCGCCAAAACCCCACAATAGTACGCCAGCCGGCACCGTAGTCGTCCACTAGATCGAGACAAAGAAGCTCTTTTCGCCCTCCTCTGGCTTGACAAATGCCCGCTTGAGGATAGGGTCGGCGCAGGAGACCCTGATGCGCTCTGGCGTCGCCGGGCTCCTGAGACTCAGGACACTCTCCTCGCCAAACTCCTTCCGGGCCGCTTTCAGCGCATCGCGGATGGCGAAGAAGACGACGCTGCCCAGAGAGGCGGCTCGCCGACGCCGCGGGACCGCTGGATGGTCCGCAGGTTCTCCCATTGCACGTCCTTGAGCAAGCTCACGTTGAAGACCTGCGGGATGTCCCTGAATCCGGGGATCTTGTACGTGCCCGGCCCGCGCGTGAAGATCTGGCCCGACGCCCGATGCCAGAGCGACTCCTCGGTGGTGAAGAGGCCCTGTCCTTGGATGAAGGCACCCTCGATCTGACCGTAGTCGATGGCCGGATTGATGGAGCGACCGACGTCCATCTTGATGTCGGCTCGCAGGCACGTCCAGTCACCGATGAGCGTATCAATCTGCACTTCGGCCGCCGCCACGCCTTGCGTGAAGTAGTAGAACATCTGACCCGTGTTCTCACCCCACACATAACCCACGTCGGGCGTCCGATAGAACCCATTGGCGGAAAGATTGACACGGTCAAAGTAAGCGGCGGATGCAAGCTTCGACATGGGCGCATCGGCACCAAATTTTTCGCGATACGGAGCTAGCCGCTGGTTGATCTGCTCGCACGCGTTGAAGATGGCGTAGCCGTTCAAGTCGCTTGGTGCCGATGCGGCTGTCGACGAGGTGTTAGCCACTGTGTTGGTAGCTGTCTCGGAAATGTGGACATTCTCCAAAGGCACCTTCAGGGCTTCGGCAGCGATCATTGTCATCTTTGTGTGGAGGCCCTGCCCCATTTCTGTGCCGCCATGGGCGACGAGGACCGACCCGTCGTGATATATATGCACGAGCGCGCCGGCTTGGTTGAGGAAGAGTGCGGTAAAGGATATCCCAAACTTGGTGGGAATCAATGACAAACCACGCTTCTGCCATTTGTGCGTCTTATTAAACTCATCAACAGCCTGCCGTCGTTCAGCGTACTTGGTTTCCTCTTGAACTTGCTTCCACATGATCGGTACATGGAAATCCTTCAGTTCCTGGTTGTAGTGGGTTATGTCATGATCCTCGTACATGTTGATCGTTCTCAGCTTCTCCACTGGGATATGTAGGTGGTCGGCAATCTCCTCCATGAATGACTCGCATATAAACATGCCCTGCGGTCCACCAAATCCTCTGAATGCTGAATTCGAGACGGTGTTTGTCTTTGCGATGCGACCTCGCACGAACACATTCGGGATGTTATAGACCCCGTCCACGTGGGATAAGGCTCGCTCCACAACAGCGCCACTTAGGTCTTGTGACCACCCGCCATTGCAAAAGATATCTGCATCCAGAGCGACAAGCTTCCCATCATTATTCACGCCCACTTTCCAACGTCCAAGGAAGGGATGCCTTTGGCCGGATGTCATGATGTCCTCATCACGATTCAGCATGCAGCGAACAGGGCGCTTATGCTTGTTCGCTGCCGTGGCCACGATTGAAGCTAGTTGAATGGACCGCGTCTCCTTGCCTCCAAAGCCACCTCCAAGACGCTTAACCCTAGAAACCACCTTGTTCGCTGCTACATTACATACCTGAGCAACATAGGTTTGGCTGTCATATCGTTAGCGTGGGTCTGGCAGACGCGGCTGAGTTGCTTACGTCTCGGTTGGGTTCTGAGTGCTACTCCAAACCTCTACCTCGCCATCTTCTGGTTTTGGGATAACAACGCATGCCATAGTTTCGAGGTAGAAGTGTTCTTGGCCGCCCATGCGGGCGACACCCGTAAAAACATGATCTGCATCCTTGAAAGCAGCTTCTGGGTCGCCATTCTTGATAAACTTGTAATGGCTGAAATAGCTGTCGTGTTCGATAGCTTCCTCTATCGTAAAGATGGCTGGAAGTTCCTCGTAGTCTACCTTAACGGCGCGTGCGCCTGCAGCTGCATGTTGCGCGGAATCTGCTAGAATGAGTCCAATTGGTTGTCCCGCTGTATAAACTTCATCGACGGCGAAGAAAACTTCGTCCCGAGAAGGAGCTCCCCACCAGTTGGCATCGGCGGAGGGGAGATCAGAATGATTGACAAAATCAACTACACCCGGAAGTTCCAAGGCGGGAGCATAATCGATGTTCAGTATCTTTGCATGAGCTTTGGTGGACAGCACCAAGCAGCCGTACAGCTCATTCTTCTGCACAGGAATGTCATCCGTATACTGAGCCTGGCCGGTGCACTGCTTCAGTGCAGCGACGTGTTCATGGGGCTTTCCAAGGATTTGTTGTTGGTATGCTACCGTCGAGTCATGATCTTTCTTGCCGAAAGATATTATTCTTTCAATTTCACCAATAGCTTGCGCGTCGAGATCTGCTTCTGTTACCTGCAATTCCGCAAGCACTTCGTGATAGAACTTGTAAAAGAAACTGAATGCAAGCGACTTCCGATAGATTGCCATGCCTCCCGGCACGCCGAACCTTAGGTTGAAGTCTTCTTCCAAGGCGTTCATTGTGCCTTCCAAAGTCGCAGGATCTGTCCATTTCTTTCCGATAAGATATGCTTGAGCTTTTTTTGCGGGGATCGTAACAGGAGCCATGCCCCCATAGATCAAATTAACGTTCTGCACAACATGCTCGTCGTCCAAGGCAACTCGGAGAGCGGCGTTGACTATGGCGATGTCGTCATCCTTCCGCTTCGCCTGTTTGTAGGCTCGCATGTATTCGCCTTTATCATTTGTGACAGGAACACGAATGCTGGCAATGATCGCATCTGGATCAAGGGCAGTAGCTCGGTAGCCCTTGAAGAACTGAGACATAGGAATTTCAGTTTCGCCTCTCACCGATTTAGCGAGGAGGATTGCATTAGCAGCCATGAATACAGGGTTGAGATCGGAAATGGGGGATGCAGTGGCCAGGTTTCCTGCAGGAGTGCCCACATTCCGGATCTGCCTTCCAGCAAAATAGCGCAATTGCTTATGGATGGCGGCAAAGACCTGCCCTCTCACAGGACCATAGTGCTCTTCTGCTTCCTTGGCGATGTTCTCCAAATCGGTCAGGGTGACATTTCCTCCAATTTCAAGATGGTCGTCATGGAGCGAGTATTGCCGCAACTCATGAATATCACCAACGAAAACCGAGGCAGTGTATTGCATGGCCTTGAACTTGATCTCAATCTGTGTTTCGGTGCTTCCTCCAATAACCTTTGCCCCTGGATAGGCGCTCTTGATCTCTAAGAGCTGTTGCAGTGTCACTGGGCGAAACCACTTCTTGCGCTTGTTTCCGAAGGCTAATGGTTTGAACTCATGTTTGCGTAGAGCGGTGGGAATATGAGCTCCGTGTCTGGCTTATACTCAATGAAACCCGGGGGCGTGAAGCTCTTAATCGGTTGGTCTTCGAACGTGCCATTACTGCCGTCTTTGCAGCAGGCACCGTCTATTTTGCGGCTACCGCTGTCCATACAGCAACCAGAACCTCCGTTCTGTTTCGCCATGCCGCAGCTCCTCTTGTTACTGAACGTCTGCGCCGCGTCCAGGATAGGACGGTAACCAGTGCATCGACACAGATTGCCATCGAAAGCCTCCTCTACACGGTGTTCCGATGGATCGGAGTCATTGCGCAGGAGGGCATACATGCTCTGTTGTTGGAAGGGTCAGCTCTCCATGATAGCAACGGACGGATGTTCTAACCATGACGATGCCTGGTGTGCAGAACCCGCACTGGCTCCCATTGCCCTTAGCTATCCGCTCCTGTACAGGATGAGGCTGCTTGACATTCCCTATCCCCTCAATGGTGATGACATGCTTTCCGTCGACGCTGACCAGCGGGGCTAAGCAGGCATTGACGGAAGCATGGTAAATCTTTCCGGTCGTCGGGTTGTATTGGGATACGACCTCAAAAAACTTCAGCAAGGCAACGTCCAACGGCTTGCTCCACTCACCACCGTGCATGCTCCACATCCACCCTCGGCACAGCCCAGCTTCGTCCCCGTAAGCCCAACTCCTCGCAGATATTCGAGCAACGTAACCTCCGGGTCGGCTGTATCTAGCACGACCCTGGTGCCGTTCAGATAGAAGCGCAGAGTATCCTCATACTGGGCGGTAACCTTGGCTAGAGCATCGGTGGTCTCATAAGAGACAGCCGGCTCTACAAGCCCTGGAGCCATGTTGGCGAGGGTCTGGCCGAAGTTTTCAATAATATTGTTATATACGGGCGCGTACGCAGGTAGTTGCAGTCCTCTCTCCTGGAGTCGGGTTGGATGGGACTAGGGAGAAGGCTCGTGAGGGGCCGATCTGTCCTCGACACACATAGTACTGGAGCAATGGAGTTGGAGTGCGGTTCGGATGGGTGGCGGTAAGATAAGGCAAGACAGGAAGAGCATTAAGGAATCGCAAGCTTGTCAAGGCGGTCGAGGCCTTGATTAAGGGAGTTACTTCGTTGCATTTCAGCTTGACAAACAGCGATGATGTATCTGTACCCCGTTATCAGCAAAGAGTTAATCCAGCCCCTCTGATTGGCTAGTGGGCGCTATCAGGAGGTACAAACCACGCTATCAAACGAAACGGTGACCATCTACCCCCAAAACCCCCAATCACTGGCTACGAAGTAGGTAGACATACCTCGGCGCTCGTCGGGTACGGTACAAACTTCGGTGGAGAACGAGGAAGACGCAATGGAAAAACGTCGTTAGATCTTTACGACAGAACTGACAACTGATGATTTCGGTGTCCAGCATGATGCTTTGCTGGGGATTCGTACAATAAGGTACCTTACTCTGTGTGCGAGGTCCCCTTGTCTCTGTACCTTACGAGATAAGGTGTACCACTAGTTTCGTACTTGCACCTTAAACCAGTTAAGCTTATCCCGATCGCGATACAAAGCAGATCCCCGGATATTTGGAGATCCGATCACTCGGCGTTGTCTTTCCCCGGCCATCCCCAGTGACAAGCTCCTAAGGTACCTACCTACCTAAGGTACTTTATACGAAGCAGATTACCCGTATATGTGCTCCGTAAGCTGAGGTCCCCTTTGAATGACGAACAGAAAGGTGTAAGAAGCATCATCTTAAAGGCCCAGATGACTAAATCGCCAATCCGGCATATAAAATCCGACCTTACTCGACACCGGCGCCATGCCTTCTACTGCGCAGGTCAGTTCCCGCATCCGGGGTGCTATCATCGGCCTCGCCGTGTGCGATGCTCTGGGAGCCCCCGTCGAGTTTCACCGGCGAGGCGCATTTCCCCAGGTCACCACCTTCCTCCCCAATGCCAACTTCAACACACCTCCCGGGTAGTAGTTCTTCTCTCAATTGCACAGATCGATAGCTAACAGGTCTCCGCCGCGTGCTGTAGCGCCTGGACGGACGATACTTCAATGACATTATGTCTTGCATCTGCACTGATAGAGACACAAGGGGCCTTTGACCCCGTCGTGCAACTGCGCAACTACCTGGCGTGGTTTATGAAGGGGCATCTGTCCTCGATCGACCGCTGCTTTGACATTGGTGCAGCAACCCGCACGGCACTAACAATCTGGGACCGCTTTCTCCGACAACCTTCAACCGGGATCCCAGAAAAGACACGGATGATCGTCGACGCGCAGGCAGAGATAGACGTGGCTCTAAACAACTGGGACTGCTGTGGGAACGGTTCCTTGATGCGCATTGCGCCTATTGGGCTTGCATGGTGGCCCCACAGAGAGACAGCCATGCAATACGCTGCCAAGGAGTCCGGTCTAACCCATCCATATCCCATCAACGGAGAATCTTGCGTCGTCTACACCTCAATGATCGTCTCAGCTGTTCATGGCGACAGCAAGGAATCATTGGCCAACCTAATGGGGACGTTTGACTCCAAAGGAAGAGCCCTTCAGGAACGGTTCCAGGGGAGAGATGCTGTGTCGAAATGGAAGGCGGTAGCCCCGGAGCAGATCAGCAGCAGCGGCTTCGTTGTTGACACGCTTGAAGCTGCAATGTGGGCATTCTTCGTTACTGAGACCTTTGAGCAGGGTGCCATTACAGTAGTCAATTTAGGTGAGTGGCCTCGCTCCCCCCCGACATTCTGCCGGTCAACTGAAGCAAGTCGGTCATAGGGGATGACGCCGATACCGTCGGCGCAGTCTATGGCGCTATTGCTGGGGCCTTTTATGGACTAGAAGCTATTCCAGATGGATGGATTAGGGGCCTGCAGAAGTTACATGTCATTGAAGGCATAGCCAGGAGCCTTGCTGAACTCGACCTGCCGAAGACCGACACTGGGTAAGAGGTAGATCGCATTGGACCGATACATCATCAGAAGCCATTTCATTCGAACTATCAATGATCTGCAAGCGCCGTCACTTCACCGAGGACCAATTATGAGAACCCGCTGCCGAAGCAGGCTCCACCCTTGACGCTCTCATCCCGCAAAACAATGTTCGCAGGGAATGCATGAGCTGGAAGGAAACAGCGAGTAACAAGGAGTGCTGTAACAAAAAAAGAACCGACTCTCCTGTGACAACGACATCATGGATTACATTTTCATGACAGAACCACGAAAAGTTCTTGGGTAAGTAGGTCAGGAAAGTCGCATGCTGCACAGATACAGAATGAGTATTCGGGGACCCACGAATGCCACATTGACGTGATATCACTGTACGGAGGAAGGCCTGACCACCAGAGACCCTGAGACCCAGCCTACCAGAGGGCACTGTCCGAAACTCTCCACAACACTCCTTAGGTGAGCGCTGCATTGCCAGTCCATACCTATTGGGCTCCTAAAACCTGAGCGCGACACTTCCCGAAGGAAAGTAATTTCATCTTGCAATCACACTCGCTGTGATCGCCGCGAGTGAGTAGTCGCAGATTAAAATCGTAACATTTGAATATCAAAATATCATCATTAGACAGCCCATCATTCACAAATGATAGCTGTCCAGACTTCTCGGATTGTCCAGCTGCAGTGTAGGAACAGCCATACGGATGGCATTGTACAGATAGCGGGTCGTAGAAATGTCAATAGCATATTTAACATGCATCGTATGCCTGCAAATAAGTGTGCAAGTCAGAGGGCGAAGGAGATGCTCCGAGCATACTGTCACAGTCCAGACTCCGAAGCTCGAAATGGATGTCAATCAGGTGAGCGCCAGGTCAGGGACTCATAGGCGGCGCTTTCAAACCAAAGCCGATTTCATCAATGATCAGGTTCAAGGCGGCGGTTCAGATTTTTGGGTCATGCTGTGCCGGGCGGTTGCGGTTGCTCACCTTGGCCCTGGCCTTGCTGCTGTTGTTGAGCCATGGCAGCATACCACATAGCGACGTAGTTCTGGTAGCCGCCATACGGCGCATAAGGATCAGAAGCATCAGTGGCCTGGGAAGTGGTCATGTCACCAAGTTGCTGCATTCCCGCACTTTGTTGGCTATACTGCTGTGTTTGTGAGTAGGACTCATTGTATGCATCACTCTGACGCCCTCCACCGCCACCCCCGCGGTTCTTTTGTTGCTATGCAGCGGTCAGCGCGAAAGTTCTGGTAAGATGCCTCAGGATGTACCATACCACTGCATCTACTTTGTCCCATATTGCTTTCTTGGCTAGGTCGATTGCATTGCGCGATCCAATCAGGCCAATTTCGCGTTCAATATCCTGACCAGATGCTGGAGAAACATTGACCTTGCATCCAGAAGTGTTCTGGATATCCCTTATAGTTTCACCGCCTACCAAGGATCAGTCATCGAACTGGGAACCTGCGCGCGCAGAGAGAATGTGGAAGCTATACCTTTGCCAATAATCATACCTACGGTTTCTGAAGGGACACGGATGGAATCATTGATCTTGTCTCCACCTCCAGATGCAATATCGCGCGGCGGATCTCGTTGAGGCGGGCCACTCGCCAAGCTCTTTGTGTCGCTTTCAACAATTTCCATGATGAGATCCTTGGCTTTGGATGCAGCTTCAGGGCTTCCGATAAGATTCACTGGGCGCAGACCGTTCACACTCTTTGATTCTCCAACGATGTTTACATGACAGCCACTCCGTTCTTGTAGGTCTCGAATGGTCTCCCCCCCACGTCCGATGATCAAGCCAACTGTTCTATCAGGGACCATGATTTGCATGCTGTCTTCACCATCCCGGAGAGCTGGTTGATGGCCACTCATACCACGGCCGGTGTTAGCGCGGCTGCGATCCACCTGGGGCACTTCCAGCTTCGCTGCGCTGCCGTTCTCGTCAATAATGCGGTAGATCTTAGCCTTTGCTTCGGCTCTTGCTGTACGACTACCAGTGATCTTGCAGAGCCGTGTAGGGCCGGTGGCATCGGGACCGGTAATGAACTGCACCCGTGTGCCTGTTTCAGTCTCCACGCGTCTTAAATTCTCGCCTTGCCGCCCGATTATCAATCCCACTAGAGATGAGTCGATCGTGATTGTCTCTACGTTATCGCTGTCCCCATTTCGTGGAGGAGACCTGTCACCGCGAACGCCGAAACCTCGGCCAGGCGGCGGTGAGAGTGGGTCACCTAGCCTCCCTCGAGGCCCGGGGGAGTAGGATCTGTCACGACCATATTCCCTGCGACCACGGTCGTCCCTACGCTCGTCACGGTAAGGGTTGTAGTTGTCTCTGAAGCGAGTAGGCGGAGGGGACCGCGATCGAGAGCGAGAAGGACGATAGCTTCTTGCGCCCAGTCGTGGGTCGCTGTCACGGCTAGGATCTGTTCAAACACCGCGTCAGCCACCCAACACCCAGCTGCGACGATGCGGCGGACAAAGTCATACTGGAATTGCTTCGGCCGTCATATGATAGACCTTTCTCTGCAGCGATGCCCCTCGCTTTAGCGATGGCGTCGGCAATGCTGACAGAGCCCGAATTAACGGGTTTGATGTTGCTCAAGTCCAGACTTCCAGAGCTAGTAGGCTGCGGTAGAGCAAAACCGGACAGCGATGATGGTGGGGTCGAAGCGGATATGATGCCGGAGAACGCTTGCGGCAGTCCGGGCTGTGGAGCGGCTAGATTTGCTTGGGAAGGCGTTCCTCCCGGCCTCTGGGCGGCTGCACAAACTTTAGCAATTACCTCAACCAAGTGAAAGAGGCCACAGAAGGCCACTGCTACTGACCCAAAGCTGCGAGGATTGAAGTTATGTTGGCCTGTTCAGCCATTGTCGTCGTCAACAACTCTACAGTCGCTAGACAGCTCTAAACCATTACAAGCAACTAGCGGGGCAGCCGGATAGGAGAGGGCAAGCAGTATGAACGAGACAAAGCTAGCCCGATGGGCAAAGGACAATCAGACGAAAGACGGTTCTCTGACAGACGTGCTCAAGGCATGATCACGATATTCGTTGTGAAGCAAGAGCAAGGTCGATGAGGAAGAGCAGATCGAAAAAGCAAAGCGCCTGTGGAGGACAAGAGCCGTGAGGAGTTTCTTCTGGACGCACTCTGTAAAGGTATTGTTGGTAAGGTAAGGTAAGGTAAGGTAAGGTACCTGGCTTTGACCTTTTATTACTGCGTGTCATACAACGCTAAGGTAGTACACAGGGGAAGGGGTACCTACGCAGTACACTAAGGTACCTACTTAAGGTGAGGCAGCAAAATGTCAAAAAGAGATATTTATATAAAGTATCATGAACTCTCGAAAAGTTGGTAGATAGGGGAACGGGATGTCTTCTGCCAGTACCAGACGGCTAAGAAACGAATCAGATGGACTGCTACAGGAATGTCATCAGTGACAGGTAAAGCGACTCTTCGAAGGTCAAGCAAAGGGCTTTTGGAATAGATAGGTACCTTACCACGTAGGTATAATAAGGTACAGGAGAGGTACGGGCCTTACCTAAGTACCTAGGTACCTTACCTTAAAGGCCTTAAAGCGAGTCGCGTGTCAACGACATCTCTATGACCTGAGGCATTTGCCATTATTATTCAGATGTTCGCAATCCAGTCCAGTGCTCATCAACGACATCAAGCTGAGCTCTACTCGGCGGTGCAGTATGTACTACTGTTGTGATATTCCGTGCAGCAACTTGCTTAATTGTCTGAAATTGTGGATCATGCACAGCATTTGGAAAATATCATGGCCAGCTAAGAGACCTTGACCTCCCCTAGCGGCGCTATTGCAATGCAGTCATTACGCCTCCTCTGCTATTGACGTGTATCTGATGATCTTCACTATGCCTGATCTGCGGAACCCATGCATTACCGATTGATATGTTCTGGATCCCTTTTGTCGTATAATTGCACCTCTCACCCAGTGCAATTCACTTCATATTCTCTTTTATTCTGCGAATCTTGATCCACAGATGGCTCACCATGATGGCTAGGATTCGGAGATCATATTCCCTGCTCACAGAACCATCACCGGTCCTTGGAAGGAAGCGGCTGGCCTTCCGCACGATCAATGATGCTCACAACTTGCACGGCGGTGTCTGCTTATGTGGGATAACATTGTGTGCAAACCGGTTGTATAACTCGCCAGAGATGTCTTGCCAAAGCTGACAGCTATTGGGCATATTGATTGAATGATAATCATGGTTCGTCAGCACGGCCGGTGTATGGAGGGCCGTATTTCACTTCTCATGTTCTGTGCTGCTAAACGTTTCTGTTCTTTCAATTTGATCAATGTTCCAGAACATGTCTGACATAAGGAGTGAAACAAGATGATTGAATGTGATGCGTTGCCATTAGACAGAGCTGCGAACCTCCCTCCCTCGCAGCTTAAGGTGATGGTAGGTCTTGGTCGTTGGTGCAGGGTTTACGGCATTCTCCAACATAGCAAGCTCAATATCATACTGCTGTGAATGTTGCTAGCACCATGCACTGGTTCCTATCGGTTCTACTTGTGTTGTGTGAAAGTGCTAAGTTTTCTTTCACTGTCCTACCCGCTGAGACGTGCTCGCTTGGTGGACATCCTCACCTTCAGCGATCTAGAGGCCTCTACTGACCACCATTAGGGTATGGACACAGAATCTGTCATATTCTGTTCTGCACCAAGCTCTGGTGGATAGCTCAAACGTGCTTCGACCGCTCGGTGTTTCTGTGTTGCTTCTTAATAAGGCTTTCTCTTTGCATTCGAAGCAGTAAAAAGTTCTCTTTGACATATTTGTTCTCGATCACGAACTTTCATTGAACTCTTGAGTCAAAGCTTTTGAAGATGGAGCAATCTGGGCATGTAGAATCGAGCGCGGGTGTACAACCTGTCGCTGGCGCTGACAACGACCAACATGGTCATGACACGTTTTACGACGACAAAGATCGAGTTCCCAACCCACAACACGGTCTCACGGAAGACGTGATTTCTGATCCACCCGAAGACACACACGACGTGGCGGAGATCACGACACAAGATAGCACGACAGCATCCCAGGTGGCTTCAGACACAAGCGGTAGCATTCAGAGGGTTCAGGCCTTTCTAGGATCAAGTCTATTCAGCTTTCCTGAGCACACTCAAGCCGCCTTGGACGTGGTAGACGGTCGACTTTTTGTCTCTCTTATTTACACCATGCCAGATACACCTATATCCATCGTCCGACTGTTGGGGCCTGTGGATACTCCTCCAGATTGGGCAAGAATCCTTACGAACGAAGATGCTAGGCGTGCTATCCAACAGCAATACACCTCCGCACTTCAGCCGGGCCGGCTCGCCTTGGACGTTGCAGAGAGCCAAGTACACAACACTGCTGTGACCGTCTCCGGCTCAGTAGCGAATCCTGTCACGAAGCCTTCTGAGGCTTCCGTACACGAAACGTTGCCCGTACAAGCCGAATCACCTGAAGGTTCGCTTGCCGCTAATGGCACAGACGAAGAAGAGAAGCCATCCCGAAGAAAGAAGAAGAAGAAGAATAGGAAGAACAGAAACAAGCGCAAAGCTACATTCTCAGAGGTGGAAACTCAGACGCAGCCATTGCCGACGAATGAGGTAATGCATCTTCAGCTTCATTCCAATTAATCTGCAGCTAATATAAGGTCGTAGGATAATAATTCGGGGGATCGCACTCGCTCTATATCGTCAGTGGCTTACACCACAGATATTGAAGCTACTCAAGTTCCGCAACGAAGTGTATCCGTCCAACCAGTAAGTCATCGGTTCCATCCGGTTTAGTCCGAACTAAAAGAGTTTTCCTAGAATGATTTGAGTCCCGGCGAAAGCACTTCAGACCGTCAGAGACGCACAGAACCACTCCTACAGACTGGATTTGATACGGAAGAGCAAAAGAGTGCGGCTGGAGACAACTCTGACACAGTCCAAAAAGTCATCGAGGCTGGCAACAACTTTCAGGAAAGTCTTGAAACAGGCGCCAATGGCGGAGATGCATCTGCTTCCGAACAGAGCACTAAAGAACTTCTGTTCAGGAAAACGCGCTCTCACCGTGTGTCCAAATCCCTCACTCAAGCCGAGTTGTCCACTTATAACGAGGAACAAGAAACGCTGGAGGCGGCAATCGAAACATTGAAGAGATCCCCCCCGCCTCTGACTTTGGACGAAGCCCGCAGCAAGCGTGCGACTGCCCGACGTGAACGGGCTGATAGTATAGACTACATTCGCAAGAGGACTGCTTCCAGAGAGTCGTCGAACGCGGCTGCTGCTTCTCCACCTTTGTCTCTGCAGAGTACGTTGCATCTTGATACTTCCAGCCTCGGTCCTTATGAGTCGCCCTTCAGTGCTACACCGGTCGAGGAGTCGGACGCTCAGGTCTCTGCAGTACAGCAACTCGTACATGATGGGCCATCGACACCTGGGCTCAGAGTTTCCTCGCCTAGCTTGGGCTCTACATCTATTGGCGCGTCCAAGACACTTTTTTCGGCAAGTGCTAAGTCGTTAGATACGCTTCATGGCGCCAACTTACTGCTTCCTGCTACTGCCCATAGTGCCGCAGAATTTGGACTTGATCCTATCTCTGAAAAGATTGAACGTTTCGATCCTTCCGCAAAGGAAGTGGAAAGCGCCTCTTCTATAGCGTCGACGCGATCGACAGAACAACTGGAACGCTCTGACAGCCCCAATGCATCCGTGGCACCTTCACTTAACCCGCAAGCCAATGCCTTCGTACCGACGACTGGTGTCTCTCAGGATACCAACGAGGGGTTGCCGCTTGGTAACGCGACGCTCAAAGACGCGGAAAACGATAGCGAGTGGCAAACGGTCACTCGCTCCATCAAGGCACAGAAGAGGAAGGTTACCACGAGAGTCGAAAATCCTCCTACGTCAAGTCCAAAGAAACGGGAGCGCCCCGACCCAGTAGCTTTGCCACTCAGACAAAATGTTGCGCAGATGTCCGACCTTGAAAGCGGAGCGGTCAAAGATGAAGGGGCACTTCTAATGGAACGCTATGATGCCGACTTTCCGGCTCTGCCCTCGTCGAAATCTCTCCACTCTGAAGAGATCGACGTTCAGGCGAGGGCCAAGCTGCAGCATAACAATTATTCTATGATTGAGCGAGCCTCCACGACCCCGAAGGGCCACGCTACATCTGAGCCAGAGAAGACATCTGAGCCAAAGAAGACATTTGAGCCAGGGAAGACCCATGAGCCAGGGAAGACATCTGAGCCAAAGAAGAGATCTGAGCCAGAGAAAAAATCCACTAAACACAACAACACCATATCACCCGTAGTGGACTTTAGAACCGAAAAGGCAGAGACTGGTCGACGGGATCCGCCAGGTAGCAAGGTTGTCTCGGCAAAGTCAACCCCAGACGATGGGCATGATTCGACACGCCACCACGACCCAAGTAATGTCGACAACTCCCACAAAGGGCCGAGTGCGTCATCCCTGCGAAAGGAAGAGAACAAAGATATCCAGAAAGATGAACAACCCACCGGTCAAGCAGGCGGCGGTGAACATGCCGCCATTCCAGAATTAATCAGGCATGCCAAACCTGTCGCTTTGGAAAATCCGCTACTTTCATTGACTGAAAAACTCCTTATTTACCATTCACAAAAGAATCCTCAGTCGGTGTGACTGGAAAGGAGATTTCTCCTTCCGAGCTAGAAACCGAACAGCTAAGTTCTGTCCAGCAGGGAAAGAGGCGTTTTGAAGGCGGCATCTCTTCCGAAAATACTGGAACCATATCTGGCTCAAAAGTCAACCAGAAGAGCCAGTTGCCCGTGCCTCTGGGCAGTACGGCAAAGGAGCCCAAACGCATAGTCGATGAGGACATCAGAGCTTCAGAAGCCGCTTTTAGCGCATTTGGGGATGAGGAAGGAGCAAGCAACACCTCTACTCCTCGACCAGCATTGCAGCAGTCCATCCAACAAAGTCCACAAGATCTCCCCACTTTGGTGTCGCGTCTCTACAGAACAAAGCCTCTGATCCCTCCTTCTGCACCTCGTGACGCCGTCGATGAAGCGGCCAGAGGAAGGCAGCCTCCTGTCTGGGCGACCAACATTCTTTACCCCGGCACCCCGATCGAGAGTTGTATTCAGTCGTCTCCCGATACGATGTCCCCTATTCTCCAACGACTCGCTCGGCAGGGATATCCGATTTTCGACTTCCGCCGCGTGAAGCTCTACTGCTCGCGCTGCGTTAACCAGGTCTCAGATCATGGGGGTGCCGTTATCTGTCCCGGATGCGGCCCCAGCAGCTATACTCGGTATTGCAGCCGCGAACATCTTCTCGAAGACTTAGCACAGCATTGGTCGAGCTGTGGCACGCATTCCTTTGAGGTTGTGGTAAACTTCCGCACCCTTCCCGAACAAGCAGCTCTCCAAATCCCCGTGCTGCACGACTCCAGAGGGTTCATGAGCTTCCATAGGTCGAGGCAGCAGACATGGAACGTCTTGTACCATGACCAAGGCGACTATGCCGTCTTCGATGATCTACGGAAGGGATTGAGACTTGGGCGTCTCGTTGTGGGAGGACTTGCACCAACCCATGTGATCAACCTGAAGGACGCTGCGGAGAAGGACAGGTTGAACCGCGTGATAAACATCCTTTTCCATAACACCTACATGAAGATGTTTGGTGCGTATCTGTTCCGCCTGATCAGATATTACGTTACCAGGCAAGGGGAATTGAGCCACGAGCTGTGCCTGGAGGTGGACTTCCAGTTGAGGGCCGAATTCGACTACCAGAACGATCCGGCCAGCCTCGCTGGGTCAGACACCGCGGCATCCCTGGAGCAGGCCTGGACCGCCGGAGGAGGCGGGCTGGAGAGGCTGGCGGTGGAGCTGGAGAGGAAGAGCGCGCCGCTCCGCGGGTGGCGCCGCGAACATCCCACTGTGACCAGCACTTGGGACAGGATCCGGGGGGTGGGCTACCCTCCGATCCTGGGCCCGAGTGCCAAGGAAGTGTGGGCCAACGAGGGATTCGCGGGCTGGAACGGCCAACGGCGTCACTGGAGCTGAACGGCGATGATGGGACGCCAGGCCTGGGAGTGTTTCGCGTGGTGAAACTGAGATATGTATAATAGGGAGAATCAAATGATCATCACCGCGTAGCTATGGTTTCGATTACATTCTAGTGGACCTGTGTCTTACATGGCCGTGGTGCATACAGATGCTGGCAGCCGAACAGCTTGATGAAGGCGCTCCCAACGAGCGGTAGAAAAGACCTTGATCCCATGTCATAGTCCGTCCCACTACTGTGCTTTTTGCACATCTGCTAGACTGTTTATTGAGGGCACGGCCATTGCGTATTCCTTCTGTAAAGAGTAACAATCTCACTGATCTTCTTCTATCATCTTTGGGCTTTCTCTCTACAGGCTACATACCATACAAGAACAATGGTATCTGAACGGGGCTTTTGCTATGTCCAAGTCACTGGTCAGGAGACACTTAATCCTGTATGTACCTCTTAAGTCCACGCAGTCTCTCCTTGGCCAAATCAAGCACATCGTCCTCCTTACAGACGGCGAACCGCAGGTAGTCCTCGGCGATGTGGGCGTTTTTATCCGTGTAAAATTCGGTGGGAGGAATGGCCGCCACCCCGATTTCCTTTATCAAGAACCAAGACAGCTTGAAATCCCGCGGCCGGTTGGCCACATGCGGCGGGAAGTCATAGTCCTCTGGTACCTTGACCTTCTTCATGTTGACCAAGACGAAATATCCACCCTCGGGATCCGAATATGGCAAGCCCAGCTCGTCCCAGACCTGGTTGAATCGCTCCATCTTCCTCTTCATGTCGGCTTTGGACTCTTCCCAGAAGTTATACTTGTCCGCCACCTCGAACCCGACAGCGCAGGCTTCTTGCAGCGGGCTCACGCTGCTATAACAGATGCGCGTGTGCGCTGCCGCAACATATTTGATGAGATGTGGTTCGCCTATGAGATAGCCAACTCGCCACCCTGTCGCGTAGAACGCTTTCCCTGCAGAACCCACAGTCAAAGTGCGTTTGGCGATCTCGGGAGACAGTGTGGAGATGCGCGTGAAGGGGACATAGTACAGGCGGTCGTAGACCTCCAAGTTGTAAGCTTTCAGCACCAGGCCTATCGTTGTTGCATAACCATACCTCGTCGGACAGAATTATCAAATTGTGCTTCACAGCCAGGTCTCCTATCCTCTGACATTCCTCTCTTGACAGAACCTTTCCTACCGGATTATGCCTACTACACATCAGTGACGCTGGTCGGACAATGCAAGGCAACGCTTACGGTGAGTTGAGAACCTAAGAGCACGATCAGATACCCGGTCATGCTGCATGTAGAATGACTGAACGACTTACGATCATCCTTGTGTTTTTGTTGATTGTTTTTTCCAGCTCATCGAAATCGATCGTCCACTCAGCAGCCGATGTCGTCTTCGTAGCACCATCCTTTGGCGGATGCATGGGCACATATCTTATCGTGCCTCCGGGCATTTCAATGTTGCTGATATACCTAGAGCGCCAGTCAGGGAGTGGCTACCGGTCCCCGGAGATTTTCTTACTGGTCGAAGAAGGGCTCAAACACTATAACTTCGTCTCCTGGCTCTATGAAAGCCATGAAAGCGCTGAGCATGCCTACCATGATCGCATAAGCGTCACGGTCGATCACACTTTGCGATCCAATGCCCTGGCTCACCTTCATTGGCGCCGGTGGTAATCGTGACCTCTGTATCTGGGTCCAGTTTCTTGCCAAAGAACGGCGAGTATGCATCGGCAATGGCCTTCTTCAATCGTGGCCGTCCCTGTTTCCCGATCAGCGAAATCGCCTAGCTCCTCCCTCGCAGGCCTACTTACCTTTGTCGGAGAGTACTGATTGGCATCTACACGATTCAAAGCGTCCTTTGCCGCGTCCAGCATGAATTTTGGAGGATTGTATCCACTTGAAGAGTGAGTCGGGTCTAATCAAAGCCTCATTGTCGCAACTTACAAGAATCCTTGACCCATGTTCACAATTGGCTGAACTGGAGACGCAGCAGCAGCCTCGTTGACAATTGACTTGAAGCACCGTCAGCACTGCTACTTATCCTACAACCAGACCGCCAATTGACTACGCACCCAGACATCCTGCCGTTGGCCGGCGACTCTCTTGGCCGGCCGAAAAGGATCGGCGACGCTGTTGGTAGATGACATGGTGCGTTGGAAGGAGAGAAGAGGGGGCAAAAATGTGCAATTGCGCGCAGATCTCAGAGCGAGTTGAGCTGCGGTGATGGGCAATCGGAGAGAGATGGGTCGAATCATGGAGTATGCGACGGCCATGGGGTTGCGGAGGGGAGCCCACCTCGTAGTTTCGCTCCAATGATGATAATCGCCAATTGCGTGCTTTGGACGGGGACTTGCTTATCTTATCTTATCCATCTTATCGGTAGGGACGACCCCTAATTCCAATAATGCGGGGGGGGGGGGGGGGGGGGGAAGCTTTGGCCGGAGCAGCACGCAGAGAGCTTCCTCAATATAGGGCCATGCCAGAGTTGAGGCTGCTACAGTTCTTATGTCCTGCTAAGGTAAGGTACGTTCATCTGTTTGCACCATTTATAGTACCGGCTGACGCTTGCTCTCCAACAACTGCCTCTGAGCCTTTTCTTGGTCATTGCCCCGCCACCTGGTGAAATGTTCCTTCCACGGATGCTCCTCCTCGAACCCCAACAATCTTCGGATCTTCCTGTTGCTCATGGGCGCCTCAAACTCTTCCATTTCCCTCGTGAAGGGGATTTTTGGATAGAGTGCATTCAAGAACTCCACGGTTGGGGTTAAATTAGTTATAGAATCGTTAGTTGCATTGAAGACCTGCCAACCCAGACCATCCCTTTCCAGTCCACGATGGCACATCTGCCCGAGGTCTCTCGCGTCGGTGTAGGACCAGCCGTGCACCGCCCATGATGCCGGGTCGTAAACGTATTGCTCAAAATACTCATCGTACTCCTCCGGGGCTATGACTCGACCAATCCGAAGACAGTAGATGTCAACGTTGAACCGGCTGGCGAAGCTTCGGGCGACCCTCTCACCTACGAGCTTCGACAAGGCATATGGGTCCGTCGGATTGTTGTCTGCTTCCTCGTCAATGGGAAAAGATGCAAACTCCCGCTCGCCTTGAGCGTACGTAACGCCGTACGTGGTGACGCTGCTTGCAAGAATGATCTTTTTGACCCCCATCTTGCATGCTGCCTCCAGCACGTTATGGAAACCCATGACGTTGGCTCGGAATACCTCGTTGTCCGGGGCCAGCAGAGGTTGCGGATAGCCTGCGAAATGGATGACGGCGTCCGGAGGCGATGTGGGCCCAGCATCCAACGGCTCTCCCAGTCGGAAGTGTGTGTTGAAAGCACTGTAGACCTGGCCGGCATCTGTTACATCGCACTTCATGGTATGGACCGACGAATCGGGAAATATCGAGACGTCGAGGTTGAGCACTTGGTGGCCATAACGGAGAAGTTCTCTGACCACCCAACGTCCCGCCTTGCCCGAGCCACCCGTGAAGATGACGCGCTTGCCCATGCTTCGCCACGGACGACACTATTCTGTCGTAGAGGAAGGTGTGAATATGTGGCAGAAGAGTCTAGTGGGTCAGGCTGAGGAACTTGGCTGTAACATTGTAATGGACTACCTAAAGTACCTTAGGTATGGGGCGGTAAGAGATGCAGGACCACGTCCAGCGATGTTTTGCCAGGGATTTATGGCAAGTACTTGGGGTCCAGTTGAGGAGTACAGAAATTCTTTGCCTACCAGGTTGTAGCTTCTTAACCTAACCGTACCTTACCTTACCTTCTTCGCTCTCTGGATGATTGGGTGGGCCCCGGCGTGTGTGGTCCCAGGGAGTACAAGGGGATCCCGGTCGCATCTCCGGGCGCCCCGTTGGAAACACCGGAGCTCCCATTGGTCCTCCTCGGGTTAAACAAGGCCGAGCCAGGGACAGCTTCCCCAGAGATTCTGGGAAGCGCCCCGTCCAAACGTTCTCATTCACGTGCGCCCACCGGCGATTGATAGAATTATTGTTTCTCAACAGGGGCGGCAAGGGGAAGTAATTATTGACAAGTATATCAAGGCTCATTGCCGGCACTATGGATGGCCAGGAGAAAGAGCCTTCTTGCGCGTCATGCCCCAAAGCCGACCAACATCATGGCGGCGTGGGCGACATCGAGGACTACAAACTCGAACTGGACACGCTGCGGAAACGGACCAAAGAACTCCAGGATAAGTTATCGGAACTGGGCATTGAGGAGAAGAGCGTTGGTGAAGCTGGCAAGGCGTCAACCGCACCTAGACTACGATCGACCTACTGGTTCAACGACAAGAACAATCCCGAAATGAGCGCGCTCTACGTGGACCGGTACCTCAACTATGGTCTGACTACAGAAGAGCTCATGTTCAACAAGCCCGTCATCGGCATTGCCCAATCAGGGTCAGACCTGGCGCCTTGTAATCGCCATCATCTCGAGCTTGCCAAACGCGTTCGAGCGGGCATCCGCTCTGCTGGGGGCATTGCGTTTGAGTTTCCAACCCACCCGATACAGGAAAGCTCACGCCGCCCTACCGCAACCCTAGATAGGAGCCTTACGTATCTGGGTCTCGTCGAGCTGCTTCATGCCTATCCGCTTGATGGTGTCGTTCTGCTCACTGGCTGTGACAAGACGACGCCGGCGCTTCTAATGGCTGCTGCCACAGTCGTATGCCTCACCTACCGCCCGCGATCAATTTTTTGCCGCTCACCATGCATAGAACATCCCTGCCATCTGCTTGAACGTCGGACCGATGCTCAACGGTTACAGATATGGCTCGGAAACCCGTATAGGTTCGGGGACGATCGTGTGGAAAGCCAGGGATCTTCACGCGGCAGGTGAAATCGACGATGATACGCTTGCAGACATGATCACAGCAGGGTTGGTCTTCTTCATTGCCTGAGCTTGTTGCCTTCTGTGTTCACACTTCCAGGACTCCTTCCGCAGGCCATTGCAACACAATGGGCACAGCGTCGACCATGAATGCCCTCGCTGAAGCCTTGGGCATGGCCCTTCCTGGTTCAGCTGGGATTCCAGCACCTTATCGTGAAAGAGGTCAATGTGCATACAGGACAGGACGTCAAATTGTCGAAATGGTTCGTGAGGATCGGAAGCCGAGCGATATCATGACGCGGCAGGCTTTCGAGAATGCCATCGTCGTGAATACAGCAATTGGTGGTAGCACCAATGCTCCTATTCATCTGAATGCTGTGGCTAGACATATCGGCGTGCCTCTCGACAACGACGATTGGGATCGTATTGGATATGATCTGCCACTTCTGGTGAATGTACAGCCAGCAGGTGAAATGCTGTGTGAGGAATACCATCGTGCGGGCGGCCTCCCCGCTGTCATGGCTGAGCTGTTAGATCAGGGTAAGCTTCACGCAGGCGCTCTCACACGTAACGGAAGGACTGTTGGGGAGAATGTGCGTGGAAAGCACTCGTGGGATAGACGGACAATAAAACCATATGCGGAGCCCCTGAAGACACAAGCTGGCTTTCTCCACATGAAGGGCACGCTCTTCGATTCAGCGATCATGAAGACATCTGTCATAACCGAAGAGTTCCGGAAAGAGTTCTTGGAAGATGAATCGGATCCAAATGCCTTCGAATGCAAAGCGGTGGTTTTTGATGGCAGAGAGGATTTCATCCGGCGTATTGAAGACCCGGAAACGCCCGTGGACAAAAGAACAATTCTGGTGATGCGCGGAGCGGGCCCGCTGGGGTACCCTGGCGCGGCAGAAGTCGTAAATATGCATGCTCCTGGCCGTCTCTTGAAGAACGGGGTGCACTCATTGCCTTGTATTGGAGACGGGAGACAATCTGGCACGTCTGGGTCGCCATCCATCCTCAATGCAAGTCCTGAAGCTGCGGCGGGCGGCAACTTAGCACTCTTGCGGGATGGAGACTTGGTGAGGGTCGACCTGAACAAACGCAGAGTCGACATCTTAGTATCAGAAGACGAGCTAAAGAAACGGCGTGTTGCACTGGAGGCGCAGGGAGGCTACCCTCTACCTGAAAGCCAGACACCTTGGCAGGATATCTTCCGCGGAGAGACCGGCCAATTGAACGAAGGCATGGTCCTGAAGAATGCCGTCAACTACCAACGCGTGGCACAGAAGTGGCCTGCGCCTCTGCATAATCATTAGATTTGGCGTAACAATTGGGTATTGTACTTCCTCTTTCATGTCGGCAGTGGCGCTTCACAATGGCTTCCCGAAGCGCAGGTAAATAGAGATATGGTTTCATCTTGTGCAAGATTGAGCAAGTGCGAAGTAAAATTACCGGGCAATTCGGAAGGTAAGTATATGGAAACGTGACGGTAGAAGTCGTAGTCTTGAACACTAGACGAGGGAGCCATCTGTTGTACAGTAGCAGTATAAAAGCATGGAGAATCCATCCAGTAAGGGACTTCTCCTCTGCAGAGTTCAGATGCTGAACTGTTGACAAGCTGGTGGACAACAATGCGAAGCTAAGCTCGGTGCCGAGGTGTCTTAACACAATTGCAATAATCTAATCTTATCTTATCGAGTCTTATCGATAAGACATTCAGCCTAAGATATCTAGATCTCGCAAGCACGCGTCTCGCGTCTCATGTCATGTTCACGGACTTGCGTGCCAGTAGGGAGCTTCCTTGTGTCATTTCAGATATCCTGCCAGACTTGGTCGAAGTCGAGATCTTTTCCATGCGGCAGAAAATATGGTCAGTTGTCCGATCTGTGGAAAGCCGGTCCGCGAGATCAATATCAACCGCCATATCGACTCCGGCTGCATCACAGCCGTGGAAACCTCAGCCGCGCCAACTGACCCCAAGCCAAATGGCACGGGTGCGAAGCCAGCCAGTATGGCTGCCATCTTCCAAACACCCGCTGTGAAGCGAGTCCCTTCACCACCCAAGCCAGAAGCGCCGAAGGCCACAGCTGCGCGGACACCCACGGCCACCAAGGACACCACCAGCAAGTCCACCCCGCTTCAGCAAACGGGACACAAGCGTGAGCTGGATGTCGACAACCCGCATAGTGATGAACTGGGTCAGATGACTCCTCCTGGGAGCTCGGAGCCGGCTGCGAAGCGCACAAGGATCTCCAGCACCCTTCGCAAGGTCGCCCCTCTCGCTGAACGTATGCGGCCGCGCACACTCGATGATGTTTGGGGCCAGCCGCTGGTCGGACCTTCGGGCGTGCTTCGCGGCCTGATTGAGCAGAACCGAGTGCCGTCGATGATACTGTGGGGCGCTTCAGGCACGGGCAAGACCACCATCGCGAGGCTAATGGCCAATGTCGTCGGCAGCCGCTTCGTGGAAATTAACAGCACTAGTTCTGGGGTTGGAGAATGTAAAAAGATCTTCGCAGAGGCAAGGGGGGAGCTTGCATTAACTGGGAGGAAGACGATTGTCTTTTGCGATGAGATCCACCGCTTCTCAAAGTCGCAGCAGGACGTCTTCCTGGGTCCAGTGGAATCAGGGGAGATCACTCTCTGCGCTAGTACTACGGAGAACCCGAGCTTCAAGGTGCAAAATGCGTTGCTTTCCCGCTGTAGGACGTTTGTCCTCCAGAAACTTACCGACCATGACATCGTCGGGATTCTCCAGCGGGCTTTGGAGATGGAAGGGCCCAATTATTCGGTTACTGAACTGGTGGATACCGAGCTCATCTCCTATCTGGCAGCCTTTGCAGATGGCGACGCCCGTACAGGTCTTAATCTACTTGAACTAGCCATGGAGTTGTCAAGCAGAAAAGGCATGACAAAGGAAGACATCAAAAATTCGCTGACTCAGACATTGGTGTACGATAGGGCTGGTGACCAGCATTATGATACCATCAGCGCCTTACACAAGTCAATTCGAGGAGGGGATCCAGATGCTGCTCTGTACTACCTTGCACGAATGCTGCAGTCTGGAGAAGACCCTCTGTACATTGCCCGGCGTCTGATAGTTGTGGCTTCTGAGGACGTCGGTCTTGCCGACAACACCATGCTATCGCTGGCTACCGCGGCCTACACGGCCGTGGAGAAGATTGGAATGCCAGAGGCACGGATCAACCTTGCGCACGCGACTGTGGCCCTGACTCTATCGAAAAAGAGCACTCGCTCATACCGCGGATTAAACAACGCAACGGCAGCGCTCCAAGAACCAGGAATTGCAGGCTTACCCATTCCCATCCACCTGCGCAATGCTCCCACGAAACTAATGAAAGAACTCGGTTACGGAAAAGAATATAAATACAACCCGCTCTACAGGGACGGGAAGGTGGCCCAGGAGTACCTTCCAGATAAACTCAAGGGGAGGCAATTCTTGGAAGAGCTGGACCTCGGCACCGAGGTTGATCCCGACCTAGACCGATGAACAATGATTGTTGTTCAGGAGAGTGTAAGAGAAGGATGGATAATACCACGGCGGATAACCTTGGCAATCACTGCCTCCAGGCACTCCGTTCCTGGTCTTGGAAAGCGTAACGTGAGAGGGGGATTCCGGTCACAAGGCAAGCCTGATGCAAGGGCAGTAAGCTGGACTGAAAGCAGGCAAACCAGCGTTGCAGGTGAATTGACTGTCTATTTTCGAGTGCTAAGGTCTCGGGGCGTACGCAACGCTCAAAATCTGCTATCGGCCACTGCGCATCATGCCCGGCTCAGCCGGCTCACGAGACCTTGTTGTTCAAGATAAAGGCTTTAGAGGCCGTCACTTGAGGCTCCCGTTGTTGATGTCAAGATATACCCCGTCTATAGTATAATCCTAAACTTCCTCAACCATTTTACGACTGCCAGATGGTAGAGCCCCGAACAGCTGTCCTACTGGAGTGCCAAACCATTCCTCAGGAATGCCAATCCGGCTGCCGTCTCTGTTATTCACCCACCGGACCATCGTAGCTTTAGCCTTTTCAACCTCTGGTTCTTGCACCGTAGGGGTGGCTTCACCACCCTCAGCAGCGGTTGCTTTTCCCCGGCGTTTCGGTGCTTGTTTCTTGAGGAGCCGATTGATAGTATCCATCTGTGGTAGGGTGAGTTAGCAGTCCGCCGGTGCAGAATGGTGATGTAGAATTCTGGATGTAAAAGACGAACCTTTTCCTCTTCATTTCTCTTCTCACTCAAATTCTTGCGGCGCCTGGCCATCTCTGCCCGACGCATCGCATGTTCTTCGGCGGTCAACTGCTTCTTCACCTTTGCTTCTATAACGTGAGAAGATGTGTCAGCCTCCTGATACCACCAAGCAACGCAGTGCAGAATTCATCATACCATTCGATAAGGCCATCAGATCGCCTTCGGCGCCTATAACCTCATTGAGCCGGCTACGTTGTCGTTTTGTCAACTTGGAAATATCTGGTGTGCTTCCTCTACTCCCTGACGCGGGCGTCTCATCGTCACTTTCCTCCTCGTCACCTTCGGCCTCCTCGTCTGCTTCGGCCTCCTCTTCTTCCTCGTCTTCTTCATCTTCCTCTACGACCTCAACATCTTCGTCTTCCTCTTCGACCTCCGCCCCCTCCTCGGCATCTTCTATCTCTTCTTCGGCCTCCTCTTCCGATTCCAGCTCCGACAGCTCTTCGTCATCGTCATCATCATCATCCTCCATCTCCATCTCCTTCTCCTCTACACTCTTCACATTTGGGCCTGTCATTGGTCTGACTGTGACAGTATTTTTTGAGTTGATGGGCGAGGACTTTGCGGCAGGCGCTGGAACGTCATCCATGTCTTCATCAGCGTCTCCACCGTCATCTTCGCTTTCACCTTCTGCGTCTTCCACATCCTCTACCTGCTCGTCATAGTCCTCCTCTTCCTCATCATCCTCGCTGCTCTCCACAATTGGCTTCTTAGCCCTACTACTGCGCGGACCCGTGACTATCTCACCGGGCGAGAAGGTCTCCCGCCCGCCGACAGTGATACTTCTCCTGCCACCGGTCGCCTCACGTAGCTTGCCTGATGGCATCTTTACTGTTAAATGAATTGACTTTTTTGGATCTTCTTGAGGCAGCGGAGGTCGAGCGACGACAATTGACGAGCCAGGGGGTGCAGTATTGGCTGCCGCTCGACGTGGCCTCGAAGATGCTGCCGGCCTGTAGTCAAGTCAGAAGGTCGATTCCTTGATAGTTTAATGCAGCATATCCTCATGACAATCTACATCATGATGCACCCGTGCCTGATGCATATGCTCGGAGACGCGCCGGACAGGGGTTCAGGGCAAGTGGTGAGACTTACACTGGGTCAGTCTTGCCTTTGGAGTCTTTCCCTGGAATCCAATCATCGTTGTCTTCGCTATCATCATAATCCGTACTCATTCGTCGAAGGCGTTTCACTGGCCTCCCGGACATTTTCTAGTAGGGACTGAGCAGGGCAATCCGCCGATTGGGGCTGACGAAGAATGAAGCGTTGCAGCAGGCGAGAACCCTGGAGAAATGTACGTAGAGAGCACGCGCGACAAATTACTCGTGGTGTCGATCTAAAGGTCCCGAAAAGGTGCGTCGGGATGTTATGTCTGAGATGAGGTGGTAGTAAAGGTCAAGAAGCTGGGGCCGTGCAAGGTGGACGGAGACACGAAGCTGAATGAGGGTTGCGCGGCCGCCCATTGACAGTCCGGCGGCTATTCGCCTTTGAGCTGCACCCCAATCAACTAGGTACCTCAGGTAAGGTACGGTACCATACGCACTAGCGCTTAAAAGTGGATTTGGTGGGCGCCTGCACGGCACGTCTACAGGGATACAGTCAAATGCGTCCTTGAGTCACCCCATTGGCACCCATTGATATACACTCATTTCATGCGAACATACTGCATTGGCAGATGGGATTCAATTAAAGCTACATATATTATACCATACAAAGAATGCCATCACGGAAGCAGGCCTGCCGTGTGTGTGACCCTCACATAAACTCCAGACGCATAACGAGGCTAGCCCTGTGTATCAAATTGTCTTCCTGGATGCCTGACCATGTATGGAAACCCTTGAAAAGCTTCTGGCCTATTCTTTGATATGCAAATCCCCCGTTTTCCGAGCGAGTTCACTCTGCTTGTTCTTCTCGTCTGCTTCCCTCTCAAGCCTTGCAACCTCGGCATCCGTGTCCGGTCCCTTATCATCATTGTGCGTCGCCTGCCTCTTTTCCTGCTCTTCAACCAGCTCAAGTTCTGCCTCCTCTTTCTGCACTTCGTCCAGCTCGATGTCTTCGAAGCCAATTTTATTCAAGATACTTCCAACGAGATAACGATACCTGAGATGACCGTCCACCATCTTGCTCACGTCGACGTTCTCGACACCTTTGACACCATCGACCTTTTGAAGACCGGCTATACCGAACTGGATACTGCTGGTCCGGTAAAGGAAGGCCAGAATGTAGTCATTCTCTGAGAAGACATTGATCAATCTACCCGAGACCACACTCCGCATGACCCGCCAATCGCTTGGCGCGGAAGGACACGGTGCACCGATGAGGACGACGGACTCGACCAACCCAAAGGCTTTTCTCTGGGCCAAAGTCATCAGGCAGGAGTAGATGACTCTGGCACCCAAAGAATATCCGACCAGTGTCACGGGCCGCTCCACCTGCGCCCTGTTTATAAGAGCATCGGCTAGGATCTCGCCGGCTTTTTCACCTCGGGATTTGGCAATCGAGAAGGGATTATCCACGATCTTGCTGACCTTCAGGAGACCCAGCGGCCATAAGGCGGCTGTAAGGCTTGCGAAGATAGTGCGCTTGATGATCTCGCTCTTGGCATAACCCCACGCTGCACTCGTGACCATAGTCGTTATGGCGTTGCCAAGTTTCATGAGAGCGTCCAACTCCCAGCGCAACGCAAAGGTCTCTGCTCCTTTTCCGAGGACTCGCCATGGTTTGACTATCTCTTCCTTCTCGGTCAACCAGCCACTGATTCCGATGGCAACTCTGAGTCGACGGTCGGCGTCGGCGGCTTCTTTATCTTGATGCGCTCCTTTCCGGTGACTTTTAACGGGAAGAAACGCGAAATCTTCCACCTCTCGAGCATATTCATCCATCATCCTGCCCGTCATCCGTCCGCCGTACGCCCCGAAAAGGCTTCCAACAATCACTCCACTACCCGCAAGGGTGCCCAAGTACCCAGCCGCGGCAGTGGCACCCAAACCCAAGCCGCCCATGACACCTCCAACTCCAGCGGCGACCAGTGGCGCTGCAAGGCCTCCCGTAACTCCAATGATTGCAGCACCGGCCACGGAGGCTAACCCGACCTTCCATCTCCTGGCCGTAGAATTCTCCTCCGCCTTTTTCTTTGTCTCTTCTTCCCCTGACATCTGCTTTGCTGCCTCAAGCAGACCCTTGGCTACCTTCTCTTCGTCTTCCTTCAGCACCTGCAAAGGAAGCTTGAGACTGGACGTGAGATGGAGGAGAAGGATACGAGAATGCGCAGTATAGTGTTCTAGGCTCAGCAAGAGCAATAGTAAAGAATGCAAAATCAAGATCCTCTGGTCTCTAGGGAGGGATGTCAGAGGACTAGGTATAGGTGGATAGAGTTGGTGAAGGGCTTCGTCAACACCATCGCCATCTTCAGATCTGTCGATATGCTTTTCGTCAGGATCCGAAGAGACCGGATGGGCCTCTTTCTTCTGCTCCTTGGCAGTCTCCCGGGAGTTCACTATCTCACCCACACGCTGCAGGACAGAATCCCGCCACTCCTCGAAGAAGTTAAGTGACGCTTTCTTCAACTCCTGCAGGCGCGGTGCAGAGAGTTCTTGCTCTCGCTTTTCTTGAAGTAGGCGCTCCTTCTCCGTCTCTTCTCTGGCAGCTGGGTCTTCCAACGTAGGCAGGTTGTCCTTCACATCCAAACGATTGTCGCCTGCCCCATCCTCTGACGATGCATCAAATGCATCTTGGATCCGTTTCCGAATTGACTCGGTAGCATTGGCGATGAGCAACGTCAGGTCGCTGCGTTGGCCAGCGTCAAGGATCGTGGTCAGATCCGCGCCATTATCCTTTTTCTCTTCCGGCCGCGAATTCCATGGCATCATCTTGAATTGAAGTTTCTTTCCGTAACTGTTGGTGTGCTTTGGGCAGAACGGCGCGACCTTACCAGTATGCAGTACTATTGAGGGATGAGCATTGGCAATACACCTTAATGTACGATTGGGACTGTGAGGTAGCTTCGTAGTGACCGCTGGGCTTGTCTATGACGTCGGTGCCTTGTCTCGCTAAGTCGCTACCTTACTCCGTACAGTAGCGCTGGCGATCCCTTAGAACCAATACTGGACCCTCTCATATGGACCATTGATCTGGACCAACCTCAGTAGAACGACGAGTACGACAGTATCCCTGTTCATCGTCGACTGCTGGTCGATGTCTGCCTTAGTGAAGAAGTAGCGGTCCAAGTCCACCCGTCTAGTCTCAGTTTCTGCAAAACGTTATCTTGCCTTGTGCCTCACCTTATCTTTATCTTACCGTTATCAATTCTAGAGCTTCAATCAATCTCTTGGCACATTTCCCCCACGGATCAGATAAGGATCTCTTAATTACAAAAGTACGGTACAGTACTGTACCTTATTGTACGAAGTAGGTGTACCCAGGTACGAAGAACAGCTGGCTCGTGATTGGCGCTTCGGTGTCCAAGTTCCGGGGAACGACGATAAGGGACGATAAGGGATGGAGTTCCAGCGGCGCCGAGGTGCAACCAGGAGTCGACGTCTGCTTTCTCCTCACAGCAGTGCCACGGACCATTGGATGCCGTCTCCACCCGTGGCGTCGGCAATGCCGATGAACCCCAAGGCTTACATACAGTATAATATCACGCGTGAATCCTGAGGGCGTCGTCGATGTCAAGGTTCAATCAAGAAGAGATATTTTCACAAACGGAATTTGGAAATCCACGACAACCACAGTAGCACAATATGGTCCCTTTGCCTAAAGCCGCTGTACACTTCAAGCCTCTACATCCCACCTTTGCCGCCGAGTGTTATGGGGTCGACTTCACCAAGCCTGTGCCTCAGGATGTATTCGACCAGGTCGCCGCCGGCGTTGCTAAATATGGAGTGCTTGTCTTCAGAAATGCTGGTCTCGACGATGCTCGCCATGTCGCTTTCTCGAGGATGTTTGGTGAATTGGACGATTCCTCGCCATACATAGCCAAAGGAAGGAAACATCGATTGCCGTCTACCGAGCTGTTTGACGTAGGCAATATTGACGATGACGGGAAGCCCTTTCCCTTGGACTCCTACCGCCATCAAATGAATCTCGGGAATGGTCTCTTCCATTGCGACTCATCTTTCAACCCCCGCCGGGCTGGCTTGTCAATCTTGCGCGCACATGAACTCCCTCCAGCAGGTACTGGTGGAGCGACCGAATTTGCCGACTCACGGACAGCATATGCTGAATTGGATGAAGAGACAAAGTCTCAGTTGGAAGACCTTGTTGTCTGTCATTCCTTGTTCCATAGCCGAAAGTTAGCCGCGCCAAACTGTGAATTTTTTAAGCAGATTGACCCCGAGAAGCAGTTTATGAGCCGCCACAAGCTGGTACAAACTCATGAGGCTTCGGGTCGGAAGACTATGTATATCTCTCACCACGCGCACCACATTGAAGGCCTTCCAAAAGAGGAAGGTCAGGCTATCATCAAAGAGCTGTTGGCGGTCGCTTCTCAACCCAAGTACGTTGTGCGGGTTGACTGGCAGAATAATGGTGATATTGTCATATGGGTACGTCTGACTGAAGCCTCGTGCGTATATCGGTCTGATACCTCTCCAGGACAACACGAGTGTAATGCACAGGGCTTGTGGCGGATCCTTTGCCGGTGTCCATAAGAGGGACATGAGGCGGACGACAGTCCATGACATATCGTCGAATGCGTGGGGCCTAAACGAGCGGTCCGCCATCCAAGTAGGCTTGCCATGATTTCAATTCATGGCTGACTGGAGTCATCGAAGACCAAGTTTAACTTGTCTTATTCCGTTTCTTTACGCCAGGTATGAGTCCGATTAGGACAAATGTGGAGATGCTTGACCTTTTGTAGCGGATAGCGGGTGTTCTGTAGTGGTCACAGCGGGTGGGGATATAGCGATGCTCCGCTTCTGTGTGTTGTTGGACTCTGTTCTTTGGCTACTCTGGCCGAGATTTCCCTTCAGTCCCCATATAATTATGCTCTAAAACATTGGTCAATATGAGATAGAAGGCCCCTCATGGGGAAAATATTGTTGTATTTGATCGTGCAAGTGTAAAGCGACTCTTTGTGCGGATCTCCTAACCATCTCAATGATTCTGCTGCAAAGCAGAGACAGGGCCGGCGTGGCAGCCCCATCATACTCTACTGTTACAGAATGAGAGTTTGCCAGGCACGGCGCCGACAAAGAAACGAGCGTAAGGCAAGATTAAGATACGTTTAATATTATTAGCAGTTGTCAATGAGTGCCAGTCACTGGTTCATTTTGCCTGCCAAGAGCGAACGAGAAAAGGGGCGCGACTCCTCCATCGCACTATCTGGCTCGTTGGTTTGAACACGTATGCTGGATGGACCACCACTGGCTAAGAAATATACCCGCCCAGAATGTTCTCTCTTGTCACTTTTCCAATTGATGCTTGCTTTGTTCCTGCAATTGCGCAAAAATATGATTCTGTGACAAGTGCTTGTTATGGCTGATCCTATCTCATCTGCCTCAGTACCTATGGTATGTACTGGTGATGATATCCCACGAACTCAAGCAAATGATGGTCCAGAGTCGCCAACGGATATTAGCCATGGCATGGCACCCATGCATGTTGACAGTGATGGTGGCGAGGTGAAGTCGTATCTCCAAGGATGGAGACTCTACATGCTCACATTAGGGTATTGCTCATGAACTGCCGAGTAATGGTCGTATACGAATCAGCTAATACAGTTGCAGCCTATGTGTGAGCCTCTTGTTGTCAACGCTGGAGACAACTATAGTGAGCACATCACTAATCTCCATCAGCAATTCTCTGAAAGGTTTTGAGAAAAGTGGTTGGGTTGTCACCTCTTACTTGTTGACATATACTGGTGAGCTCCGGCGGCAGTTGCTGATCCGGGAATATCACTGAACAACCGGTCCATAGGCTTCCTAATCATTTATGCTAAATTCAGTGACATATTTGGACGCAAGGCTTTATTATTACTTGCACTGATATCCTTTACTGTGTTCTCAATAGTCTGCGGAGCTGCACATTCTATGCTCTTTCTGTAAGCGGAGCGCCGTTCGCGGATCTGAAGTCGTGAGAGCACATTGACTGATGGCCTTTGCTACAGCATTATATTTCGGGCTTTCCAAGGCATTGGTGGATCAGGGATCTACGCAATGACTATGGTCATCGCTCCCGACATGGTCCCTATGGAACAGCTTGGGACATATATGGCTATCATTTCCTCCGTGTTTGCGCTATCCAGTGTCCTAGGCCCTGTGCTTGGTGGAGTCATCAGTGCGCACAGCGCCTGGAGATGGGTCTTTTTCCTTAAGTCAGTCTCGGTCTCACCTCGATGAGTGTATAGCTACTGAAGTATACAATGTCTATAGTGCTCCAGCCGGTGCTTCAGCTATAGCCCTCATTACACTTGTCTTACCATGGAGTTATCCTCACAACCGGCCGGGCATGTCATTTGACTTGAAGCAAACTTTTACAAAGAAGACGTTCCGTCGGGTAGATTACATTGGTGCAACCGTCAGCCTTTCAGCTTCCGTTCTCCTCATCTTCGCTCTTGAAGAAGGTGGATCCGAATATGCGTGGAACAGTTCAGCTATCATATCAACTTTAGTTTTATCTTTTGTGCTCTGGGTCATCTTTGGCTTGTGGCAGTATCGCATAGAATCTGATCCTCTTCATATAGCTGAGCCTGTGTTTCCTTTGCGTTTGCTCAAGCGCAGGGTTTTCATAGGAATGTTCCTGTAGGGCAGTCCTTGAGCCGACCGAATCATGCTGACAGAAATGCGTTTTTCACTGGCTTTCCGTTCATGGCGGCTATCTTCAACATGCCTCAAAGATACCAAGCTGTCAATGATCTTTCCCCCTCGAATGCCGGGTACCGCCTATTACCACTGCTTCTGTGTTCTCCCCTAGCATCGGCAATATCGGGGTTGGCCGTGACGAAGCTTCGATTGGCGCCTATATATCTAATGCTTATTGCTGGAGTGTTGCAGGCCGTCGGTGTTGGTTTGCAAAGCTCGCTGACAACCGCACCGGGAAAGATAGTCAATGCTCAGTATGCATACGAAGTACTTATGGGTTTCGGATTCGGGTTTGGCTTGAGTACGCTACTCACCTTCGTCCCTTTGGTTGTGAGTAAGACGGATATGGGTATGTAGCCTGATGTCATGACACCCAGAAGCTCATCGGTATATAGCTGTTGCCATGGGTGCCATTACGCAGGTGCGTGTTTTCGGGGGTCTCATAGGGCTTTCTGCATGCACGACCGTTTTAAATAGCCACATCAGATCTCTGCTATCTTCGTTTCTCGCCCCGGACCAGACGCGGGCTATCTTGGACTCGACTGCGGCTATTTATGACCTTAGTGATGTTGAACAGACGAAAGTCAGGGTCGCATTCGCGGAAGGCTACAATCAGCAGATGAGACTGATGCTGTACTTCACAATTGCAGCATTCCTGTCAACGACGCTGATCTGGGAAAAAAAGATTAGGAGAGCTTGAAGAGAGTGCGTATATCTCCATTGTAGAGACGTGCATCACCTGAAACATCCACACGTGCTCTTGAAGCGGGGATCTTCCCCTGATCTAGCGTTCGAACATGTAGACACGTCAGGTCTATGATGACTCTTCAGTTTTTAACTCGATGCCCATGCTTTTCAGACGGGACGGCCATGCTGCCTCCTACTATTCTAGCTCGCAGACAGGTCTTCGAGGCAAAGCACTTATTGCTGGATGGAACAGATTCACTGGAACTTCCATTGCACACCATCACAATCCTCAAGCTTGATCCCACGAGGTAGAATGTCGACGAGTCTGTTACTATTCATGCCAAGCTATTCAGGCGCAGCTCAGTACCCGATGAACAGGCGCAGAAAGCCAGCAAGATCCACACTCTATGCAGATCCAGTCGACTTCCGACAAAATTGATCATAGAATTCCGTGCTTGCCCCCTCCCCGCAATCTGTCAGCCCCAAGTCATGAAGGTCTACACCATGTTCGAAGTTATCGGGCAGATTGCTGCCGTAGTCGCGCAATAGTTTCTTATTGACAGCTCAGACCTCGGCCGCGACCGGTGGAGCGGCAAATTGATCATTGCTCGAAACAGAGATCAAGAAAGACGGTGAAGGCCAAGGTATCTTTCAATGAAGATATATATGTTACAGGTTCCATCTCCATACCACGACATAACTTTAATGCTGTCGGGGTTGTATTGCATGGACTCTTTAGACCTCAATATTACAACGTTGTTCTTCATCCCCAACGACAACGGGGATCTCCACGGCTAGAGAACTTCTCCTGAACAGCAATCGACCGCGCTAGAGGAGTTGCAACAGAGATTGCCGTCAGCCAAGGACATCATCTTTCGAATGATGCGCTTAAGGTGGTTCAGCTCCGTTTCCAAGGCAGATTGTGAGATGTCCAAGCATTGATATCCGCTAAACCTGCCGTGAAGCAGATGCGTGAGGTCGAATGGGTTGTTCAATGCGGGGTAGGCCGATGCTGCGTGTGTCGAGGAATTGATCGTCCAGACAGGAGCTTTATCTGTTCCATACTGACTATTTGGCGAAAAACACACCGATATAGAGCAGTTGGAAAGACTGCCAACCTTACTATATACTGATAATCGTTGCCGTGGAATAGTCCATCACCTTCCAAACCCTGTATATGTCTCCCAGGCCGGTAATGTGGGGCTCAAGAAGGCTGGTCATCTTTTCCAGCCTCAACAACGAAATAATGTCCTATTTTCTGAGGTGCTTGCCCTAGCACATCCCAACGCTCGGCGTCACTTGGTATGCCAGGCGTACGGACTCGCCGAATCCGTCGACGTGGTCCTATGACTTGCTCGTTTGCAAAAGCATCTTTTAGATGATCGAGTCTGATCTCAGCCTCTTTGATGGCATCTTCAGACTCGTCACTGATCCTTTGTAGGGGTGGAATACCCGTAGTGTCCACGCTCTGGATCTCTTTGACGAAATGCAGCTGTAAACTCAATGTCTGCAACATCCGACTTTCTTCCTCTTCACTCCGAGGAGATGGTAAAGCGGAAAGCCTTAACAAATGTCTCAATTGCTCCGGACTGACAAGCGGCGCGGGGTTACCGTCAGCAGCGGGTAGGAGCGCTCTCACTGACCAAGCGGGCTCAGACAGGATGCCGGAAATATCTTGAGGCGTAGACGTCGAAGACTTTGCGCGCCGGCTGGAGACTGATAATGCCGAAATCAAGCAGGGTGACATGCGAAGCGCTGGGAGCCCTGAATATCTCAAAGCCCCATGGGCGATGCAGGCAGCCATCTGGAATGGCAGCTGTTGTTCTGTGTGGATAGATTGCTCTGAAAGGCTGGAAGAGAGTCCGGCCGCCTCCGGCAACTCCCGTTGCTTGCGTTCAGGCCTGCGCGTGAGTGTGCGTCAGAAGATGGGAGCTACCGACCATAAGCTCCCGCATCCTGAATACCTGTAATCACGGACCTGCAAGAGAACAAAACGAACTCAAGATAGATCACGTAGGTCGGAATCTCAGGTCTAATCGAGCTTAACACCCACAGCTTTGACGATGGCACAAGATCCTCGCGCCCTCCTGCAGAAGGTATGCTGCCCGAGCCTCTCATTCATTCCTTACAGAATGTCCTCTGCAGAAGCATTTACTGACAGAGAAATACCAGGCAGACAAAGCTGCCCAAAGTGCCGGATCTGGATTCAGCTTATTTGGCGGCCGGCAAGACAAATACGAGAATGCAGCAGATCTGTACACTCAGGCAGCAAATGCATTTAGAATGCAAAAGCAGGGTGAGGCCGCAAGCCCCGTATCTCATCGTCAAATCATCCAGCTTCTGACGATAGTCTACGACGGCAGGGAAAGAAGCCGGTCTCGCATTCGAACGCGCCGCTAGTATACAAAAGAAGAACCTCAATGAACCGGATGATGCGGCCAACACCCTGGTGGAGGCCTTCAAGTCCTACCGGAAGACCGACCCAGAAGACGCGGCAAGAGTACTGGAGTCTGCCATTGACCACTACACGATGAAGGGAAATTTCAGAAGAGCAGCTACACATAAACAGAATCTCGCAGAGCTATATGAGGTGGAGCTAGGCGACCAGAAACGAGCAGTTGAAGCATATGATATCGCTGCCGGCTGGTACGAAAGCGATAATGCCGAAGCGTACGTTTCCACAGCCACTACCATCTGACGCCACAAGCCAAGGGTCAGCTAATAGTGGTTATTGCTAACTTTTGATAATTTGCAGACTTGCGAATAAGCTCTTCCTGAAGGTCGCTGACCTAGCGGCTCTAGAGGGTGATTACTACAAAGCCATTGAGAATTATGAGAAAGTTGCCAAGTCATCAATCAACAACAATTTGATGAAATGGTCTGTCAAGGACTACCTCCTCAAAGCGGGCATATGCCACCTAGCATCTAACGTAAGTTTTGACCTTGGCGCTGGAATCCTGGAAAGCAGTTCTGATGGTACTACAGGACCTGGTAGCTATGAATCGTGCGCTTGAGGGATATCGGGACTTGGATAACACTTTCCAATCTACGAGGGAGCACCAGTTACTTGTGGACCTGGCTGAAGCGGTTGACAAGGGTGACCAGGAGCTCTTTGCAGATAAGCTATTCCAGTTCGACCAGATGAGCAAATTAGACAAGTGGAAGACTACTATTCTCCTGAGGGTGAAGAATAGCATTGAAGAGCAAGGAGAGGACTTTTCCTAAATCAGGCGCAGTGCCATGTTAAACCAGGAAACGGTATCGATCAGCGCGCGGGCTTGTGATCTCTTGGCGGCGTTTCTGTTCCTCATGCGATTTTTTTTGGGCATCGAACAACTCTGGGAGGCTGTTCAGAGGCGACTGATGACTGCGTATCATACTTCGTCTCTCTTCAGGGTCATTCAATCCGGGTCATATCTTTTGAGTGGGGTTGAGCCTTCACGTATCTACCTTACCTAAGTTCAACTGGGCTGGCCCTGAGACTCGCCTTAGTAAGCTTAAAGCTCCGCGTCCCTGATCCTCTGCCGCTAGTACTTCGTAGCTTGGTAGGACTTCGTAAATTGGACAGCCCAGCATCACACTTCACGCCAAAAAGCTGAGCGAAGAGGAGTCAGAGGGATCAAAGCCTATCCCTTCCGGGCTGCCATACGGATGCATGGAGTAACCAGTCAAGCCGCTCGCTTGGCACTGCGAAATTCTTCACGCCTTAGCTGCCGCCTTGTTGCCGGCCGTCGATTTCCACCCTCTATTCGGACCTTCGCCGAGTCGCGCGCAACCTGCCAATCTTCCACTGGTCCTCCGAATAGATCGGAGGCAGGGGAAAGTTCACATGGGGACCACACGACTGCCTCCTCGTCGGTGAAACCGCAAGAGGCAGAACCTGACGTAACTGGGGAAGAGCTTGAACATGATGCCTTGAGCGGAGACTCATCTGGGGCTTCAGAGAAGCTTACTCGTTACGGTTCTGCTGCGCGAAGATCCCTTCGGAACCGGAGACCATTCAAGCCTCCGCCAGTTGTGCTACCTTCCTGGTTCTGGCTCGACAATGTCAAACTCTTCCATGAGCATGCGTGGACGAAGCAGACGTTGGTCGTCGTTGCTCCCAACGGAGAGAGGGTGTTCCTCCAGGAAGCTGAGGACACGGAGGCGGACGGTCCGGTGAGCCCACCTCGATATGCTCTGGACCAAAGACTGTTCTTTGAAATTACCGCAACTATCAGGGCCGGGCTGAAACTCCCTCACTCGTCGGTTGCCCATGCTTTCCCAGCGTCCAAATGTCACGCGCTTTTGCAATGTCCCAAGGAGGGCGGTCATGCCTTTCTTGAGACTGTAGTCACTGCTGTTGCTCATCGCACATGCTCCGACATAGTTTGCCTTGATGCCCAAGATATTGCTGAGCTGGGAGGGGACTACTTAGACGAAGAGTCGGCACTGTCGAGTGAAAGCCTACGATCATTGGGATATGATGCATATCATGTCATAAACCCGAGCCAGGAAAATGGGCCTTTTTCCAATATGATTGAAGATGAAGATAGCAACGATCTGGAAGGCGATGAGGATCCGCGTCCACATTCTAGATCTGCCAGTATCAGGATAGGGGCAATACCAATTGCAAACCTCAAGGATACCTTTAGCAAGGTGCTCTCGAGAGGTACATCAAGCAACAGCATGTCCAGCATTGTTTTCGATGGCTCCCAGCAACAAGGGCGGGGCCCAGCGCTTAACGGCCATCGCGACCCGTCATGGTCGAGTAAGCTCACATATTTGCTTGAGACCATAGTCTCTGGCTCTGCTATAAAGAAAAGGGCCGCGTATCAAGACTTATGCGCCCCTAATCCCCCGAGTGGACCTGTTGAACCCATACCAGTATCTGGTGGACTCATAATAATGGTCAGCGACTATAAGGAGATCCAGTCCACCGAGCTGGGTGGGAAGGTGCTCGAGCGACTACATGATATTGTACGCAGACGCCGTCTGGCTGGCGAGCAGATCGTTATAGTTGGAACAGTCTCTTCAGAGGATCAGAGTCCGGCGCTTACGCCTTCCGGTATCCGCGAGCTCCAGGCCGAACATGAGGATGGTCCGGGGAGAAGTATTTTAGTCGTGCCGCATCCCTCCTTACCGATTGAGAGGACTTTCAAGGAAGATCGTTTCGAGCGCAACATGGCTATCAATCTACGACACGTTCGCGATATGCTTGCTCATGTAGCCTCTGAACCCCATAGGATGACAGCTGTCACGAGCAATCGACGTTTACGGCCGGCCGACCCATCTCTTATGCCATGGCTATCGCCCTTGGGAGATTCAGTGTGGTCATATGATCAGATTCACAGGCTCGCTTTCACTACACTTGGTGTGCTACCCTCAGGGAAAGACTTGAAAGTGGATGACTTGGAAACATCCTTGAACCTCCTATACTATAGTGACCAGGAGAAGTTCAAATGGGCTGAAATGCAGAGAAAGCTCGGTTCGGAGAATCTTGGAAAGCAGCGCTCCGCCTATTCGAGCGGTGGCAGCCAAGACCCAATAGAACACCTCCGTAAGACAGGAAACAAATACGAGAAAAGACTGCTGAGCGGTGTGGTAAAACCTGGTATGTCCTTTGCTGCGCGGACGCACTACTCATATGAATATGCTCACTGTGGGGTAGAAAACATCCACACGACTTTCGCCGACGTGCACGCTCCGCTAGAAACCGTGCAAGCGCTTAAGACCCTCACTTCCCTATCCCTGGTGCGGCCTGATGCATTCTCTTACGGGGTTCTGGCGAAGGACAAGATCACCGGCCTGCTGCTGTATGGTCCGCCGGGTACAGGGAAGACGTTGCTCGCCAAAGCCGTGGCGAAAGAGAGTGGTGCCACAGTGCTGGAAGTCAGCGGCTCGGACCTCTACGATATGTATGTAGGGCAAGGGGAGAAGAATGTGCGAGCTGTTTTCAGCTTGGCCAAGCAACTGAGCCCCTGTGTGGTCTTCATCGACGATGCGGATGCCATCCTCGGTTCCCGCAGTGCTTCGTCCAATCGAACCAGCCATCGTGAGCTGATCAATCAATTTCTGAGAGAGTGGGATGGCATGAATGAGCTCTCGGCGTTTGTCATGGTGGCCACGAACCGGCCATTTGATCTCGACGACGCCGTCCTCAGGCGTCTGCCGCGGAGATTGTTGGTCGACCTGCCAACCGAGAAGGACCGTCAAGCAATCCTTGCCCTACACCTCAAAGACGAAGTCCTTGACCCATCCGTGTCCATCGCGGACCTGGCGGCACGGACTCCCTTTTATTCCGGGTCTGACTTGAAGAATGTCTCGGTGGCGGCGGCTCTGGCGTGCGTCAGGGAAGAAGTCGATGCGGCTGCGCAGCACGGCGGCTTGGAACCATATGTGTTCCCGGAGAAGCGGGTGCTCCAGAGCAAACACTTTGACAAGGCGTTGGAAGAGATTAGCGCCAGCATCAGCGAGGATATGAGCAGCTTGACGGCCATCAAGAAATTCGACGAAAAGTACGGCGACCGCCGAGGACGGAAGAAGCGAGCTGGGTGGGGGTTCAGTAGCCCGGCTGATGTGGATCGGAAGATAGAGACGCCAAGGGTGCATGAATAGGGGGGTTGGGAAAAGGGGAAGCATGCTGGGAGATACACTGCATTTAATCCGTTGCATCCGGTGGAGTTTTGGGCCCGTTCAGCATGAAAAGACACTCGGGGCATCTTTCTAGTCCGGCATTAGCATTAGGGGGATACGGAAAGTGAAGACCAAGATAGCAAAGAGGGATTGTCTGTTCTACCTAGATACCGTCAACCTGCGCTTCGTCCGTGTTATACGGGATAAGATACAGTACAGGAACGGCTATCCAAGCTCTAGACGCGAAGATGGAAGGGTTTATCTTAACTTAGGGAACGGATTTACACACTACACCGATACACTACGCGCACTACCCCAACTTGCTACGGACACTACTAGGTGATCATAGAGATAATTTAAAAGCAGGGCTGAATAGCCCTCAATTAGGCAAGTTTATCGATCCTGGTTTCATCAAAAGCAGAAGAGGTTTTGGGGGAGATTTCCTAGATATTTAAGTTGAGATTTGTATGGGGAAAAGTGCCAAGGTTTTATACCGTATTGATTTTGCGGTGGGGGGGTAGTGTCCGTAGTGTATCGGTGTAGTGTGTAAATCCGTTCCCTTAACTTAAGATACTACAGTGTACCTTATACTTTTAGTATTTTAGTAGAAAGCTTGGCCCAGCGGGAACAGAAGCCAAGTGATGGACTAAGGTAGGTAGTCTGTACTTCGATACGAATAAGGTACGAGCGGCTTCACTTGATTACCGCGTACAGAGTACCTGAGCTCTTCCTTGAGACCTTGTACTCGAGCAAGGTAGTCAATACCTTACCTACCTAAAGTGGCGCAAAGCCAAGTTTCCAGATCGCCCGCCAAGCTATTAATATTTGGGGTCTCGCCCCGCCTGCGAGTGCGTCTGATCTTGTGCCTTTTCAATGCTACACATCAGCGTGCGTGCATCATCATAACCATCATCATCATCATAATTTGACACCAACCAAAAGCAAGGGAATAATTCCGATTATGACCGGCTGACCACTTATAACCCTGCATTCTTATCCTTTACCTGACAGCCGATGATATTTCTTACTCTTAGCACCACAGTTCATACAACCTTCTTCACAATGTCTCTTTAGACGGTCCTTGCTCACCTACACAGAGTGCCTCGGGCTTTTTCCACCACGTTGGCACTGCCACTGACACGGCCACCACCATTCATTTTCCAAGACTTCCTCGCTCGTCACACCTGTTGCATCAGTATAGTTCGACCTTTCTTGATGGGAAGTGTCTGACCCCGTCCTTGCCCCTCCGATAGAGCATCAGCCAATCCCGTCTGCCTTCAATGCTCGGCTCGCATCTCGGTAACCCGCACCAACAACATAGCAACAACGTCGGCCACAGATTTTCCTATGGCGGGCCCGATATCCTACGGCGCGACAAGCTGGCCAAGGAGGTAAAGCGGGAAGTCGCCGAGAAAGTACGAAATGACTGGTCCTTTCCGTGGCCGCCGGAGGCGGATACTTCTGAAGCAGGTCCGGAAGGTTCGCCTGGTGTGCCATCCGAGTTGACCGACAGAGCGGATCTGGCCGAGCTGGAGTGGCGGGAGCGAGAGTTTGACACCGATACTGGCGAAGAGACGGACGACGAGGAAGGAGACGGGGACGGAGAAGAGAACGACAACAACCCATACAAATTCGACTCGCCCGACGCCGTTGGCTTGGAATTGGAGGAGCGACGAAGACGCAAGCGTCGGCGGCGTCGGCGGGAGATGGAGGAAGAGATGACATGGAACGATGGCCTGAAATGCTGGTCACTGCGACGGGACGCATGGACCGGCGGGCGGCTGGAACGGGCGGGAGAAGACACGGCAGAGATGGTGCCCGTGCCACCTCCCCTTGTGGATCCAAACAACCGGACCCGGCAGAGCATCCCGACACTGTATGACTCAATTTATTCTAAGGTTGTCATTGAAGGTCTGACGCCGACAATCCCCTTGAACCTGTCGGATATGACCAACGCCCTCGTCGCTGGCTGGAAGCGGGACGACGAGTGGCCGCCCAAATCGTCTGCCCCTGAGCCAATGTTCAGCCGCAGGAGAGAGGGCCCGCGGCTGGGAGCGGCTGGGCGATTAAATAAAGGGGTCGTTGCAGTCAAAAAGGCTTTTGGCCTCAGCGGCTCCGGCAGCGGAAGTGGCTTGAAGGACGGCGAAGGGCCGAATATATGATTCATCGAGTTTCCGAGCATCACGAGTGTTACGAGTATTGATCACCATCGGCGCATCTCTACCATGCTACCCATTCCTTTTAATATGCACGCTGGACACGGCGTGTGCAATGCGCGAATTCGTGTCATCCACGCATCGTGGAAATACCATCTGGAGTGGACTTCGGTCCGTCTTTACGACTGGAAGGAGGCCACCATGATGAACGACGTCTTGATTTGTTTAATGGTCCGCGCAAACGCAGACGGTGCAGTAGTGCCGGCCCAAGGCGCTCACCTGGGTAATGCGTTATACAGCGGACTTTACAACGCTTTAAGCACATCAGTATTTGGGTGATCTGCTCAACTAGTGTACAATAGACCAGACAGTCATGCAGCTCTGACATTTTTCTGCAGACGACTGTTTGTTGGACACTAAGTATACTCTAGACTACCAATGCCGAGAGTTTCATCCGAGCATGCTCCTTTCCAGGCCCCGAAAATGCCTTGTCATGCTGTTCCCCCCATAGTCGTTCCATGCATCCACAAAACTCCTGCACTGCCGAAAAAAGAGCGTCGGCGCCTTCATCCACAGTCTCAACATGCAATGGCACGACTTTCCTGGTGCTGCCTTTGACCACATAGTAGTGGCCTCCATGCTCCGACCAGCTGCGACTGAGCGTTTCGTAAAGTTCATGGCTCGTGAAATTCCTGATCTCTTCATAATCCCGTGCCGGCCCCACCGAAGCCATCAGTTGGGCATCTAGAGTCAAATCGCTTGTCTCGAACTCCAACGTACTGGCAGCGAATCGTTCCATAGCTTCCAAAAGTCCCATCAGGTGTCCAGCTTTCCCGCTGACTCGGTTTAAGTATTCCAGGGTCGGTGCCAGAGCCGACAAAGCTGTAAAGAGGAGGGCGAGGGTGCTGAGGACATGACCGTGATGTATTATCTGCGGCCGCTCAATCAAATGCGATGAGCTTTGCGCAAATGCTCGTAGAAGGCAAGCCACGTTCTCCAATGCACACTCGATGCTGGTAGTAGAGAACCCGTCGACGCCCAAAAGCATGTCCTTCAGCATACCAGTAATGCCCATGATCACAGGCCTCGCCAGAATCCATCCACATGCGGTTGTGAAAGCTCCTGTCAGGTACGCTGGCAGGATCCCTTGTATCATAAAGGTCCTCAGACTTGGTTGTTGGTTGTTACCAGATAGCATATCACTCGATAGAGTCGAGCATATCTGTTCAGAGAGATATGCTTGCTGGCCTTCCATAGCAGCCCGCTCTGAGACGGTTTGGAAAAAGACTGCAAGTTGCTTCGGTACCCTCGTATCCGCCAATCTGAGTCCATAATTTTTCAATCTTCCCACAACGTAGGTCGGGTCAGTGGCGGGAAGCGGAAAGCTGGTTGAATCAACGAAGAATCTATCCACTGGACAGATGTCAGCCGTATATTGCTGGAGCATCTCTACGACCTTCTGAAGGAACACTGTATAAGAAGTGGATTCCGCTTTTCCAGATAAATCGTTGTAGTTGTCCTTCATCCTTGTCATCATATCCTTCAATAGGATTCTGTACTCATGTCGTACAGGTGAAAGTACTTCAGAAGATCCCGCAAACGCGATATCTTGCCGCATATTGGCTAGGACACCTACTAGCCTTAGAGGCGCATTGGCAAGGTGTGGATATATGACTTACTCGAGATGACCGAGAGACGTCGTTGGCTGAACTGCGTTGGGGTAATGAGCGGCTTTCCAGTCTCTGTGTCTTCGACAAAAGGAAGGTTCGAGAGCAGTGGGTTATATCGGTCTAAGCTCAGCAGAGAAATGGCCAGACAATATTGGTATTCGAGGAGCGAGTCTGGTTCAACGAGAGAACTAAGCCACAAGGACAAAAATTGCGTGCAATTGTTCTGAAGTTATTAGCCGCCAGAGGTTCTTGTCTTGCAAGAATTTGGTCCAACGCACCTTGTAACTCGACGGGTCTTTGTCCATGAGGTGAGCCATAAAGTAAGGGGTGAAGCGGCGGGTCTGTTCGGTCTTTCTCAGCGAAAACCAGGAGTCTGAGCTATATTGACCGATGAAAGCGTCCCATTCTTTAAATCCGAATTGCACTGAAAGTGCAATCACAGACACCCAGGCATCAACAACCCTCTTCAAAAATTCATCATCCGGCGACCTATCACATCCAAAACAGTTGGAGAGCAGTCGAATCATCCCTTCGTAGAATACGTTGTGGATGTGACTAACGCCTTCTCTTCTCTCCTCACGAAGCAAGGCGTCTTTAATACCAACCCAATCACCGTATTCTTGGCTATCCTCGCTCTGATCTGGCTTCAATTTGGAGCTACTTTCGTCATTGCAAAGTCGAAGAAAGGCGTCCAAAATGCGAAGAACGTCTAGTATCACCTGACTGAAGCGACCACTCTGAACTTCCGGCATTTCTATCACAGCTGTTGTTGAGCCCCTAGAGAACAAGGCTCTGGCTTGCTCGACATGTTTCGATAAGCTTATGGCATCATACAGACAACTTAGTCCTTCTCTCAGGCAGACTTCAATCTGCTCCTGGTTTCTGCGGATTAGAACTTCAATATCAGCTTTCCTGATATTGCCAAGTGTAACTGCGTCGGCTTGAGCTTCGGTTCGCGCCATCTTATGCTGATGTAACATCTGAGTTGTTATCTCACTGTGCCACTCTTCGAAGGGTTTCAACATCGACGAAGGCTCTTCAACGGATAGTTGAAATTTGACGAGGTTCAACCACGTCTGTAGACTAATCCGGCAGGCAGCGTTGTGGGACATCTCTGGATAGACAAGATTGCGTATCAAGCTTATTCGCGGCCTATACTTGATCGGAGCGGCCCAATAAAGGGTTGAAAGAAGGTCGTGATGGTTTCGAAGTGCCTCAAGATCCTGATGGCGGACAGCTTGTTCTTTAGGATATTGGCGACCATGATTGGGCATAAGACGCCATATGATGTCTCCAAGTCGCTTTTCCGAGTAGATCTCACTCATGGAACGGATGCCAGAACCAATTGTCTTGAGAAGAATGTGAAAACATGGATCGTTCGTTTCGAGCTCCAAAGTTGGCGCCCGATTTAATTCTCGTAGAAACCTGGGAGATCCTCGTGGACTTTCATCTGAGAGATGAGCCAGGCCATTCCGCGCAAAGAAGTCGAACAAGGCTCCGATTATTGTTTCACACCTGTTCCAACGCCAATTATGAATAAGGCTATGACACCTAGCAAAGGCCGCTCGACATACGGAGCCGAAGTTAGAAGGCAACTTTGAAGCCGCTTGCGAGCTTCGTAAGAGCATTAGGTTGTTTATTACATCTTTGACAGGAGCCCAGTCCTCAGTATCTTGTCTGAGGTGGGCTAAACCTGCCAATAAAGGCGTGTCATTCTCGGATGACCATAAGTAACCATGTTCTCCAAGCGCGAGAAACCCGTTGAGAGTGGATTGAGCCAGATTAAATCGTTGGGGCGGTCTTTTGCGAGGCTTGCGAACAATGACGGGCAGCCGAGGCCGCTCTTCAACCAAAGGGACATCATCTCTAAGCCGACCTCCTGCGGTCTGATAGTCCGTGGCATCCTCACCGATTTCCAAGAATTGCGTCAATCGTGAGGAGCGAAAGCCTTGTTCTGCACGAAATTGGCGGTCAATCTGTAGTAGGCTACGTTGAAATGCAGCTTTCTTGTGGAGATGGTCGACCGCAGATTGGAGCGACTCCAACTGCGCTGGTCGTGGTTGAGGAACAACAGCCCTGAGAGGTATTGCTCTCCTCTTGCTTACGCGGACATGCGGGGAGATTGCCGTGCGAGAACCGGGCCGGGCCAACATGTCGGCATGCCCATGCTGTTGATGAGCAAAAGGCGGTGCGGATTGCGCAGATGTTTTAGTCTCGGAAAAGACGCCTTTGTCTGGTCCTCTTCTGTTCCCGGAGCCATCCTGGAGGGGCATTAAACTCTCCCGGGGAGCCCGTACATCGATTCTTTCAGTCCGGGGTTTGAGCCTGCCTTTTCTCCAGGATTTCAAGATCTGCAAAAGCTCAGTGTTACTCTGATCATTCTCTAGGCACAGTATCTTGTTGTTCGGAACGTGTTTTCCCTTATCCTTCCGCTTCCGTGCTTGCCTCCGTGCCACTTTGATGAATTGTGGGCTGACGGACGAGTCGTCCGCGTCTCGCTCCGCCACGTCGAGAATACTGAGGGGGTATGCCCGATCTACGGAGATTGGCCCACTGTTCGCGGAGACAGCTTTGACTGGCTTCAAACGGTCAAACGCCATTGGCTGGTAGGATTTTGAAGTGAGAGTTCTCCGGAATAAGCCTTGCTCAGCCGGCCTCAGATTCCTCTTCCTTGATGCAGCGAGGGATCTGCTTCGTTTTCGCCGGGGCTGAGTGGGAAGCATGGCATCAATTGTATCATATTCATCAGGATCCTCCGCGGCAATGTCTGGAGCCAATGATGGGCGGATCCCGAGATATTGAACATCATCCATCGGGCTTTGGCTTCCTTGGTCTCCTGAAGATTGGAGGTCAATTGCTGTGCCTTCCTCGTCGGCAGAGTCGCCACCGAGATCAACAAAATCCCGCGATAGGCTCCGACTTCTACTTCTTCTCGTCGTGAGCGGAACTGCTACGCCCCGCGCAGGCCGCGATTTGCTTGGAGATGGATGCTCAGCAGCAGTCCGCACCTTTTCTTTCCTCCGAGTAGTGGCAGAGATTTGGTTTAGCTTCAGCCATGATGCAGGTAGAACTCCTCGCAGCCGCTTTTCAAACTTTTGTTTCTCTGAAACTTCATCATCGCCGTCTACTAATGACGATCGGCGGGAAGGTGTCTCGAGGCCTTGGAGGCTTTGATAGATTACAGAGTCTGATGCATCAGAAAGGGCAGTGACCGTTGGTTTGCGAGCCTCTGAGGAGTTGGCAGGTGTCGGTAGAGGATCTCGAGACCAGTTCTTGGGGAAAACGAAAGACGGTCGTGGCCGCTCCTTTGGCGAAAAGCTTGCATCCCTCGGAACTGTTGGGGGCGAAGAAAGGATGTCGAATACTGAGCCGGATGGAGAACCCATCATCTCATTCACCTGAACACTAACAGGAGTGTCTCGTCCACTGACCTTAGTTGAGGTTCCTCTCCTGTTAGTGTATGTGCGTGCGTGGCCAACTTTTCGGCGTTTGTTGCCTTGCTGATATGATCCCTTCACATGGCGAAGAAGTTGGTCGATATCGGGAAATTCGTCTTCCACCGAATTAAGTTCCCTTCCATGGGAAGCTGGATGGACAAGTTTGGTTGGCATATCTGTCTCAGGCTCTGGTGAGACAGCAATATCAGAAGACCATGTCTGCTCTGCGGCACCCTGAGAGTCCTCGTCTGAATGGAAGTCACCGTCTTCAGGATTTTGCGCGGCTGCTTCCGATTCTTTCTCAGATTCCGTTTGGACAATTCGAAGAGGCTTAATACCCCTGGCTTTTAGGAATTGCCGATATCTCTCGCTCTCCAGCATATAAGGGTGCAACTGAATAGCTTTTCGCTGCCTCAGGTTCCGTGCAGGAGCGTTCGTTTCCCTGCAACCCATGTCCAAGACTGAATGCTGAATTCCATGCTCGAGTTCTGTACTTCTTGAGGGTCTTGCTGCACCCGGGTTGGCAGTAGAGACTTGCATCGCTGGATCAATGCCTGCGGCGAGACGGTTTGTGCTCGCATCTGAGTCTGAATGTAGACTTTCGGGAGGTGGCGATAGGGAAGACATCGAATCCGATTGTGAGTCTTCCTCCACCGCTTCGGTTACTTGAGTTCTCACGCCTTGTTGCTGATCCTCTTGGGCCTGAGGAGTTCCCACATCAGGGCGAACCTCCTTTCCTTCGATCTGAAAGTCCTGTGGAATCCCGTGCTCCTTTTCGTGTGACAGCTCCTTGGAGATGACAACCATAACGGTGGGCTTGGGAGCCGTCGACCGTTGTAAACTTTTGACATTATTCTTATGTGGGCCATGTTCCTTCGTATCCGTTCCCACGGCCGGAATAGCAGCTGGCGCCTCTTCTCTGCCCGTTGGAACCAGATCTTGAACTTTAGTGAGCGCCCCATCTTCGCTTTCCACAGCAGAGCGTGCTTCCGGGACGTTTAGACCAGCGTCCTCTTCTTCCTCTTCGGAATCTGGAACATATCCCAGCTCATCCCACCTGGCCATTTGACCTGCTCTCCAGACTAATCCCTCGGGAAGGTGTTGTTGGGAGGCATAGAGGTTTCTCTCTTTACATCTCGACACGCCTTTGGTGTTGAGATAGCCGGTAGACGCGACGTTCAGGTAGCGGCAAGTCCCGAGGCGGAGGCGTGTTTTAGCGCGGTCGTTGCTCACCGGGCCCTGTAGAAGATTGATTTACCAGTTCGAGTTACGACTACCGAGGCTCTATTCTCCCCGCCGTGCACCTCGTACAGAGAGCATTGTGCCTGTTCCTTCCAAGGTACATTTGAAAGAGAAAACAAACACAGGACTTGCCATTGACGTTCGCCGTTCCCCGACAAGAGATGTGACCATGAGTTGGCTTCGGGGCAGTCCTCCGCTCCTTTTGGCGAGTATTTTTGGGATTGCAGGTGGTATGTGTTGCACCACTGTAACGTTGTGTTGATGATTGAATAATTTTGTAGGAGTCTACGTCTTCGGCCCTGCTTTGGAGCAGCAAGCAAAGGAGCGGAATACTATCACAAAGTACGCCCACTTGCTCGCAGATGGGCATTCGCATGCTGACAGGCCCAAGTGTGTCTGTAGGCAAGCCTGACAGGGAAGGGAAGGATGTGACAGTGAACAAAGCTACCACTGCAGAGGACGCTTCAACAACAGCAACAGGCCCTTCGCCTACAGAAGCTACCTTAAAAACGAACTCCAGTGTCCTGTCTAGACTTAACCCCTTCGGGGTTGAAGGTCGGGGTACTGCGACAGCATCGAGCGTCAGCATTGATGATGCGTCCACAATGCAGCAACACAAAGACAGTCAGAAATCAAGTTGAATTATCTCTATGTCACTTGATTGTCCGTGACCTTGAACGCGATCTGTACCTGTTCTTTGACTTATGGATATACCCTCCAGCGTCGGGAGAAGCTGTCCGTTGCCGCCGATAGGGTTCGTTTCCTCCTGAATGGCGTGCTCGTATCCTGCTGTTTGCACGCTCCTCCTCTTTCCCTTTACTAGGACCATCGTCCTGGGCTTTTCTCAGCCTTCTGGCGCACCTCGGGCACACTCTTATCTTGACAAGTGCGTTCTTCTTTATATCGTCCTCAACATACGCGAAATTCAGCTCGAAAGTGCGTAGCTCGCTCTCCTTGGCCTCTTCGACATCCTCTACAATATCGTCCCGGCGGGAGCATGTGAGGGAAGCGCAGGTGAATTGGCCTTTACCGTCCAAAACTTCCTGTTTGGTCCGCCAGCGCATTGCTATCTTTGCACACATCAGCGTATTTGTACGGTCCTGTGGTTTGTGCGATGATCATTGCGAATTGCGCTACCTTTCTGTCCCTCCACCTACTCAAGTCGGCAAGTGCGAACTCCTTGAAAAGGCCATCGTAGTATTTCTTAGCAAGCTCCTTTCCCTTTGGATCCCCTGCGTATGCATGGTCTTCGTCGTCATCACGGACGAAGCGATGATGCTGCTCAAGTATTTCTCGTTCGGTGCGAGAAGTCTGCCGCGATGGAACCTCGCCACCATAGTAGTTCACGTATGCATTGACCTGTTGAAGATGCCGGGCATAGGCGGAAGTAGATGATGAAGACTGAGAAAATAGACTTTTCTTCCGTGAATCCATAGAATAGGTCTGACTTCCAGCTTTAACTAGGCATGAGCTATACCGCGACAAAGTCTTATAGACTTCACCACTTCCTTGGCGCAGGGACGGACCCTCGACTTTGGTTTCGAAACACTCGAATGACCGTCACGGGACCTATCAGGAATGGCTCTACTCGGCGTAACAAACGTTGCCCTTCTCGAGAGGCATGAAAGCATGCACCAAGTCAAATAGTAAGTAATAAACTTCTTCCGCAGCCACCTTAATCTCTTAAGAAACTGGTGGATGAATGCAGTAGGGATGGTTGCGACTACCTTAGTGTGTGAAGGTCCAGGTGATGAGACGATTGCAGCTTATGTCACAGAAGCTCTGCATGCGTTTTACAGCAACCGCAACACCAGTAGATAAAGGTACTACCTCACCTTGCTGGGCCAAACACCTAGCTTAGTATATACCTACCTTACATTTACCTGTTACTATTGTAATCTTACCACAGATGGTTACTCTAGAGGATGCGCCATTTATCAATAATGTTTTTGAAGCTGGATTCAGAATTTGACGCCGAATCTGTGCCGAATCTGTTCTATATATGCTCTTTTATCTTTCTGAAGGCAAACGCCGGATGCAATGCTGAAGATATGATCGTGAAAGCTTTTACTCATCAACATCGTCAAGATGGATTTAACCACCATGAGACAGACCCTCTTCGAGATACACTCTCAAAGTTTCGAGTCCCAAACCTTTGCAGCCCTGGGGAATACCCTCTTGTAAAGACTGACACCGACAGAGTCTTGCGGATTGATCTTGCCATCGAAAGTAGCTTTGAAATATCCATGCGTACCCAGACTTTCCTTGATGAACCCACTCCTTCCCCGTTTCGTCCATAGCTGAAGAGCCTTGAACCAGTTGACATCTTCCGCATTGAAGAACATGTAACGGACCGTGACCAGCTTCTTGTGAATTTTGTAAGGATGTCCAGTCAAGATGACACGTTTCGCAATCACACGGGCCTGGTCAGGACGTTGTGATGTGCCAGTACCAACCAACTCCAATGAAGCTTGAGAGGCGGCCGGTATATCCGCCATATCACCCTCCGTAGGCAGCGGACTTTGCTTGAAGAAGAGTGCTGGAACCGAACCCCAAATCATTGGCGCCATGAAGGTCGCCATTGCGGTACGCCCAGGATGCAAGAACCGTTCGAACTTGTGCACATTGTTGGGCGTCTTGCCGGGTTGCGAGAACAGGGGATTTATGATAAGACGGCGCGGGCCGCATTGCATTAATAACTGCTCTTTTGACCTTATCGGGTTGGGATATTCGGGGTCCAGAGTTATCGTGTAATTGGCTACCGTATACTTGTGCTCATGCCGAAGCAGGGAGAAGAGCGTCAAGGGGCTTGAGAGATCGCAGAAACGGTCGCGGAAGGACTCTGTCACATTTCGCAGATAAACATTGACCCTTGTACCGGCCTGGGAACTTTCAGTAGCTGCCATTTGAGGGCACCGAGAGATGGCTCTAGACAAACTCACCTGAATACCGCCAACAAAGGCCTCTTGCAATACTCTGCGCCTGAAACCGTCATAATTCTCCACTTGCAGCAATCTGCGCCAGTCCTGCGGCTCATGTGGTCTGTCTTCATCCGTCTCCCAATTACTTGTCCTCATACTTTTAAGGCCCCGGTATCTAGCCAATCGTTCCCGTGCGAGGACGTCAGGGTGCAGTTCGATCTCATCGGGAAACTCAAGGTCCTCCTTGGCTTCATCATTCCGTTGCGCTCTATAGGCTGCTAGCTGCTGAGCCTCCTGTTCATCTGAGAGATCTTGAAGCATCTCGGATCTGGGATACTCAGAAGGCGCGACTTCCGTAGGATCAACATCCATAGCGTGGTCGAGTCCTTCCGTACCGTCTTCGGGGAGAGCCGGAGCCGGCATACCAACATCACCTTCCAGATCCTCCATGTCTTCGATATCAGATCCAGAATCCGAGACATCACCAAGAAACCATGCAGCTTGGTAGTTAGAAGTCCCTTTAGGCAAGCGTTTTGGCATCTCAGGCTCGTGAGAATCATCGTCCGAGAAATAGTGATGATCATCCAGTAGCACTCCTTTCCTCTCTGAAGCAGCGATCGAGGGAGCTGAATCGCCTAAATCAGACATCGCGGCTTCTTCTGGGGCTAATTCCGCCAGATCATCATGATCTTCCGTCGGCTCCTGCAAGACCTCTTCGGTTTCCTTTGCATCGACCGCCATCTCCTCGGTCCTTTTCTTCTTCGGAACGAGCAATGGTGCTGCTGTTATTTTTGCGATCTGGAAATCGCCAATATCGCCCACCTGCACAAGCCTGTCTGCTTTGAGCCCCTTTCCTCGAACGACACCCGTTAGGATGGGCATGCCAGTGCCTGGCTGCCATCGTACCTCCTCGATCAACATGTAGCTGCGTTCTTCCCTCCAGCGCACGCCTTTAGGTGTTGTGTTGCAGATTGAGCGCATCACGTTTGAACATTCTTGACGAGAGCCCAGGGAATGGACTTTCTCCTGTGGAAAGAAGTGGTTCATGTAAGACTTGAGAGAGGCCAGAACCTGTGGTCTCCGTTTCGCAGGCTCGATAGCTTCTAATCCCTGTACGACGGTCTCTGCTGTGGACATGCCTTGGCTCTTGACGCTTCGTAGAATGAGCTCGCCCTGGGCATCTACTTCTTTGTCTGCCGACAGGACAAAAACAATGAAGTCCGCGACTCGGCAAGCGTCCATTGCGGATATTAACTCACGCCGCACTCCAATAAACTGCACTGTCTGCTTGAAACGCTCCACGTAGGTCCGCAACAACCCGTTTTCTGGAACTTCTTCGTCGAGTTCGAGGCTCAGATTCAGTTGTCGTATGGTCGAGTGCGCATCCACATCTTCGCATAGAGGAACTACTGCCACAATCCTCGCTGCCCCATTTCGTCCATGGAAGATGCTGATTGCCTTGACGTTCGCTTGGTGTTTGGCCAACCTCTCCTGCTTTGCTCTGTTGCGGCGATCCAACTTGGACATGACCTGTTGGTGAGGTGTGCGGCGATTCCCCTTTTCTTCTCGCTCAATCTTGCCTGATGTGATGTCAGAGAGCAATCCCAGGTATATCAGAACTCAACGGAGATATCCCACCTTTCGCACGCTCCTTTAGAGCGCTCTTCGTCGAATGCTTGGATTTGAAGGGCTTATGCTCGGCTTTGGTTGTGCTTCGGTGATGGTGAGCTCCAGTAATCGGGGCCATATTTCCACCGGCTTTGAATCTGAAGGGTAATGAGTCCAGTTTGGCTGCGGGTTCGCTGCAAGGCAGCGACGCTGCTTGTCGTGGCTACGAATATAACAGAGCTATTATTGTATTGATGAAGCGGGTTTCGCCATACGAAGTGTCGAGTTTTATGGGAACTAAGAAAATCGAAGGGGTTTTATCGGTTGGCGGATTTTGTGCGATAAGGAAAAAACATCTCGGAAATCTTGGCACATTTGAAAAGCATGGATGCATTTTGTGTGCGCCTGCCCATCCGACCTACAAATCTCTCCTCAGGCCGCATCATGGCTCTGAAGGTAACAGAGCGCCAAAAGCAGGTAGACCCTGCGGACGTCACACCTGTGTCTTCTCTTGACACATTAAATGCACCTACCGCGCTTGTGCGCCCGGAGGGCGAGGATAGAAAACGGCGCATTGTCGAAGCGCAAAGGACATATGGCCGAGGACGCAAGATTCCACTGGGGGCCGTACGGGACAAAAAGCTGAGAGGGAACTTGAAGGCGCTTGAAACTAAGTACAAAGATGCTGCCTTGAAAGCGAAAGATGCAGAAATTCTGCTTGAGAATGAATCCGGCTTCCTGGAACCTGAAAGTGAGCTTGAGAGAACGTACAAAGTTCGACAAGAAGATATCAAACAAGATGTCGCTATCGAGACGGCAAAGAAAGGGTTTGAGCTGAAGCTTGAGGGATTGGGCCCCTATAATGTCGACTATACAAGGAATGGACGAGGCCTGTTACTCGCTGGGCGGAAGGGCCATGTCGCCACAATGGACTGGAGGGCAGGAAAATTGGGCTGTGAACTACAGTTGGGTGAGACGGCGAGGGATGCGAAATGGCTCCACAACGATCAGTACTTTGCCGTCGCGCAAAAGAAATATGTCTACATTTACGACCATGCCGGCGTGGAATTACATTGTCTGCAAAAGCACATCGAGGTCACGCATATGGAGTTTCTGCCGTATCATTTCCTCCTCGCTACGGTTGGTAATGCAGGGTATCTAAAGTATCAGGATACCTCAACAGGACAGCTGGTTATCGAATTGCCAACGCGCATTGGTTCTCCTACATCCATGACACAGAACCCGCATAATGCGATAATCCATGTGGGACACCAGAATGGTACGGTAACGCTGTGGTCTCCTAACTCTACGACCCCGCTTGTGAAGCTTCTTGCCCACCGGGGTCCTGTCCGCGCATTATCCATTGACCGGGAAGGTCGATATATGGTGTCAGCAGGGCAGGATCTCAAAATGGCAGTTTGGGATATAAGAATGTTCAAGGAGGTCAACAGCTACTTCTTGCGGCAACCAGGGTCGACAGTTGCTATCAGCGACCGCAACCTAACTGCTGTAGGTTGGGGCACACAAGTGTCGGTCTGGAGGGGATTGTTTGACAAAGCCAAAGAAGATCAAGAAAAGGTCCAAAGCCCATATATGGCATGGGGTGGGGAGGGTCGACGTATAGAACGAGCGCGATGGTGCCCTTTCGAAGACGTGTTAGGCTTATCTCATGACAAGGGATTCTCCAGCATAATCGTCCCCGGTGCCGGGGAGCCGAACTACGACGCCTTGGAGGTGAACCCATACGAGAACACTAAGCAGCGGCAGGAGGCAGAGGTCAAAATGCTGCTCAACAAGCTGCAGCCAGAAATGATTTCACTAAACCCGGACTATGTCGGAAATTTGGATTTGGCATCTGCCGAGACACGAAAGAGGGAAGCAGATCTGGACAGGAAGCCCGAGGATCCCCTCGCGAGGCTGAAGAATCGCGGCCGGGGTAAAAACAGCAGTTTGCGGAAATATCTGCGGAAGAAAGGGAGCAAGAACATCATCGATGAGCGGAGACTGAAGATCGACGCCCTCCGCAAAGAACAAGATCGGAAGGCAAGAGGTCATCGGGAGGCGCAAGGAGAGGATTTGGGCCCGGCATTGGCGAGATTTGCCAAAAAGCATACGTGAGACGTTTCTCCGCGTCTTGTGTTTTGGTTTGAAGCATTAGCTCGGCGTTGCATTGGGGGCGTTCAGAAGGATTTGAGCCAGCAAACAAGATCTTTGGTCCTCCAAAGACCTGGCGAAAATGGTATCATTAGGGACAAGGTTATGAAGTTCAGATGGAGCAAGACCCTCGCTGAAGACAAATTAATGCATTGACTACGTTAGGCTGTCCGCACAGGAATATCGATATTTTGTGTAAATAAATTCTACCATAATCATAGTCTGACCAAAGAAGAGGTTCAGTTGTAGCTGGCTAAGACCTATACATAGAAACACACAAGGCACACTCATGCTAAGGCTGTTCGGGATGGACCTGATCGTTTGGGCTGTGCGTTGGCGAAACCTATTCAAAGTTGCTGTTAGCTTGGATTTCGACCCATGCTGAAGAGAGACACGGAGCTTCAAGTGAAGTTGTGCAAGTCAGACATCCAAGGAAGTGTAGCGCTCAACGGACATCGAAGATGGGTTCTTGTGATGCCTAGCGTGGAAACTGCGAATGTGGAATGTTTTTCATCATAAGGAATTGAGGGCGTGGAAGGAAAAAGAATTTTATAAGCTGACCTTAGCAAATGACGGTTTACAACAATGGAATCAAAGCTGCAGCACGCAGTTGCTGCAGGACTAAACGCTAAGTCTGTGACAATGCTCTGTTAGCTGCTACTCCGATGAAGAGCTGAAATCAGTGCAGTGAATGTATATGAATTTGGTCAGACAGAATATACTGGCTAGTAACAGGCCATCCTGCGAGAGACGGCCCGGACAGATTGGTGTCTTCAAGGGCGACTCAGTTGGGAAAAGAAGACTTTTGCGGTGTTGTCATCGTTCCAAAGAAGGAAAGGGAACAAAAGGGGGAGGGGTGTAGTGAGAGGGAGGATCAAAGAGCTTACCGGTTAGATTGTCAGTTGGTTGAAGGTAGTGAGTGGCATGGCGCCGACAATCGTTGTTGTCTTCAGCTCATGATGGAATATAAAAGGAAGAGAGGATGAAGGAAGAGAAAACGCAGGGCCGAAGCCTTTTGTTCGCTTGGAGGGAATTTTTTGGTCGTTAGCTTCCTGTCGGTACTGGCGTCTTTCGCTTGCCGTACCCGTGCCAAGCGCGCCAGGTACAAACGGCGCACCTGGTCTCAACGACCTTCCGTTTCCGCTTGCGCTATTGCGCTTCCGCTTCCGCCTGGGCTTCTGCGCTCGCTGTTCTGCGCTGCTTTGCTCCACCATCACCCCAGCCCAGCCAATATTGCTGCTGCTACCGATCAAAGCACATCCCCAGCATCCACTACCATCACCACCACCACCACCACCACCACCTCGTCCTCCGACATACGCCCGCTCGCTCGCCCTCTGGGGAAAATTACCTTTGCTTTCTCGCTCTCTGCTCGTGTTGGAAAGCGCCCGCACCAATTTTATTCCACACCATCGGAACATCCAGGAACCCTATCGACCGCAATGGCTATTCCGGCCGTTCGTTGATCTGCTCCTTTGCGACACTGATCACTGGGCTTACACCTGACATTGAGTCACCTCCCACTTGCGCCCGTATCATTAGAGCCTGGCTACCGGCAGAGCACCTCTCCAATCTGCGTCTCTCGATCCAGTCGCAGTATTGTGTACACGCCCGCGAGCGACAGGGTCTGTCTATCTCAATTGCCACGGTAGTTGCCGGTTGCGCGACTGCACAAACCTCCTCAAGGTGACAGCGAAGATATAGACACCCGCGACGACGCACCGCATAAAACAAATTGCCTGCTAGGTACAGCATCGTCAAGGACATTGGGTTGTCTCTCCTTCACAACATCCATTGGCGCCGTATCCTAGCGAGGGTTGGCCGGCTCAATCCCCGATCACCACCCCAAATCCGCCGCGTTGCTTTGCGCCCCGGGCGCATTTTCTGCTCCTTGCTCATCGGCTCGGCGGATCATAGCTCCTCTTCTTCCGCGTTTGTTGATGGTAGGATTGCGATCTTACCTGCGGATATATATTCTAGGGTCTTGAGGCTGGAGACGAAGAGTCGGACGATAGCACCTGCGTCGCAGGCGCCGCTGCGCCGACCATGATGAGCATGGCACAATCATTTTCTCCACATCCTGCTGGTCTCCCTCAACATGCGGGCGTACCTCATGGCCATCCTATGGCGCCCGGCCAACCACCGAACCCTGGCCAACCCGGCGTGCAGCCAACAGCGCAGGGGATGCCGCAGCAGATGCATCCTGGCGTATCAGGGCCTGGTGGGCCACAAGTTAGCCAAGGAGGGCCCTTGATGGCAGGGTTGCCACCAGGAACGGCACAAGGCCCTACAGGCGGTGGACCGAGTGCGCACGCCCTGTCGCACCTAAATCCGAATCAAGCGCAGCAAATGTACCATCAACAGCAGCAGCAAATTGCTCAAGCTTGTAAGTGCAGTCTTTTCCGTAGTTCTGTCGAATCGTCCTGTCTGAATTTTTGTTTTTCTCGCGGTTGCGCCATCTCAACACATGGGAGCGAAAGGGGGCTTAATGTATGACACTGCCTCTTTTCTCCCAGCGCTGGTGGATGCGGTTGAAGAGTCGACACCAGCAGCGAGGACGCCAAACTCATGAGTTTGCTTCCACCATCCAAGGCCTCTCAGCCCGTGGTGTCTCTGGATGATGGGGAACATTATATTTTTGCGAAATGCCTTACCCCTTTGCTTTAGACTGGTCCTTCTCTCCTCCTCTTGTCCTCCCGCTCACTATTCGACAATAGTTGCCAACAACCCTCAACTTCTGCATCAACAACAGATGCTCCGACAACGACAACAGCAGCAAGCGATGCTACAGCAACAACAGCAACAAGCACAGAATGGAGGGATGCCGGTGACCCTACCTAACGGTATGCCTCAGGGCATGAACGCGGCCCACCTTGCAGCCATGCAACGACCTGTGAATCTTCCTGCGCATATGCAGCAACAACTACAGGTCCAAGCTATTCAGCAACAACAACAAGCGCAACATCAACAGCAGATGATCGCCCAACAGATGGCGTTACAACAGGCGGCAGCTCAAGCAAGCGGCGCAGGTCAACAAGGGCAGCAAGGGCAAATTAATCATCAGCAGCAACTCCAGGGTATGCAAAATGCGCAAGCGGTGGCAGCTGCGCAGCATCAACAGCAACAGCAGCAACAAGCGCAACAACAAGCGGCCCAGCAACAACAGCAAGCTGCCCAACAACAACATGCCGCTGCAGCTGCTGCCATGATGCGTGCCACTCCGCAAAATTCAATCAAAGGCCAGGCAATGTTGAAACTGCTACAGTTTGCTGAACACTTAGGGCAGTATAGGAGCTCAAGAAATCAGAACGGACGTGACAGCATCAGTTTCTGGGAGCATTTTGTCGAGCGCTTCTTCTCTGACACAGGAGTATTGCGGCAATCCCTTTTCAACCCTAATTTGAACGAGTCTAAGCAGTACGAGATAGCGACTCCGCACTTAGCACGCTATTTCTATATGCAGTTCCAAAGTGGCGTGCAGAATCTTCAAATAACTATCGAGAATGCGCGAGAGAGCCAGTTCGCAAATAACTGCCATTTTGTTGAGAGCTCAAAGTCAAGCTTCATTTACGGGTTCGGGAACGGATGTCGTGTAAGTGGGAGTGTTGATTAAACAAAGCCTTGGTTGATGCTTACGATAGCAGCTGGTTTGTTCAGGACAACTTCGTGCCCAGTTTGACCAGAGTCTACGAATTGACATATTGGTGTTCACAACGGACGGGCACGAAGAATTCATTTCAAGGACACAACTCAACAAACTGCTCGCGCCTATAGAATCACCGGACCAGACAAAATCCCCGAAATCCTCCAAAGCCCTAGGCAAACAACGCTCGCAACAGAAAGCTCTGCAACAGCAGCGCCAGTTCGTACTACCGGAGTCTCCTGTCAATGAGTACGGCGTGACCAATGATGTGCAGCAATTCTTGGAGGTAAGCCATGCCCACGAACTCGAATTATGCCGCTTTCTTTCGCTGACAGAAGATGTGTGTCCAGCTCGGCGAGACGATGTCTCAGATGCAGCCTCTTTTCGAATTTTGGCAACGTAACCCGCACCTCAGTCCTCAAGAAGCCCTCGCCCAGTTAGTCGAGTCATTCCAGTCAAACCCCATGGGTATGAATATGAACAACGCAAGCAACATCAACAACATGAACCTGAATATGGCCATGGCCATGAACATGAATCATGCTGGGCTTGCTCTCCCGCCGAACATGAACCCGGCTCTTCAGACGTCGGGTCAGCGCACACCTGGTATGCCAAATCAACAGAACCAGTTCGCTTCGCCTTCTGCTCCCCATCTCAACCTTCCTGGCTCGCCTCATGTTGGAGTTGGCGCTGGCGGCGTGCATACTCCTAGCCCCGCCCAAAATCATCTGCAAGCCCCCGTGCTTGTGGCGCAGCATAGTCAGCAGGGTACGAACAGCAGCCAAGGAACGAGCGCGAACACGAGCCCGAACGTCACCAACAAACGGCGCAGGGCAAGCGCAGTAAAGGTGGAAGGCGGCGACGATGGAGCGGGTGTCGAGGTCAATGGCGCGAACCCGAAGGTGAAGGCAAGCCCGCGCGTTGGGGGCAAGAGACAGAAAGGTACTAATGCTTGATTATTGACGTATAATCGAATATGGTTGGCTTTGGGTCGGTTCAATCTTCGGTTTCGGAAAGTGTGCTCATTCAGCGCGGAGTTGTTCATCCTGGATAGGGCTCGCATAGGCGTTACTTTTTTCCGCATGGAGTCCAAATACCCTTCGGTCTCCTGGGCTGTGGACTGTGGAGTCTGTACCTAATGTTTCTTGTATCATACTGGTCGGTCAATTGAACGGCGGTTCTGGTGGCACAGTCGGGCGGTGGATGCTGATGTCCATCGAGGGCTGTTTTGCACGACATAGGTCCTGGTTCTTGTATTTGGTCTTCTACATTAGATTTCCGTCGATAGCGAAGGAAAAAGCGCGCAATGGATATCAAAGGAAGGAGCGAAGAGGTTCTTGTCTCATTCTCTTCTTTCTGCTGGATGGTGACGTTAGACTCCTTCGGCTCCAGGCTCGTTCTTGTAGGCGCCACTGCTTTTCCATGCGCTCAGGATCAGCCCCACGATATGATCCACATTCTTCCCATGCTTGACCTGGGCAAAGATAGTCGGTCCTCCTTCTCTGGATGTGGAGTCAGCAGCTAGTCGTCGCGAAGTTGTACCAGAGAGACACATGCACACCTCATCCTTTGGGCGTCCCTCTCCATCACCCCCAAATCTGCCCCGACCGCCTCGGCCAAATCTGTCTTGTTCACGACCAACAGGTCACTTTGCGTGATTCCCGGGCCGCCCTTCCTCGGTATCTTGTCACCGCCGCTCACATCGATCACATAGATTATGTAGTCTGCCAATTCACGCGAGTAGTTGGCCGCCAGGTTGTCGCCACCAGACTCGATCAGCAGCAATTGCGTCTTGAACTCCCGATGCAAGTCCTCCAGCGCGGAGAGATTGGCGCTGATGTCTTCGCGCACCGCCGCGTGCGGGCAACCCCCGGTCTCAATGGCCCGGATCCTCTCCGCAGGCAGAGCCTCGTGGCGGGTTAAAAATTCCTGGTCTTCTCTACAGGCGGGAGGTGGAGCCACGGGTCAGGCTAGAGCCCGGTAAAGTAATATGAGGAGGTGACATACCGAGTAAAGATATCATTGGTGACGGCCGCTATGTTATATTGGTCCCTCAAGGCTCGACACAGGGCTAGCATGAGCGCCGTCTTGCCCGATCCCACAGGCCTGCTCGCGCCGTGCAAGTCAGCGGTGATTGCAGCTTACAATAACGTGAAGCCCGCGTACCCGCCGATCCCTATGGTAAACGCCCGGTCGTCCCAGTTCCGCCCTTGAATTATTGGAGGCTCCCTGCCTAGGTACGACCCGGGGCCGTCCAGGATCTCGTGCGTGTGGCCATGGTCACCGCCAGCGTGGGAGTGCGATTGTCCCTCGTGCTCATGGCTATGCGATGCTACAGCGGCGGCCATTACGGACGGGCAGAATGGAGAGAAGAGAAGAAGACGATGTATGGTACAGAAAGGGGGGTCTGCTCTCACTCTAAAAACCGAATGTCGGGTCGGGTTTATGCAGCATCAGATGCAGTCGCCTGGAAAGACCCCCAATCGCAGGAGTAGACAGTATCCTAGCCCCGGTAGGTAAGTACCTTAGCTAGAGCTGCACCTACCTACCTTAATCTACCTTACCTACCTAAACTGCACCCGATGATTCATACCGCAGCTAAGCTTTTGCATAGCGGCAAGGCCGATGTGTCAAAGCTGCCGCGTCAGATCACGATTCAGATATCTCGCGATATCATCCTTCCTTCTAATCATCCCAGCCTACGAAGATCAGTCACCTTACAGAAAGCTAATGTGCCAGAAGTGGGTGTTCATGATTCGATCAATTGTCTAGAAAGAGACCATTCCGCTCCGCCCCTTTTCGTAATGGAATTCGAAGACGGTGAGCCCTTCATGCGCCTGCCATCTCCACACAGCAATATACGTATTACTCCGCTGCGTGACTCTGACGGCGATGCGGTCATCGAAATCCTAAACGACCCGCGCGTCTATATGCAAATAACCGGACCGCCGTATCCATATACCCGAAAGGACTGGGAGAGTTATCTTGCCCTTGTGAGCGAAGCCTCAACCGAAGCATTAAATGAGTGGGCAGTCGTCGAAACCTCTAAGCGGAAGGCGAACGGTGGAGGCTTGAAAGGGCAAGAGGGCTCTCCCTGGGTTGGGAAGGGCTTACCTATCACAGCGATCCGTGAGGTGGACGAGGACGCCTCCAAGCAGAGGTATTTGGGCGAAATCACTATTCGGAAATGCCAGTTTCTCGCAGTGACAGATGCGTTGGAAAGGGAGACGCTAAAACATGAGAATGATTGCCGACCAGCAGGGGATCCGCAAACCATCTGGGAGATTGGTTGTAAGTGCGGTCTCTTGCTTGACACTACATTTCATTAGCCACGAACGCAGCTCCATAGTGGCGCTCTGCTTGTTTCGTTCCCTATTCTCAACTTTTGTCGTCATCCATGTGATGTTGTGCCCTCCTGAAGTCTGACACCACGGTAGTCTACCTTTGTCCCTCAGTTCATGGACGAGGGATCATGCCCACAGTGTTGGGCAAGCTGCTCGACGGTTTCTTGATCCCGTACCTGAATGTTCACCACATCATAGGCGATTATCTGGAGAACAACAAAGCGAGTAGAAGAGTGTTCGAAAAGATTGGATTCATATTCGATCGATTAACTCCCGAAGCTATAGAACTGCCAGAGAGCAAGACCGGTGTCGAGGGTAAAAGAATAGGATTGGGTGTCATGAAGTGGCAGCTGTAATCCGAGGACGACAGATGGTGTCTCTCGAGGAAATGAATTCGTGTTACGGACATAAACTCAATATGCCCCCCAGATTGCTTTCCTTGGTGGCGGCTGAGAAGACCCGTGTAGGACCGCGCCGAACCCCTACCCCTGACCAAATCCCTGAATGTAACGCGGTAGGACCGCCGTAACTCCAGCCAGCCGATGTGTTTATGCACGCAACGTCGAAGTTGGACTATTCTCGCCACTTCGCTGTTCGATGGGGGAGGTGCCTAGAGGTCGCACCCGCGTCCCAACAAATCCTTTCCTGTTCCTACCAGTCCTTCCTCGGCCCAGCCAATTGTGTTTCAAAGTCTTGCTCAAATCCTCCATCTTCCGCTGTGCCTCATCTCCGCTCTGTACGCTCGCTAAGACACTCACACATTGTAACATGCGACCAACTAATTCCGTCACGCGAGCAGAATCTGAGGCCGCAGATCTTGACCAGGCAACCTGGGGGCCTGTAAAGGTCGATAAGCCCGGCTCTGGAGTGATTCTCGGGGTGTAATTGTTCGCTGAGGATGTGTTCGAAGTTGCACGGCTTCTGCCACCGACTGAAGTGGAGGAACGGTCGCTGAGTAGTGTGGACCCTTGAGAATTGAAGCTGGAGACAGCCGCATCCAGGCTGTGGGCGGTCCCTGGGCGGCCACTGGAACTACTCTCCGGGCTCGTACTTAGCATTTGGACGCCGGCATTGATGCTCTCGAGGCTGAGTCGCGAGAAGATTGCTTTCAGTGTGTCGTGTCTCTTCAAGATGACGCTGTCACGGTAGCTTATTAGGACTATGCGCCTCACGTCAAGCTCTTCCCGTGAAGGCGAGCCTATCCCATCAGATTTGGCCTCCGGTAATACTCCCCAGTACTCTACCGCTTCCCGGGAGGTCAAAATTTGACCACGACCTTTGAATTCAAGGTCAAGCGGGAGGAAAACAGCTTGCATGTAGGGCAATATGGTGCAGAACACGTTGAGCCACATGTCCACAAGGCGTGTTACTAGGCGCTCTTCTGGCACACGGTGTAATGTGTGCTCAAGAGAAGAGAACCCCGTATTTAGCAGATCCCGAAGGTCTTCGATGACCACGATTGGAGCATTTGTACGAATGCAGCGATGCAAGTATGCGCTTGGGAAGGTCAGTAAGATCAGCCACGTGTATATAAGGGTGTAGAAAACAAACATCACAATCTTGTTAAGGTCTTCAACAGGCATCCTGAGATCATCCCCCTCGAAGACTCCTAGCAGCCTTGCCCTAAGAAATGGCCAGGCATCTTCCGCAGTCATGCCTGCAGGCCCAATTCCGTGAAGGCTCGGTGCAGTACTAGTATCCCAAGGCAGGCTAGTATTACTATGGGAGGACCATACTGTGCCCACGTTTGGTTGACCAAGGTAGGAAGCCGCTGCCACAGCGTCGTAGCTACTAGATCCAGGCCATGCATCGGCGTCTCTTTGGTTAGCTTCGGACGCGATTGCAGCCTTTTCCTCTTTCCTCTTTTCGCGTAATGCTCGGCCTCCATGCCTCAGATCCAGACCGCTCATAGATTTCGCGAAGCTTGTTGTAGCTGGAGTAGGGGAAGAGGGCGCAAAAGAGTAGAGTGACTGGGGCGCATTAGGATCCAAGGGCCTGGAATTGCTCGAGGCGGAGGATAAAGGCAGGTGATGATGGTCATCCTTATCCTTGCCTTTATGTAATTTCTGACGCGATAGAAAGTGATGCTTATGCTTCTCCTTGTCCTTTTCCAGATTCGTACTCCTATCCGCCGGAACCAAAGTGGACGTAGATGTATTGGCTGATGAATAAATCGACGACGATCCGGATGCTGTCGAGTCGGCAAGGCTGGTCAATGATGCATTTGGTAGTCGGCCAACAGGGGTAGCACCATAGAAACCAAGCTTGTTCGGACTTGGTACAGAGCCCTTGCGGTCTGCGTCCTTTGATGTAACAATGTTCTTTGGCTTAGAGAAAAGCTTGATCTTGGACTTCTCAGACTTTGGCTTTTGATCCTTTTCGGGAATATTCAGCTGGGCATGCTCGCCAGGGGAAAGCCCTGGAGAAATCTGAGGGCTACGAGGATATGCAGCACTGGCGGCTGCAGCTGAGGCATTAACGTTCGGCAGTCCTAGTACTAGCCCGCCTTGAGGCATTTGCATAGGAGAGACCCTTGCGGACGTAGCAAGATGAGCTTGCCCAATATGCACAGGAGTCGGCCTCCGATTGCCCGGCAAAGGGGGTGATTGTTGACTAGCTACAGGAGCTGTATCTGAACGTTTTCTCAAATGCTGTGCTGAAGGCCGATGGAGCATTGCAGCTTGTGCAGCTATCTGCGAGGCTGTAAGGTTTGTGGTTCCGGAAGCCTTGGATGCTGTACCACTAGCAGAAGGTAAAGTCGGCTCAAAGAAACCTTGGGAATGAGTCCGACCATGTCGGCCCTGACGAGAAGAATCGCTTCCAATAAGCGGCGAGGCCTTCCGGAAGGGCATATCGCCATGCAGTGGACCATTTCCCGGTCTAGTCTGTCCTTGGAGACTGGCCGTACTGCTGCCACCGTCCACCTGGAGCGTGCCAGGTAGACGCTTACCGACGGTCACTGCAGTCACCCGGGAGGACGTCGAAGAATCGCTGGACGACGAAGACGGGTTTCGTTCGACACTTCCCTGAGCTGACGGTCTCGTACTGCCCGCTGAGGGATTTGGGGATGGTCTGCCATACTGATGCGGCTGTAGACGGCCACTCATTGCTTGCAGCAAATTCACGGGTCAGGTGTTAGTTGCGCAACTCCATTCACTGTGTTCCGGCGAGACGTCTCGTGTTCCGCGTTGTGACCTTGAAACCTAGAGCTACCTACCAGGAACCGGTAGTAGATAGACGGCTTCAATCAATAAAAAAGAGCAGAGGGACGAAATCTGTGACGGGCACCACAATTTACAAGCTCGGGATACCCCTTAGGTAGGTAAGTATAGGCAGGCAAGGTAGGGTAATATGTAGCAAGTCAAGGTACCTGGTAGGTATACGATGTAAGTTGCCTAATCCGCTGACAATCCCGGGGATCGGGTTGACGATCCCCCAGCATTAAATCTAAAACGGTAGCTGCTAGAGGCTTGTTCCAACCACCAACGGCCAAAACACTTCAACACCCACGGTCACAAAATCCGCCAAACAGTCAACGGACCCCGTCAGCAGCCAAAAATGGGATCAGCCAACGAGCAGCAGCGCATCCCGCTCACCGCAGTTTATGCTGCGCCCGGCTCCTCCGAGACATTCCTGCAAAGCCTACCGTCAGTACCCAAGGATCCAATGACCAAGGAAAAGACTGCATATTTGTCCGCTTTACGAGCAGCCGTCCCAAAGCTGCAAGACGAGGTCAATGTCTTTTTGACTCAGAAAATGGAGGAGGACAAAGCAGCTGCGTCCACGTCCACCAACATTTCTAGGATAGATGAACAAAAGGAGGAAGAGCAATATGGCGAGGAAGTGGTGGAGGAGGATTGAAGGGCAAGCTTGGTTCAGATCACATTCTACAAGCTCAAGCAGAGCTGCACCACGGCGTCGCAACAATGAGGTCTTTCTTCAGCTGGGTATCTCTAGTCTATGATGCGGAAAAGCAGCCCCGAGACCGGCGACGCATGTCCAACCAGTCTACTGGTACTGGGATTCGAGCATCATTTCTTCTCGCAACAGCTGCGGATTTGAGCTAGCTTTGCAGGATAGCGTCTTTAACGCTTGAAGTCCAAGAATTCCGGCTTATCTGCGACTGGAGCAGCCGTAGTGGACTACAGAGTTGCTATTCGATTGGTCAGCTGCGGCCCGTGGCTTTTCACCGGAAACACCTACTCGGGAAAGACGTTGATGACGCTGCGCCCCAATCTCTTGTGACATACGCCACAAATCCTATCTTCGCCAATGAATACACGTCTGTTCCGCCCACCATTAGCTTTTGGGTTTCTGTCGCCCAGTGACAGCGCAGCTTGTGTCCAAACCACTTCTGTCTTTCGGAGGCCTGCCACCACAAGCTCTTCGTTGAGCAACGAGACAGCGGCACGCATTCGACCCCGGAAATAGGACTCGAGTTTCTGGACGGGGATTGAGGCTGGTATAAGGTTTAACGTTGAGGATGCCGGGAGTCTTGAGCCATGCTTGGACAGCAAATCCAGAGCTGGTTCCCATTTAGGCTGATTTGGTGGAGGGGGTGTGAGATAGAGGGACAACAGAGTGTGATAAATCGATTGTTTCTCGTCTTCCTGCTCGCCTGCTGCTGCCAGACGTGTCTTCTCTTGCATGCTAAGTGATGACGCCTCCTCAGCCAGAAAGATGCGGTTGCATAGACTGTCCAAATATTAGCATATCGGCAAACAGCACGCCTGTGCACGTACTCTTCCGCTTTCTGATGATCCTCCATCTTGAATATGTATATCTCAAGCGCTTGTCTATACTGTCCCATTTTACTCAGCACAATTGCACGGGCTTCGTAGAATTCGGGATCTGGTTGGATTAGCAGTTTCCACGACCATCTGGTAACCTCGGCGACTTACCGTCTTTAGGAAGCAGTGTGAAAGCCTTTGAGGCTGAGTACTGCTGACTAGTTTCCAGGAATGAAAGTAGCTTCGATCTCCAAATGTTGCGCTCCTGGGGATCTATGAAAGGACCACCCTTCTCCTCGCCGTCCTCTTCCCGCCACTTGAGCCTCTCGAGGTACAATCTGATCAGTCTTTGATGGAAAGCTGGCGTCAGGTCATTCAGCTCATGGATGATATGTTCTAAGTATCTGACAGCTAACTTCATATCAATGTTTTGGAGGAAGTCGACAATCCGGTCTCTCGGCAAGGTCTCCGCATTTTCCGTGTCAGCCAGGAATATCTCCATGCCTACATCGGGATCTTCCCTGATTGGCCATTCCGCGAATTCTAGGATGATATCGATCATTTCTGGAGGGAGCGTTTGGAGGTATCCGACTGTACGCTGCGGTCCTCGGAGCGTAGAAAGGGATTCGTCGCCCTCTTCACCACAGCCGAATTTTTTCAGCAACTCGAGAGCTGGCCGGTGGAGTTTCTTGCCGTTGAAGAAGTCCACCAGGTCATTGTATCGCTTCGTTTCGAGCAACTTTTCACTCACCACATCTGGGTCGCAAAAATTCGGGATGCGGAAAAGAGAAGCAGCCAATGCCGGCCGAGCGAGCATGTAGCAACGGAAAAGCGTTGTGTCCACTAGTTTCGCAGTCTGACGGAGCGTCTCTTCACGATCAGTTCCAGCATCGGAAGAAACGGGAAGCAGAAGGTTTTCGAACTCCGCTCTGCCGTGACCATTTTCAGGCACCTGTTTTAGTGTCCCATCGACGTTGAGATATCTCTGCAGCTTCGTGCGGGTGTCTACAAGGAATGTGCATAACTCAAGCACCGCGACTTGTAGGTCTTTGCCTTCTGCTTCAGTCAGCCGCAAATCGAGTATACTCAGGATAATAGCAATACTTGCCCAACGGCGTGTCCTCTGCTGAAGTTTCGGCAGTCCTGTCCCTTATACTCCCAGCTTCGCTCACATGCGGTACGTCAGCCTTAGTTGATGACATGACCGAAGCAGCGTCTGATCCCTTTTTCTTATACTGAGATTTTATTCTTTCAATGGCTGAAGCATGCAGTGGTTCGTTAGTGCTCGGCACATCTGCAGCAGTTTCCACGACGGCGTTGTCACCGAGATGGCTGCCATCGGCCCCTTCCCCTAGACTAGGATCGCTTTCGCCGTCCTGCTGCTCGGTATCTTCCACCACCTCCCCTGATATGACAGGCGGGTACAGTTTGATCACCCGTTCAGGGGGAGCGGACACTTCCGTGAAGAGATCAAGCGATTCCCTGTATTTCCGCATCTGGAAGAGAGCTTGTGCCTTCTGCATCTTGATCTCCCGCAATCGTCCTTGCTTGTCTTTAAGAAGGACATCCGCAATCATCTCCAAAAGACTAATCGCCTCGTCTAAGCGTTGGATTTCCACCAACTCGTCCACTTGGGCATCATAGTCCAGAGAACCCATGCGCCAAATGCAACGTTCGCTCGAGACAAGAAAACCTTTCCCGGCGTGTGGTAGACTAACATTTGGCTGAGGGACATGCAACTGATTCGCATTTTGCAAAGCGATGGATTGCAGCAGGGACAGTGTCTGTGGGTTCCGCACCTCAAGGGTACCGTGAGAGGCTGGCTGTAGAGCCAGAAGATAAGGATATGAATACCCAACCGCTTCGGGAGCTGTCGACCAAGGGATCTGCCTCTTCTCTAGAGGATTTCCGTCCAGGTCAATGAACAATGTGTTGATATCTCTTGCCAGTAACACTTCATCTACCAACTTTGTTGATAATGGCTTGGGCACCCAGCTTCCCATGCCGATGTAACCCATCCCAGTAGATGCGACATCGCCAAACTTCGAGCCTTGCTGACCGCCAGGGCCGACGCTGCTGCCACGATCATATATGTCCGACACATTTTTGGAATCCACATCCACGGTCACATAACCGGAGTTCGTCCCAGCAACTATCTTTGTGCCTGTGGCCCACGTCAAGCTACGGGGTGTCCCCGCAAGCGAAATCTCAACAGTCTCCGACGAGAGTTCGGCGTCCTCCCAGGTCCAGAGCAATATCTTCCGCTTGACAGCGACAGCTAGACGAGAGACCATGGACTGTACTCCCGTTTCAGGATCTTCGGCCGTATTTGATGTCACAGCGAACAAGCTCGCTCCTTTCGTGACGGCAAGCTGCTCCTGGAGGGCATAGGTCTGAAGGTCATGAATGGAAACATAATTGTCGGCTAGTGATATCAGGATATTGGCCTCCTTAATTATGGCGAGCTGTTCGATCGCCCTACGAGAGAACTTCTCCACTTCTCGCAATAGATCAACCGGTCGTGCTTTCGATTGCGAGCCCGCTGTCCCATCGGATGCAGAGGCTCCATTTTGCGTCGTATTCTGCTCGGACGTGAGGCCATCATTTACTTCCTCGTTCACTCGGTAGATCCGTAGCACACCGGTGTTTAGACCCACTAGCAGTCTATCGCCTAGGAGAATTCAGCTGGTCGAGCTCGCAGTAGAGGCGTTTAAAGGCGTACCGTAAGCAAGTATCGATTGGATCTTATTCTTGTCCCGCTGTTTCAGCTCGACAATTGGACGAGCTTTGAATGCCGACAACATCGCGGCCGAGCCTTAAGTCCGCGGTTATGAGACGCGCATCCCATTTGAGGAGCAACCTGTTGAAGTAGAAGCTCTCGGGAGCCCAGCGCTGCCTCCCTAAGCGGCGGATAATTGATACCTATGTCGGCTTATCAAGGCTGAGAGAGGCCCAGAGAGGAGCTGCAAGGTGAGGAAGGGTACGGTGTCTCTATGGGCTCGACTCTCAGGGGCGTGTTGTTGTATTGACTGAGATTCTAGTGATCTGCAGCTGTTGAAAGCCTAAGACAGGTCGAGGGTTGTTGGCGTCATGCCGCCTTTCACCTGGTATTCGTACCTTATATCCCAGGTCCCTGGTTGGCCAACCTTACCTTCTAAAATGAACACGGGCGTGGGGAAACGAAGGGAATTGGTCCCAAATTGCCCTGAATCTTTTAAACCTCCGTACGGAGTACTCTGCGCAAGATCTACCAAAACGCACAAAACTGCTTCATATCGATGCAATCTTATGTCAGAGCGGAAGCCTTTCAAGCTGACAAGCTCGTTCTCGTCCAAGCCTTGCATCGCCCTTTCCCCACCCTTCCCTATCATTGCGCTGCCGGTACTCCCGTACTAAAGCGCTGACGGGCGAGACTGAAGGCATCAACGGCAGCTAAACTAACCTTGAACGGTACCGTAACCATAGCTTCATCTCAGCCATCGCAAAATCTACCCTCCTCCTCTCCCTCTTCCGCTAGATTCCTCAAGTTGCGCCCGGAAATATTGTTTTTACACAGCTCCCATTTCAGATCCGATCGCACAGGAGGAGGGAGCGTTGCAGCCGGCGATCTCGAACTCGAGGACTTTTCCAGACCCCAGCGCTACCGGGACGATACTCAAGTAGAGAGACACCAACGAAGGAGTCGCAAGAAGCTACTTCAGCTTCTCGAAGAAGAGGAGATGAAATTCTCGCACAGCATCCAGTTCAATGCTGTGCCAGAATGGAGCAGTCATTACATCGACTATAGCAAATTAAAGAAATTGTGAGCCAAATCACAGCCAGCCCCGAAATCATGGATCCCTTTCGCAGGACCCTGGCCCATTTGATCCTGCTGTTTAGACGCTAACCCCTGGGTTGACAGGATCTATGCGCTCGAGAAACACATAAATCGTCCTCTGGCCGCTGATTCCCAAGATGCCGAGGCTTCACCACTGCTGCAAGGGTCCTCCGAGGATCCAGATTCGGTTTTCAGGCGCGCCCTGGATTGGGAATTGGAGAAAATCACCTCGTTCTATCAGCTGAAGGAGCTAGAGCTTTTCGCTGAAGCTGATAATCTGCTAAGAGATAAGGACTCCTATGAAGCCGATGCAGACGGTTGGGAAGGGGATCGGGCCGCAAGCAGTCATGGAGCGGGGCCCCGAAAACGGTCGGGGAGCATCTTTAGGAGCATTGGATTCACCAGAGCTAGAAGGTCGAGCACAATAAGCGGTTCTGGCGACGGTGATCACGAGCACGATAGCGATGAGGATGACGAAGATGAGCTGGCAGCTTTAAACAAGCCCAAGACTTCAAGAGGGCATGGCAAGTCCTATGAACCAGAGCGAATGCGGGATGAACCCAGGTTATCAAGAGATGCTGCTTCAAAGAGGCGAGGCAGCCACTCTGTCACGGATTATGACGATGAAGCTTTCACGGCCCTCTACGACTTTGGCATTACGCTCAAGAAGCGAACCGTCAGCATATACGTCTCTCTATGCGAGTTGAAATCATTCATCCAGCTTAACAAGACAGGGTTTGCCAAAGCGCTCAAGAAATATGATAAGATACTTGACAGGAATCTCAAGTCTGCATATTTCGAGTCCAGTGTCAACCCTGCATATCCATTTCAAAAATCAACCATGCAAGAGCTGAATGACTATGTCAGCAAGTTGGAACAAGCTTATGCAGATATAGTCACTCAAGGCAATGTTGCGGAAGCCAAGAGGGAGCTACGATTGCATTTGCGCGAACATGTCGTTTGGGAAAGGAACACAGTGTGGAGGGAGATGATAGGCATTGAGCGCAAGGCCCAGGCTGCTAATATGGGGTTGCGGCGGACTCTACTGGGCGGTGACAATGACCCCGCAAAGGCGCAACGTCAAGGGGATGAGGAGGACGGAAAGGCTATCAAAGAGTTGGATACTCCCGTTGGTCGCGTGCGATGTCCCAAGTGGCTTTTGAGCTCCAACTTCTACATCCTCCTCGCTATCTTCGCGGTTTTCTGCGTTCTGCTCTTCGTTCCTATCATGGAGCGGCCTGAGCAGCAGAACTGTCTTGCGATGCTGGTTTTCGTAAGCCTTTTGTGGGCGACCGAGGTATGACCGCAGCAATCATCACGGAAGCAACTGAATACTGATTCTTTTAGGTCATTCCTCTTTTCGTAACAGCACTATTAATACCTTTCCTGGTTGTTATCCTTCGCATAGCTCGCTCAGATGCCGAACCCCACCACCGACTTGGTTCGAAGGCGGCGACTTCCTATATCTTCTCAGCCATGTGGACGCCAGTTATAATGCTACTTTTAGGGGGTTTTACCATAGCCGCTGCCCTCTCCAAGTACCAAATTGCTAAGATGATGGCCACATTTGTACTAAGTAAAGCTGGGACAAGGCCCCGAACGGTGCTGGTCACAAACATGTTCGTTGCTATGATTGCAAGTATGTGGATCAGCAACGTTGCTGCTCCTGTGCTTTGCTTTTCCATTATTCAGGTGACTGCTCCAGTCAATGTCTCCGTACATCAGATTACACATGGTGCTAACTGCCGTTCAAGCCTATACTCCGCAACCTTCCGTCAGATTCTACATTTTCTAAAGCGCTCATCCTCGGTATTGCGCTGGCCTCCAATATCGGTGGGATGGCATCACCGATCGCCTCGCCACAAAACATCATAGCGCTGCAGAACATGGCTCCGGAACCAAACTGGGGTGAATGGTTTTTCGTGGCCATTCCAGTTTGCGTGGTTGCCATCCTCGCCATATGGGTTTTGCTTTTGATTTCGTTCCAACCAGGTAAGGGAACGACCATTGTCCCGATCAGGCCGATGAAAGACAAATTCAGCGGCACGCAATGGTTTATCAGCTTTGTAACACTGGTAACTATCATTCTCTGGTGTGTTTCGCATCAGCTCGAGGCAGTCTTTGGCGACATGGGTGTTATTGCCATCATCCCTATAGTGCTATTCTTCGGCACTGGGATCCTCACAAAAGAAGACTTTAATAATTTCCTCTGGACAATTATCATACTGGCTGCCGGCGGATTATCTCTCGGCAAGGCTGTCAGTTCATGCGGACTTCTGCACACTATTGCCCAATCCATTACGGATAATGTTGAAGGCATGAGCCTGTACGGGGTGTTGGTTGTATTCGCGGCTTTAATCACAGTCATTGCTACCTTTATTAGTCACACAGTGGCAGCTCTGATTATGCTCCCCCTGGTACAGCAGGTGGGCAGTAACATGGCTGAGCCTCATCCGAACTTGCTTGTAATGGGAAGCGCGCTCATGTGTTCAGCGGCCATGGGCCTGCCAACAAGCGGATTTCCGAATATGAGTGAGTCAGATCCGCTCACGTTTTGTGGGATTCTACTGATATTCTGCAGCTGCCATCATGATGGAAGACCCTCAGACAGGCCAACGCTACCTGAGGGTCCAGCATTTCTTGAGCAGAGGCATACCTAGCAGTATCATCACTCTTCTAGTTGTTGTGTCTCTTTGGTACGGCCTGATGCTTGCTATTGGGTTTTAGACAACATAGGAGCTGCGGATTAGCCCGCTCTGATATCATTGCCGGCACCACATGATGGTAATAGAAGACGCAATGAATGTGCTCTAGCACACCTGACCGAATATTGAGAGGAATATCAACATCAATGGACTCCCGTACGCCACTTGTATGCCCCCTTGAGTTACACCATCCACCTGTTACCAATCCAAAGATGCCTCACACGCTTGAATTATGCTTTCGCCTCAATCATTGCTTTTACGTCCGTCTCTCTTGTCCTGCCAAGCCCTTCCTTCCCGTAGAAGTCCATTGGGTATGCTCCAGTACCCCAATCGTTCTTCACCCCGAGCGCTACTAGGGCCTCATAGGGCGTTAGCAACGGGCGCGGAAAAGCGTATCCCCAGTCAATGCTGAGCCGTGGACAGGCAATCTGCACCCAACATTCAACATCTTGCATCATGGCTAGCTTGCCCGGAAATATCTCGCTTAGAAGAAGGTTCACGAAGGGGATCCCTCGCTCTTGAAGTCGCTGCTCGATGAGGCCCATTGTGTGTGGATTCCCCTGGCGACCCAAGGAGCCCAATATGATCCCCCATCTTTTTGCAGATTGGGCGCTTCGAATAGCATCGCGGCGCAAGGTTTGCATTGAAGCATGATCGTAGGTCTCGTGGGTCAGTTTCCGCGAGTAAGGATCGTAGCGGTAAGCAGGAATGGACGGGTTATGGATCATGGCAGACTCCAGGTGGAAACGACCATCCCCAAGGTATAGTATCAGATCAACGGCCCCTCCAGCAAGCTTTGGTGAAGTACAGCCTAAGATCTCGCCTTTACTCAAAGGCGCAATTTGTGGGATGAGGACATTATAACCTGCCCGCTCCAGGACCGGTTTGATGCCGTGTAAGGTCGCATTGAACTGTATGGTGCCCACCATTGCTATTGTCCGCCCAGACTGGAAATTGCGTTCGATAGTAGCCAGCAGATGCGAGGTGTCGATGCTTATGTCGACGAAGACGTAAAGAGTTTTGATCTTGGTGACGTCTACGGGGATGAGGCAACTGTGCGCGTAATGGACGAGCAAATCACATCCAAGCGCTCGTGCAGTATAGTCGTCTATGCAGCAAGCCCCGTAAGTGACATCGCCCATGATCAAGGTCTCTATACCAGGGCAGAAACGGGTCAAAATGTCCGAGATGGTAGTTGCGAACATCAAGAGGCCCTCCGGAAACTGCAGGGCTATTTTGATTGCGCCAGAAGTCAGTATCCGATGAATGGTCTTCGGTATCTCAAAAGAGTAATTCGCGGGTAGCAGTGCTATCGCTTCGGTGATTTCAGGGTCACTGAGAATTTCCGGTGGCACTTGGTTCAGAGCTCGCGCGGAACGCCTAGGTCTCGACACTTGATGAGAGTCAACCAAGTCCTCGTCAGGTAGCGGAGAGGTCAGACAAACTACCTTGTATAGCACTTGAGTCCTCGATCGTGCCATTTGGGTCGAGCTGCCTGATGGCCTGTTCTGCAGCTGTCCGACGCCCTACAAACCGCTTGCGCGGTGTTCGAGGCTCGGGCTTGGCCTCATCTGCTAGCTCGGCATCCACGGCAGCGCCCAGGTTGGCTTGATCCCTGTCCTCTTCCATGGACTCTTGCAAAGGTCGTGGTCTTCGAAAACGGTGCGATGAAAATAACAAAGGTGGAAGGCGAAAAATGGATTCTTTTTGGGAGGCTGCCGCCTAAGGTCGGCTCGCCGGCTCTGGAGTTGGGCGCCCGAAAGCTTATTTCCCCGCATTCCGTAAAGTGACGCTGTCGATTATTGGCACCTTGGTGGCACCACTCGGAGACCGTCTAGATCGCCGACGCTCCCGATGCCTCACAGCCTTAACTTGGATTATCATACTGCGTCTTATTCTCCCACTTGTACTTCTCTTCGAAGCGCACCATCGGGCCTTTGTTCTTGGATTCAGTTGCCGCCTTCATTGGTAAGCTCGCTCCACGGGAATGACATTTCTGGGAAGGGAATCGCGCTTTCTCGCTGGGAGACTACGGCAGGGCTGTGCGCGCAGATCTTTCGCCACGACCAGCAGATGGGCAGCCGAACAAGTTCGGATAGTCGAGGTGGGACCTAGAGATGGATTACAGAATGAGAAGGCCATTGTGCCTCTGAAGACCAAGATGGAGCTCATCGAGCGGTTGGCCCAAACGGGACTCCGAGATATCGAAGCTGGCTCCTTCGTGGCCCCGAAATGGGTCCCACAGGTACTCCTGATACTTTCAAAGTAGTAAGGATGGCCTGCATATATTGCTGACCTCCGACCAGATGACAAATTCAGCCGAAATTCTGGAACATCTTCTCACAAGACCTCCGCCCACCCCACACGGGATAACATATTCCTTCCTTGTCCCAAATAACAAAGGGCTCGAGAATTTCTTAAGCATCTCTGATAAAGCAATGGCGTGGTCACCGACTACAACACCTCCAACGCCGCCACCATCACCCTCATCTACCACGAGGTATGGTGCCACAGCTGATAGCATATATGTTCAGACTCTAATCAGATGCCGTCCAGTACAAGCAGCTTTGGCTCGGAGAAGCCGCCCGTGGAGACCGAGATTTCGGTATTCGCTGCGGCGACGGAATCCTTTTCCAAAGCCAACCTCAATTGCACCATTGCGGAGTCTATTGAACGTTTTCGCCCTATTTTCGCATTGTCAAAAGAGCGCAATCTTCGGGTCCGTGCCTACATATCCGTCGTTCTCGGATGCCCCTATGAAGGCCCAGACGTATCGTCAGGAAAGATAGCAGAGCTGAGCGCTACGCTACTGGAGATGGGCGCTGACCAGATATCGCTGGGCGACACGACAGGAATGGGGACGGCCCCCCGAACCTCGGAACTGCTAAAGGCCCTTCACGCTGCCGGAATCTCAAATCATGATTTGGCCGTCCATTTCCACGACACATATGGACAGGCACTTGTTAACGCAGTCGTAGCATTGGAGCAAGGCATACGAACATTTGATAGTAGCGTGGGAGGGCTAGGTGGTTGCCCTTATTCCAAAGGCGCCACGGGCAACGTGGCAACAGAAGATCTCGTATATTGTATACATAGTTTGGGCGCATCTACTGGCGTCGATGTCGAGAAGATGGCGGAAATAGGTGCATGGATATCCAAAGAACTCGGGAGGCCCAACGAGAGCAGGGCAGGCAAGGCAATATTAGCCAAGCTCACCGCATAGGGTAGTCTTGAAGCTAGGTCGTCTCGGTATATTTCAAATGAAGACTACCTTACCTATAACTCTGCAGAGATTACCTTATAGGTCTCGTCTGAACGAGATGGGCTCCCTTCATGCGTTAGTTCTTCTTCCAAAGATATTGGAAGCGCAGTCGTGCATGAGGTACTTTAGGTCAGGCACCTTACCTATTTGTGTGAGGAAGGTGTCTGTAAGCGTGAAGTTGGTACGAAATACTCCGTACGCTACGATACGTACGATACACTGGGCGGCAACGTATCGGTTCCAGCCATTACTGAGCACTGCGCATATCCTAGCACAACTTCACAAGCCACCACTGACGTGCGTCTCAAGAGCTACGTTCGTACCCGTGCTGCTCGTTGACTCGTCTTGTGCTACTGCTTTAGATAATCGACATCCTCGCAAGCAATCGACAGTTGGTAGCTCAACCCTCGACTGCCCGGCGCTCGACATCACCATTAGTGCACCTCTGACCGCACCCGTTGAGTACGCAGATCACAATGGCACAGGGCGATGTAGATGATCCACGCATGTAAGTCGCTCAGCTATCTAACGTCTCGTCATCAGCGCTCATCTAACCTGCTGGCAGGAAGTATGGCGTCCACCCTCGACTGCGCTACAACACAATTGGCGGTATTAACGGGCCTCTCGTCATCCTTGAGAACGTCAGTGTTCATATCCAGTGTATCGACCAGATCCCGAATCTGACTTTTCCTGCAGGTCAAATTCCCAAGATATAACGAGATCGTTTCGTTGACATTGCCGGATGGCACAGAAAGGGCCGGGCAAGTGCTGGAAGCACGGGGTATGTTCACAATAAGAGAAGCCTTTCAATGCCTAATGCTAATATCCACCAGGAAATAGGGCTGTCGTCCAGGTAACCCAATTTAGCCCAATCCGTCCACCGGCTTTGTGTTCTAATCGTTGTGCAGGTGTTCGAAGGCACATCTGGTATCGATGTGAAGAAGGTACAGCATTCAATGCCTTCATGTCCGTGTCAGAATTACACCTAACAGTTACAGACCAAAGTCGAATTTACGGGCCATAGCCTAAAACTCGGTGTCTCGGAAGACATGCTAGGTCGTATATTCGATGGCTCAGGTCGTGCTATTGACAAAGGACCTCCCGTCCTCGCAGAAGATTACCTCGACATCAACGGAAGCCCAATAAACCCATATTCAAGGGTAGGCTAAGAACACAGAGCTACGCCACCCACAGGCTAATGATGGACCAGGTGTACCCCGAAGAGATGATCGCAACTGGTATATCCGCCATCGATACTATGAATTCCATTGCCCGTGGTCAGAAAATTCCCATTTTCTCTGCTGCGGGTCTTCCCCACAATGAAATCGCTGCACAGATTTGCCGGCAAGCTGGTCTCGTGCATCAACCTACCAAAGATGTGCATGACGGGCACGAAGAGAACTTCTCAATCGTGTTTGCTGCGATGGGAGTCAACCTAGAAACCAGCCGTTTCTTCACCCGTGACTTTGAAGAGAACGGCAGTCTGGAGAGGGTTACCCTTTTCTTGAATCTGGCGAACGATCCCACGTAAGTACGCCTAGCAAGGTTCTCTACTTTCAGCCCCTGACATTTATAGGATCGAGCGTATCATCACTCCACGCCTTGCCCTTACCACCGCGGAATACTATGCTTATCAATTAGAGAAGCATGTGCTGGTCATCCTTACCGACCTGGCCTCATATTGCGATGCGTTACGTGAGGTGTCAGCAGCTCGTGAAGAAGTGCCAGGTAGGCGCGGATACCCGGGTTACATGTACACAGATTTGTCGACCATCTACGAGAGAGCTGGTCGTGTTGAGGGCCGTAACGGTTCAATTACTCAGATCCCTATTTTGACCATGCCTAACGATGGTAAGCTTCTAAAACCACTTTATAGCAAGGACACCGCAGACTAAGGAACCAGATATCACCCATCCAATCCCTGACTTGACAGGATACATTACCGAAGGCCAGATTTTCGTGGACCGCAGCCTCTACAATCGCGGTGTATTCCCGCCCATCAATGTTCTGCCTTCATTGTCTCGCCTCATGAAATCCGCTATTGGTGAAGGCTTGACCCGGAAAGATCACAGCGATGTCTCCAATCAGTTGTATGCGAAGTATGCCATTGGGAAAGATGCTGGTCAGTGCCTGGACACTTTGCGGCTACCTCGACCTCCAACTCTTGCTAATATTACATCTAGCCGCTATGAAAGCTGTGGTGGGTGAGGAGGCTCTCTCCTCTGAGGACAAGCTCTCGCTGGAGTTCCTCGACAAATTCGAGCGGACATACATCTCTCAAGGAGCGTATGAAAATCGCACGGTCTTCGAGTCCCTGGATCTCGCCTGGAGTCTACTCAGGATTTTCCCTAAGGAGCAGCTAAACCGCATCTCTCCCAAAATTCTGGATGAATTCTACCAGCGTTCAGGCAAGGGCAAGCAGAGGGGCAACAAAGACACCAAGGACAATACCATGCCCGAACAACAACAGAGCAGTGGACCCACAGAAAATGGTGATTTGATTGAGGCGTGATGTCGTTGGCGCACAATAGCGTTGAGAGGTTGTGCGGGTCACTTTGCATTGGTAGCTTCTAGCCTTGTAGATAGAATTAGCGCGATGGGTATGATCCTCTCCCAGCCGAACATAGCACAAGCAGTCAAGTTCCTGAAGAATAAGTCAGCTGTTGTCCCCTATGGTAGACAATGCACTACTTCTCCTTATACGAGTAAAGATCAGGGGCCAGTCAGAGCAGCTGCGCGGGCTCATGGAATGGTTATCTTCAGCAAAAGTACCTTGTACTGGCTGGAGGTACATGTACCGGTATGTGGTACAGTACATCAGGTACCTTACATGGCAGCAGTTGTATCGGAACCGGATCGGAAGAAGTCACATCCCTAGTGCGGGACATCCGATCCGGGCCCACTCATACCTTAGCATTATATTCATGACTCAACAACCATACGAAGTACAAAAGTGCGCTCGATTGACATCTGGACACAAGGCACACCTGCTCACATACGACCCTTTGAGCCACTTCTTTTGTTTCGCGGGGTCCGTCATTGAGCCGATTTTATAAAATTTTGGTAGATCTGTTGGCCACCATGGACGGCATCAAGAAGACCTTTGCGCGGTGCAAGAGAGAGAATCGGGTAGGTGCACGATCCCCAAATCTTCCCAAAAGCATTGTCACCAGATACTGATGGCCGCCTTCAGACCGCTCTTGTGACTTATGTGACAGCCGGCTATCCGACCTCAGAAGAGACCCCAGATATTCTGCTCGCTCTTGAAGCTGGTGGCGCAGGTGAACAGATCTCGATTTCTCCGCGCCTATGGCGATAATGCTGAGCTGTTCAATCCAGATATTATCGAACTCGGCGTCCCCTTCACGGACCCAATCGCTGATGGACCTACCATTCAGAAGGCCAATACGGTGTGTGATCGTGCCAGGAACGTCAATTGCGACATTACAGAGACTGATTCATCCGCACACAGCAAGCTCTGAAGAATGGTGTCACAGTTACCTCCGTACTGGAGATGGTCCGGGCGGCACGGAGACGAGGCCTTAAAGCTCCGTTGCTGCTGATGGGCTATTATAATCCTGTTCTAAGTTATGGAGAGGAGCGGCTGCTACAGGATTGTAAAGAGGCTGGCATAAATGGTTTCATTATCGTAGATCTACCACCCGAGGAAGCCGTGAAGTTCCGCAACTTCTGCACAAAAGGAGGGTATGGATGATTGTGCACTATTAAGCGGTCTATATCGTGCTCGGATGTGGCTGACCATCTCCTCATAGGTTATCCTACGTCCCTTTAATCGCACCTGCCACCTCGGAAGGCCGTATGAAGTTACTTTGCAAGATTGCCGATTCCTTCATCTACGTTGTTTCGCGTATGGGTGTTACCGGTGTCACCGGCGCTGTCTCACAATCGGTCCCTGACCTGCTCGAGCGGGTCCACAAATGGTCCGGGGGTGTCCCCACCGCATTGGGATTTGGTATCAGCACAAGGGATCAATTTGTAGAAGTCGGGAAGCTTTCGGAGGCAGTGGTGATAGGCAGTCAGATCATTAATATTTTGGGCGAGGCGCCTGCAGGCCAGGGTTCTAAAGCGGTTGAGGAATACTGCGCACAAATAACAGGCAAACCATCTGCCCAGAATGGTGCTCCCACGGAGATTGTCTTGGACGAGAATGGCCCAGGGGAGGAGCCCACAACTGTTCAGGTCGACAAGGTTGTCACCGAGGGAGAGTCCGGAACTGGTCCAGGCTTGGCAGATCAGATTGAGGCCCTGAACGGCGCTGGCGATGCGGACGCGTCTGCGATACCGTCACGATTCGGTGAATTCGGAGGTCAATACGTTCCCGAATCGCTCATGGACTGCCTGGCAGAGCTCGAGAAGGGCTTCAACGAAGCAAGAGACGACCCCAAATTCTGGGAAGAGTATCGATCATATTATCCGTACATGGGACGACCTGGACATCTACATTTGGCAGAGCGCCTCACGGAACACGCTGGTGGCGCAAACATCTGGTTGAAGCGAGAAGATTTGAACCATACCGGAAGTCACAAGATCAACAATGCATTGGGTCAGATCCTGCTGGCTCGTCGTCTGGGCAAGACCGAGATCATTGCTGAGACCGGAGCCGGTCAGCATGGTGTCGCTACGGCCACCGTATGTGCGAAGTTCGGGATGAAATGCACAGTTTTTATGGGTGCTGTGAGTCTAAATCCATAAACCCTCAACTTTATTGTGCTCATACTATGCAGGAGGATGTAAGACGGCAGGCGTTGAACGTTTTCAGGATGAAGCTTCTTGGAGCATCAGTTGTTGCAGTCGATGCTGGGTCGAAGACCCTCCGTGATGCTGTTAATGAAGCTCTACGTCACTGGGTTGTCCACCTTTCCACTACCCATTATATCATCGGCTCAGCAATCGGTCCCCATCCGTTCCCTACCATCGTCCGTACTTTCCAGTCAGTCATAGGCAATGAGACGAAGGAGCAGATGCAGAAGCTCAGGGGTAAGCTTCCTGATGCAGTGGTAGCATGCGTGGGCGGTGGCAGTAATGCCGTGGGGATGTTCTACCCCTTCTCGAAGGATCCTAGTGTCAAGCTTCTCGGCGTCGAGGCTGGTGGAGAAGGTCTGGACACCGTGAGGCATAGCGCGACCCTGACTGGTGGTACCAAGGGGGTGCTACACGGTGTGCGGACATATGTGCTGCAGGATAAGCACGGTCAGATCCAGGACACTCATTCAGTCTCTGCTGGATTGGACTATCCCGGTGTCGGGCCCGAGTTATCATCCTGGAAAGATACCGAAAGGGCCAAGTTCATTGCTGCGACAGATGCGCAAGCTTTCATCGGCTTTAGGTTGATAACTCAACTAGAGGGCATTATCCCTGCTCTTGAATCGTCGCATGCTGTTTATGGCGCTGTCGAGCTCGCGAAGACCATGGAGAAAGGGCAAGATATAGTGATATGTCTGAGTGGGAGAGGCGATAAAGACGTGCAGAGCGTTGCGGAGGAGCTGCCGAAGCTCGGGCCGCAGATTGGCTGGGATCTCAGGTTCTAAATTCACAGTGGATTCAGGCGTCACTGGGGGGTGAAGCAAAAGTCCCATGCATTAGAGATGTCGGGAGCATAGATTTTATATGTCGATAATGTACAGTTTTAAGCCCGCTGAATTGCGGATGCCTCTGTGGACGGCAGAGTACAGGAAGTGATGGTCCACATGAGAATTTCCGAAACGCCGCCGCACCGATGCCGCTGAATGATGCTCCTCCTGCAGGATGCTATATGCGAAGAGATGCCTCACGAAAGGTCCTGCAGCATATACACTTTTCAAAAGTCTGTGACCTTTCCATTGTAGCTCCAATCGCCTTCGTGACCCCACCTCAACGGCTCATTCTTTGGGCCGCCAACTTCCCCTGTTTTGGGATTTCTATCGCCTTCGAATTCCGGTTTTGCGCCCCTGTATACGTCGGGGTGCAGCTTATCAGCATCCTCCTCCACCCGCACAGCGGCGTCGATGAATTCAGGCGGCGCCGCAGTCACGGCTCCATCCACCTCGGAGTCCGAATGAGGCGACTGGTTGACCTGCGGTCGGGGTCCGGAGCTCTGGGTGCGAGCGACAGTGATGGATGGTTGCTCGGTCGGAGTGCTAAAGGCGCCGGTGGAGCGACGCTGCAGTTCCTCGAAGATTTCCTGTTCTTCCTTGGGAAGACGGGGAGGGGCCGGCCCTGTAGACCACGGGCTGTCCCTAGCAGAAAGGCGGGAGGCGGTCGAGAAGCGCAACCCGCGGGAAAGTAGGGAGAGCTGGGATGTCAAGCGCAGCATTACTGTGCAGCTGAAGAGGACGCGGTGTGTAAGCTCCGACTGATCTTTCGCAAAGGTGCAATCTAGCCCGTATGATGTTGATGTTGGTTCGAATGTCGCAAGCCCTGGGGGCAGACCGAATCGTCTCAAGAACTGCTGCTGCTGTGACCACGGAGGGCAAACCCGACGCCGCCTCGCCGCTTCGGGCCCAGATCTGCTTATCGATAAGGAAAATCATTAATCGTTTAGGCCGAGCCCCAAATTGCTCCCCGCCGACGATATTCTTCCTGTATCTCTGACTCATTTACGGAGTAATTGCTATATTCACTTGCACTTGCACTTCAACTTCATGCAGCGTCTCCCGTCTCGTCCAACCTAGTCAGAGTATTGCGGCAATGGCTCTGCGAATATCCTCAAACCGTCTAACCGCTCGGTTGGTCTCCGCCAGCGGCAGGCCATCATCGTCCGTCACCGCAATTCCGCACGCAAGACGACTTGCTTCAGCAGCGGCAGTGCCGACCTCAGGCCTGGCGGACGACGTGAAGAGGGAACTGGCTGTCAGTCGCATCAAATTACCTCACCTGTGGTTTATCTAACCTGCTACAGAAAGAGTCATCATCGGTACCCAATCCTGATCCTCCTTCAGACTCGCAGTCTGCTCGTCTAGTTCAAGACAGAGAAGCCTTCCTGGTGCCCACATATGCTCGCCCGCCCCCGGTATTCGTCAAGGGCGAGGGATCCTATTTGTACGACTTGGAGAATAGAAAATACCTTGATTTCACTGCTGGAATCGCAGTCAATGCTCTAGGCCACTGCGATGAGGAAATGGTCAAGCTACTGTCACAGCAGGTAGAGCCCAAGGAGGGCCCTCGGGATTCAATTACTTAGTGCTAATTCCACTGTTAGGCCCGAACATTGATTCACAGCTCCAATCTCTACCACAACCCCTGGATAGGGGAACTCTCGAAATTACTGGTTGAGAAGACACTAGCAGCCGGTTGCATGGCAACAGCTTCTAAGGTGTTCATCTCAAATTCGGGATCAGAGGCGAACGAAGCTGCACTTAAGTTCGCTCGGAAAGTGGGCAAAGTGCGCTCATCCGGATCCAAATACGAGATTGTTTCTTTCCATGGTTCGTTCCATGGCCGCACATTTGGCTCTCTATCTGCCACACCGAACCCGAAGTACCAGAAGCCGTTCGCTCCTATGGTCCCAGGCTTCAGATATGGTACGCTAAATGATGAGGCTGCCCTCAGCGAGCTGGTAACGGAGGAGACGTGCGGTGTCATCGTGGAACCGATTCAGGGCGAAGGCGGTGTGAATGTCGCTACACCATCCTTCCTTGCGGCGCTGCGTAAGCGCTGTCATGAGGTCGGCGCAGTCCTGATATATGATGAAATTCAGTGTGGACTCTCCCGGACTGGCAAGTTGTGGGCGCACGGCGAGCTGCCGCCGGAAGCTCATCCGGATATCCTCACGTCAGCGAAGGCACTTGGCAATGGCTTTCCCATAGGTGCGACTATCGTGAGCGAGGATGTCGCGAAGGCCATTCAGACCGGCGACCATGGCACCACATTTGGTGGTAACCCTCTGGCCTGCCGATTGGCACATTACATTGTCAATCGCCTGTCGGAACCAGAGCTGCAGAAAGGTGTTTTCGCGAAGGAGAAGATTTTCCGAAAGCATTTCGATGCCCTGAGGAAGCGATATCCAGCAGTCGTCAAGGAAGTTCGTGGCAAGGGATTACTACTGGGTCTTCAGCTGGCCAAGGATCCTACGCCATTAGTCACTGCTGCTAGGGAAAGAGGCTTGTTGATTATTACATGCGGCACGAATACCCTGCGATTCGTGCCTCCTCTAGTTATCAGCGAAAATGAGATTGAGGCCGGTATGGGCATTCTGAGCGATGCAATGGACTTTGTCTTCAAGCAGGGCCAGGATGTGGAAGGTACGAAACACGCAGCAAAATAATCGGACCAAAAGCGATCTTTCTGTCAGTTGTGGCGCCGTGGAGGACTTTATGTAGATGCTTCTCAAATAGGGGCAATGCGGCGCGCTGTATATACCGGCCATCTTGCGCGACGCGGATGTTTTTGCTATTATAAAAGGTTGTGTATGCGTCCGTGATTGGCTCGATGGCATTCGGAAATATTCCGCACTGTTTACAAAGCGTGAGTCCGTCAGCACCATTCCGTGCCATCAGGTTGTCTGGAGCTGAGTATGCTGCCGTGCGGTGACGGCACATCGATATCAAATACCGTAACGATGGCACTGCATGAATGCTTGACTATTCCTGCATATAGTGATATTCCGTGTCATTGCTGCAGCGAAGATTGTTGAACAATATAAAGTAAGGTAGCAGTCGGACTCGGGACTTTTAGACAGCCTCTACCCCTGAATTGGTCTTTGTCAGCCCCTGAATTATAGTCTCCGGAGCTCGAATATGGCACGCACCAACACAACCGGTCGGAAAATTTTCACACGGCCGGGTTCCGTGATCTATGAGCTCCCTTCTTCTCCCGAAACTCACGTAGTGACGATAACGCTACCGCCTGGCTCCCAGTGGGCCAGCGGTCTGCATTGGCATGAGTCCCACACGGAGTACCTGCGCATCGTCCGCGGCCGAGCGCTGGTCACTCTGAGCGACGTAACCATAGTCTGCTCGGCTCAGGACGGGCCCTTGGAGGTGAAAAGGGGCGTATGGCATGAATGGAGACGTGCGCCCTTGGATGCCCCAGGCCGGCGCCAAAGCCGACGGCCAGAATGATGAGGAGGACCTCGTGGTGCAAGAGTGGACAGTGCCAGCGGATGGGCAAAAAGAATCCTTCTTCCGCAATCTGAACTCAGTTCTGCTTGAGACTTCGGCGACCACGAAGGTCGGTGAAGATCTATTGACTGCTCGTTTGCGCGGATGGGCGCTGCTCTTCCAGCTCTATGTCTTGTTCTGGCACTTTGATAACTTTCCGGTCATTCTCGGGTGGCGTTGGCTGCCTCGAACGATAGAGAGAATTGTCGCTTGGTCTCTATTGTACGTGGCTACTTGTGCGGGGAGCGTCGTGGGAATCCGGGGCTGGTACGAGGAGTATACACCTGAACGGTTGAGAAGAATACAAGAGCCGGGCAAAGAGAAGTAGAAATCGTTGACTGGGATAATGCTATTTGACGTACGCAATTGTCCATGCACAGAGCTCTTCCAAAACCATGATCTAATCTGTAACACCTGCTGAACGCTCAGAACCCGTCTACACCGTATCAATATCAGAATCACAATCTATGAGGTATCATTCTCGTCGGCAATAGTCCCGTCCATGCCTCACCTGCCAGTCACAGAGCCAGACCTCCATAGCCATACCAAGAAAACCAGCAATGCAGATTCCCGCCGAGTCGCTCACGCTCGCAGCGCCCAGGCTGAACTCGCGCTCGCTTTCCGGGACTTTGTCGGTGATCTCTGCAAAAGCATTGACATACACAGCGCCGCCGAGCAAACCCTCCCAAAACATGATGCCGAAGATGACCCATACGGAAGGTATGAAATTGTAGAGGGCGTGGAGAGTGAGAAGGACCAGATTTAGAACCTGCAAAAGGGAAGGCACGTAGAGGTGATGGATGCGGACAAAGGGTGTGGATGACCGAGAGAGGAAGACCCCTACCTGGTAAAGAGCATTGTATGTGGGGTAGAACGCGCGATAATGCTGAAAGGGACTGCTACCCAAAGGGAACAGAAGGGTTGGAGATACCCCTTGGTTGATGGTGTATTCGCTAATGTAGACCAACAACAATGGTATCATGCTGCGACAAGTGTGAGCGGCAAGCAATGGATCTTGTAGGCATCCGTGACATAGATGCCAGAATATCGGAGGATACTTACTATGGGATTACGAGACCGCGCACCCTGAGCAAGTGGGCTTTGAAGCTGCGCCAGGCGAGCCTTGACTTGGAGTCTCCATGCTTCGCGGCAAAGGCGCGTTGCCGAGGGACGGCCCCGCTGAGGAGACCCTCGAGCTCTCTTTCAGATTCATGCGTGCTCGGCGAAAGAATGCCGTCGTCTGCAGTGGTACCGGGAGACTCTGACCAGGTCTCTTGCGTTTTAGCCGCCTTGAGAGGTGCAAGTGGTAAGACTCCGAAAAAGGTGATCAGCAGGATGGCTGGCAAGCATGAGAAGGCCAGTAAGCTAGTCCTGACACTCAAGCCGAAAGTATTTGTCGCAAGGGCATACGCGCCTGCACCGATCAATCCAGCAGTGCCAGTTCCGCTACCCCAGGCAGCCAGACTAAAATGACCGTAGTAGTGCGTCAAGCCGAGAAACGTCATCTCTCCCCCGCCAGAACTGAGGCTGGAAAGCATAACGCCAAGCATCTTCATCCTTATCGCCGCTCCATCGGTGGTCATGGGCGACAGCGCGATGGTGAGCATGCCGCTAGTCGACAGGGACACCAGGATCAGCATCCGAATGGGATACGGTATGAGATGGATGAAGTAGGGCGCAATGAGCTTCACACCAAACGAGGGCATGACGTCGAACAGGAGCACTACGCCTTTGGGGACACGGGGGCCGACCAGGTCGAGGGCTGCGGAGAGGATGATGACATAGAGCACGTTGTTGATGATGCCTGGCTCAGAGTCAGAACCGTCAGCCTCAATGCCAGGTCCAGAAAGTGCATGGAATTGTCCAGCATATTTGTCACGCACCGAATAGCCAAAAGGCAACACACACTCTAGCATCGGCACCGTGGAAGATTGCCCGTAAGCGCTCCTTGTAGACCGCCCATGATGAAGCTGGAGAGCCAGGTAACGGTAGTAGCATAACCATTGGAGAGCGTGAGCGTCCGCGATAACTCGTCTCCCGATGGATGATCTGGATGCCTTGCCTGGGTTCCAAGCCAATCTGGAGGTCGAAGAGACGGAGGCGCCTAGGTCGACTTTGCGTGTCAAGACAGCTAAGATATGTAAGGCAGGTCGTCGGATCGGTGGTGCCCCGGTAACGTTCACAGATGTACGACGTATCCCTTGAGCGTTGCAGCCCCCACAGATCAAGGACAGCACTTCATACCACCAACTGTGTGCTATGGCATTTCCTTCACTCACGAGGCCAATGGTGGTTGAAGCCCAATTCCAGGGATGACAAGATGGACAGATTATTGACGGCGCGTATCGGTATCTTAAGGTACGGTGTAGCTTATCCTTTCTCCGTGATTGGGCGCGGGTTACCCTTAGTGGCCTGCAAACGCATCATGGCTGGAACCTTAAACAGTCGGTCCAGTTAAGCATGATCCAAGGCAAGGTAAGGTACCTAGCACATGCACCTATCAGCGTACCTCACCCAGGTACCTACCTTAGGGTTGTGCGTGGCTGCTTTTGGCGCGCCGACGGGTGTTTGCTTTGCTTTGATTTTCCCGTCCCATTCCCCCCCCCCACATCCATCCACATCACCGCTGCTCCAATATTCACCCACCCAATCCTGCTCGATTTACTCTGAAGTTACGGAGTCTACTGGACGCAATACCTGAGCGATTTGACAGCCCAGCTGACTGGCTGTTCATGAGACTTCACCTCTGTACCCAGCTCAACTGCGGGGAACTAGCGGCTTCACTCTTTCACCGCCGCCGCTGAATGTTCTTTACCGCGCAAACACTTTCAGTGCGACTTCCGCTTCTCGACTTTCCCCCTCACTTCATGCGCCTCCACCGGATGATCTACGGACAATAGATCGTTGCGACCCTCGCGGCGATCCTCACCGACTCCATGCACAACGTACCACCTCCAAATCGCCGGCCTGGCAGCTCCCAGCCGTCCCCACAGCGTCCTGCGACCGCAACCGCGCAACATGATCCTCCGCGCTGGTCGACGTACCCAATGCCCTCTCCACCTGACTCCTTATCAGCGAGGACGCCGTCGGGCACCTCGTCATTGTATGATCGACTCAGCGAAGCGCCACCTCGTTATCCTTTCAATCGCGGCAGCGCAAGGGACTCAAAACCACTTGCGACACGAGGGGACGGAGCTCCTTCCGGGACAAATGGTTTCGGAATCTGGGCCAGTTACCAGGATGGGGTGCAGCGGCGACATATTGACGAGGCACAACAACGTCGAGGAAGTATTCCTGACATGGAGAAGGACAAAAAGGATATTGCAGGTAAGAAACGTTGTGTTTCGGGGTGCGCTGAGATATATTGCGCGCAAATCTCTTCTCCGCACCGCCGTCAATTTCCCAGGCCCTCTGTTTTCACCAGACTGTTGTAGCTGGTCGAAGAAGACATTCACTGGTCTTGGTAATTGCTGGGTTTTTACCAGCGATCCATCAGTCCATTTTTCATTCACTCGTTCATTCATTCGCACATTGGGTTTGCGCATTCCTGCCTGCCTGATCTCCTTCTGTTTCAGGATGGCGGATCTGCTTCGGTGAATCGGGTGCTACCGGTACTGGTACTTTCAAGTTAGGGCGCCGAGCGATCCCTTGTCTTTCTCTCGCTTGTCTCCAGGCCGGCGGCCGACCCCTAACCTGGTCGGGGATGGCGCGTCTGGCTGGTCCGGCTGGCCTGGAGATGACATGTGCGCGTCGGTGGCAGCAATGCCAAGGGCCTCAGACGGGCTGTTCCGGAACAAGTCCAGCGCCTCGGTGGGCCTTGCAGCGCCTGCAGGCCGGCGCCGCAGAGAACCTTGGAAGGATGGGGGAAAAGCTCGGACGTCCGAAATGCCTGCCTGCACCTGGTTGGATGTCGATTAATTGCCCTTGGCCTTGGCGCCCTTGCTACGGAGTACGAGTACCGATGTTGGATTCAACGCTAACCCGCTATGTGTGCCTGTTGCAGCAGACTTGTCCTCGACGCGGATGCACTCCGCAACTCCCAATGCCCTTCCCGTCCAACACCATCCGCCGCAGTCCCGCGAACAGTCGACGACTGCCCGCCCTCAAATGTCGCAACCAACTGGTGATGGCCACCAGCGCCGAAGCTCATTAGGAGGCAACCCGTCTCGGTTCTTTTCTGGTAAGTGAACTAAGTCGGCATGGTCAGATCAGGGGCCAGCTGTGGGAGCTTCGCACCCTGGCTTCAGAGTAAGAGCTGCAGACTGGTTGCGCGATCTGGGCAATAACTCGTGCTCGACCAGCGTGCCAGTCCAGCTATTGAACAACCTGTGGCGCCCACTGCTCCACGTCACTGCTCTCTACAAACTACCACTGCGACTTTCATCCTCTCCTCTCTGGAAGCTCAGTTTTAACATTGCTTCTTGATTCTAGGTCCTTACGATCACTCGCCTCTTCCGCCACCTCCTTTCAGTAGTCGCCATTCTATGCCTCCTCCATCCTCACCGCAACAACCGCCAGTACGAGGGCCCCCGCCTCCTCCTCCCTTTTCCAGCGGCCGAGAGCTTCCGGCCCTCCCCCCTTTACATCGGCCGTCTAGCAGCATGTCAATATCCTCCATAATCGGAGATGGTCCGCGCGAGTCGACATCTGCTCCGCCGCCTTTCCCTCCTCCACTGTCCACGTCGGGCCCGCCTTCCTATCCGCTGAAAGGTGGCCCTGCTCTTTCGCCCATCCGCACATCGACCAACGCCGACGCACCTGCTTATTCTGTCCAGCGAGGGCGTACTCCAGACAAATTTGAGAACGGTCGCGCCCAGGAATCACGAGACATGCGGCCGACCATACCAGCCTCTCCTACAAGCTTAGCCTTTGGCAGGAACCGTGCTTCCCCAGAGCTTTACCGCCAACCACAGTCGCCACATGGGCAATCGAAGTTTGCAGGGTCCTTGGCTTCCACAGCAGATTCCCATCCTTTTCGAGAACCACAACATCAACATCTACGGCGGCCTAGCGGAGGGCCACCTCCTAGACCCAACAGCCAACCGCTGATATTCGGTTCGACTGCTAATCCGCCCTATGAGGAGGCTCGCTCTGCATCCTCAACTTTCGGATCTCGTGGTCCATTCGCCGAGCGAGCTAGTATTGGACCTGAGATTGACCGACAATCGAGCATAGATAAAGGGGGGTTGGAGTCGGAGCAAGGACAACGACCGCGACAGGAAAGAGCTCCTTGGTCTGAGCGTCTGGAAGCTGCTTTAAGGCAGCCAGGCCAATCTGGGGTTCCAGGCCCGTCGGGGAGTGGTCCGTCCAAGCTCGTTCAAGAACCTCGAAGAAGATCGTTCTGGGGTGATACGGCGCCATTCCATAGTCGGGCTGAGCCTCGGCCACTGCAAGATGACAAGGTTGCTTCGCGATCCTTTGGAGGTCCATATCAGAATTTCGCGCAAGCTACCCAGTCATCTTTCGCGGCCGCAGCTAGAAACGTGGGGCCACCGTCTAGTGCGGCAGCCGAGACCAGGCCTCTGGTGTCTCATTATGGTTCAACAGCGGGCGCACAAATGAATGGTTCCGATCGTAGGCATCTTCCGGATTCGGCACCGAGCGCTTTTGGACGCCAGCTGTCCGAGCAAGCACAGACCAAAGTAAACGACGATTCGCAACAACAGCAACAGCAAAGGGGATTTCTGGGTGTCAATGCAGATAATGCCAGGAGAGGAGGCCGCATATCCCCTATCCCGCAGGCGGTTCAAGGTGCGCAGCCGCAGCTCAATGGACCGGCCGGTGAGCCTGGCATAAAGAGCGAGTTTGGGAAGATGTTCTCAGGTATCGGCAGTGGCGTCGGGACCGGCATCTCTGGAAGTCAACCCACAGGGTCTCCTGCGATACCAACGCCTTTGAACCGAAGTCCGTCGAAGGCCAAGGAAGTTGTCGCGAGCACGATGCCTGTCGAGAACGCCCTGGATGTGGAAGCGCGGAAGATTATTCGTCCTGGCTCAGCCCCACGAGGCGTCAAGAAAGTCAAAGATGAAGAAGGCAGGCCAGATAATGAAAGCCTTGATGGCCGAGTGACCCCGACGGTAGCAGGCACAAACAAGAAGCGGGCCAGACATGTCCATCACCACCATCATCACCCGCATCATCAGTACGTGTGTATTGACCGTAGACAGCTTTGTTCGCTAACGATTGATAGCCACCATCATCACCACCATAAGCCCGACGAAGACGTACCCGCCCCCATCGGCGCTCAGCCCTTGCAAGCCAGTGTGTCGGCAGCCAAACGGCCTGGTACTCCATTACAGTCTGCACCGGCTTCGGCAAACCCTGTGTTGCATCATCATCATCACCACCACCATCATCATCATGTCCCGAAGCCTACAGCACCGCAAATTCGAAAGCCCACCATGACGATCCGTTCCAACTCCGTGCTCTCCAGCGTTGCTCACCTCCCACGCCATCATCTGGGCTCCACGCTCTACGCTCCAATGGTCACGCTGGCACCATCTACTTCATCTTATCTGAGTCAGAAATTCGGCTACGTGACCAACCCGAGGCCCCTACCTCGCTTCGAAGACAAGGAGAACTGCACGTTCACTGTCAGGGTACCACGTTTCTATTTGACACCCGAGGAACGAGAAGGGATTGTATTCAGACGGGCTGTATGGGGCACAGACATCTACACGGACGATTCGGACGTGGTGGCCGCGGCTATTCACTCTGGGTGGATCCGGGGTGAGTGGGGTGATGATGTTGATGACTCGCTTTTGGACGTCGATCCGCCTTCTGTCACGGCAGCATCAAAGTCGCAGCTCCAACAGACGACCTTTACGGCTCCCCCAGCAAGCGGACCGATGGTGCCGCCAGAGGAGCGAGATTTGCATATTACGGTCCTTATCCTGCCGCCACTGGAATCTTACGCGTCGACGGTCTCCCATGGGCTTCGATCGCGGGCCTGGGGCAGTGATCACGATGGCATGAGCTTCCGGATCGAAAGGATTGCGTGGGTGGATGAGGGAGCGGAGCGGGGTGAAGAGAGGGGAGGAGCGGCGCGACGCAAGAGGCTAAAGCTGATGTCTTCGTTCCACGGCGAGCAGCGGGCGGTGAGACTGTCGCTCAAGGTGGGTCAGCAGAACAGGCGGTTGGGGATAGAAGTCGGGGCATAAGCGACGGCCTTTGCCTTTGGGCCCGCGGTGAGGTTGGGTGGAGTCAGTCTCTGCTCTGTCTACGTGCTCTATCTTCCCATTAGTGTTCTTTAGTGATGGCCCGATCGCACAGCGTGGAGCCCAGTATCTGCTGGGATGGAGATGGAATCAAGCGTGTTGTTGCTATTTAGCGATACCTGTTACAGTTGTGGAGAAGCAGGCAATGGGGTTGTTTCAAATCACTTGTGTGCTACCTTGTCGCGTCGATGATCTCTAAGGTACAAGCTGTGGTCATTCAGCAGCACGCCTACCCGTACTGTACCGTAGATTCTTACTCTATAGAAGGTCTATGCAATTGTTGCAAAATGCATGTGAAACGTAGTATGTGGGGGGTATTCCTTGTCAGTGAATGATCGGCTGGTTCCGCAGCCGCCGGGCCCGCCAAAGCTGCTCGCTCGGAGGATCACATGCCAATTTCTTTGTCGGTCCGATGATGCACGAACGTCCTTCTGCTTCTTGTCGGTCCGACATTCCGTTTACTTACCCGTGCATCTCGTTTACCGGAGATTGTGCACGTGCACTACGTCTCTTATGTACTTTACTGGTTTATGTTCACAGGCCCTGTCCAACAGCATCATCATTATCATCTTTGGCATCAAGGCTGCTCTCCGTTTTCTCCATCTTGCTCGCACCGTCATGCGTTCGAGCCCAGCGTCCACCTATCAGCTGGACGTCCTCTTTCATCCGCTATATCAATCAGCATTCCTTGAGCTCATGGACTACTGACCTTCGTGGCTCCCGACATCGACTCGTGATATACCTACCTATATAGTCATTGTTCCTTCGGCAGGAGACATGTCCAGACTGCTGTCTGATGAAACCTACTCCTCAGCTCTAGTGTGAAAATGATAGGTCCGTATCCATTTTCAGACAAGGCTCTCGTCGTGCTGTAGTAGGCCTAATACGAGTACTCATCTCAGATCATGTGCTTGGGCGACCTTCAGTCCAGTTTCGCAAGATACAGGTCTTGATCGTTGTTTCTTTTTGGTCTCTATACTTGTTTCGGTACATCTCCAGCCACAGCTGGTATGGAAGATGCTAATCGAAAGCCAGGGGAGATAGAAACGGTCCGCCCGGCATCAGAAAATTATCGAGCCGCCTATCGAAACGCCTTACTCCATGGCAGACTGTCGTGATTACCCTCCTTTGGCTCTGTGTATCCCGCAATTTCGCCAAACTGGTCGGTCTGGAATGCCCCGAGCCCTTGGCCAATCTCTACACGCCGTCATATTTCAGGGCGACATGGGTTACTACGGCCCTGGATGCCGGCTTTTGGACGGCTATGAGGATTCGACGAAAATGGCTGCGGGATCTGGCCTCTATGGTCTTCTCTGTATACTATCTCATCGCTGCCGAGCAAGCCGATGAGAAAGTACGCAAAGTCAGGGGAGCCTTGACAATAGACCATCTCCGAGTGTCATGGAACAAGACTACAACCCCGTATCTGTCTTTCTTCACGAAGCTGCTTCGGCCGAGGTTGACCAGGTATCCTCCACGCGCCATCCGCATCCCGCGCCCGCCTGAGTCGTCATACAAAGACCCTGTCGCCGGCTGGCTGTATTTTGATGGACCGTTGTCTGCATTAAAGCAACACAGCAAACTCATCCTTGATATACCTGGAGGAGGCTGGGTAGCGATGACCCCAAGGAACCATGATGAAAGATTGCTGGGCTGGGCCGGGAGAACAGGCTTGCCAATCCTGAGTCTCAACTACAGGAAGGCACCGGAGTTCCCTTATCCTTATGCACTTGACGAATGTTACGACGTATACCGAACCATAATCGCCAGCCGAGGGAAGTGTGTCGGGTTTACAGGTGGAGCTTCTCCCAAGATTGTGGTTACCGGCGACAGTGCTGGGGGAAATCTGGCGACTGGTGTCCTGTTGATGATTGCTCAGTCAGGAGCAACTGACTCTCGTAGCTGGAAGAACCAGGATGTCCTTCCAATGCCAGAGGCCCTGATTCTAGCGTACCCTGCCCTGGACATGAACATAGGAAACTGGATGACAGACGAACAGATGGCATTCATCAAGGATCGCCGTATGCGCAAGACAAATAAAGCGCTCATAAGCCGCAAAAGCGAAGACTACTCTCGTCTGACTCCAAATACACCGCATGAATCCGACGAGGACATGGACACGAGCCCTGCCGCTTCCCCAGCGCAGCGTCCTTCAGAGCCTATAGATGGCGCCCAGCCCCTCGAATCGGGTGCGAATCCCGCAGCAGCTCACATTGGTACCGGGGGTTCTCTTGACGCGCAGACTTCATGTGTTGTCAGCAGCAAGCCACAACTACTGAAGACGCGCCTGGCCACGTCGTCCATGATCTCTTACTTTGCAGACCGCATCCTCACCCCTGAAATGATGCGGGCGATGATCATCCTTTACATTGGGCCCCACACCCGCCCTGACTTCAGCACAGACTACCTTCTATCTCCCCTAGTAGCCTCGGAATCGCTACTTGCCAAGTTCCCAAAAACTTACTTCCTGACCGGTGAGCGCGATCCATTGGTGGATGATACCGCAATCTTTGCTGGACGTCTAAGGGCGGCAAAGTGGAATGCGCGAAAAGAGCGCCAGCAGTTGGGTCTACTATCCGCAAAAGCCCTCGCCGAGTTCCGGGAGGAGGATGTGGTGGAGGTCAGCCTTATCCCAGGGATCAGTCACGGCTTCATGCAATTTCTGGGTGTGTTCCCTGAAGGTTGGCGCTATGTGTACCGTTGTGCCAGATGGATTGAAGAGGCGTTCGCCAAGTCCGACGAGCGTGCGCTGCGAGCTCAGCAGAGAAGAGAGATGGCTGCAGCAAAAGGCATGCCGGAAAGCGGCAGATTCCACCGCCGCAAAGCCACCGAGAGCTCGGGCGACGAGGACCGCCCACTGGAGATGAGCATGCTCCATGGAACACGAGGGAGGGATACTGCTGGCCGAAAGCGCAGGCAAGGCGTTGCGAGAGAAGGCCCAGGTGGCGGTGAGGAAGGTGACCAAATGGGACAGCCGCTTCAAAGAACGAAGAGTATGGTCAGCTCTGCGAGTGAGGACGACCTTCTTGGAAGGAGGATGAAGGGCTTGACGCAAGGATTATTGGGCACGGGCGATAAGGAGTTTGCGTTGGGCAAGCCGGAGATGTAGCCGACCACTCAATTGGAAGGACATCTGAACGCATGACATATGAGCCAACATATATGATAGAGCATGTATCAAGCCCTCGAACGGCATAGAAAAGATATCGTAAATGCCGTGGAGGCTGCCAGGTTTCCAATCGGATGATTACCTATCCGTGTATGGTCTCGACCCCTAATGCCCCCTTTTAGCTTTAAGTATCTGTCGCTCGTGCCCTCCGCTCCTCCGCGATTCTCAACGTCTCCTCAACGACCAACAGATCCCTCTCGATCATTTCGGCCCAGTTCTGCACATCACCGATCTCCTTCAATCCCTTTGCGCTTCGCTCCACTTCCCTGGTGAACTTGTCGGTCTGCTTCGCCAGGTTCTTGGCCGCCTTCTCCACGTCGGACTGCTGTCTGGATAGGGCGTTGGAGTTGGCGTGGAGGTTCTGCGCTCGCGTGTGAAGCTGGTTGTCGAGGCCGTGGGCGGCCGATGAGAGGCTTGCAAGGAAGGCGGTCCGCGAAGAGGCGGTCGCCGACGGATCGGAGGGGGTGTCCGTGGAGGCCCCGGGGGTTGCGATAGCAGGGGTTGAAGAGGCTTGTGAAGACATCTTGGAGCAGGGACGGTCAGATCTTGAGGCCGCGACTCTGTTACGGTCTTCGCGTGCAGTTGCGTACTAAGTTGAAATATCAATGTTGCCGTGACAGAGCCCCTCTCTTCGGGGACTCCCCAAAGCCACCCGTCGCAGACGGCCCGGTTGTCCTCACCCCTGTCCTTTCTTCTCACCTGACCGCGAAGCAAATGGCGCTTCACCCTGTGGTGTGGTGTGCCGAACGCTGCGAGTTGTGTGGATGGGGCAAGATAGGCTCCTGCAGCTCTAGTGGCCTATCTTTCATGCATGTCCTGCAGCCATATCCCGAGTATCAGGCAGTTCTCCAGTCCAGGGAGAAAAGGTACTTGGATTCAACTGAAGATCCGAGAAACAAAACACGAACAAACAAACTTGTCTTCTTTATGGAATGGTTCCAGAGCAACTGAAAAAGTTTGATCGTGGTCCTAGTTCATGCTGCCAAAAACAGGAAAACGGTACGACAAAATATAATAGAAATAGAGAAAGGGGAAAGTAAAGTTGCGCAATAAGAACTTCAGAGGCCGGAAATTATCTTTGATAAGACCGAAGGAGCATTTCTTCCATATAACACCAAAACATATAAAGATAACCGTGATTTTCTTGTTCGTGTACGAATATTCCAGGTTCACCGATGTCGCAGTGTCGCGATGAAAACCAGACTGGTGACAGCATCCTCGGCTCGCTCCGCATCACATGCGCCTCTAGTGACATACCCCAGATTTGCGTCTCGGGCGCCAGCGTCCCGCAAGCAGCATCTGTCCTCCCCGCACAACCACAACAGACCACAGACTGCTTCCCATCGAAACTATTGCGACAACGCACCGTATGTGGAGGTTTGATCGTTGCCTGGACCGACTCTCGACGTAGCTTGGAATCATGGCCGCTCATTCTAAGCTTCTGTCTCCTCCATACTCCGATCGGTCGCTCAAACGCCTCGTTTCCGAATTGACCAATCTATACTTACGCCATCGGACGAGGATTTCTCGAGCTGTCTACCTTACCCTCTTCGTCGCTCTTATCAACCGCGTCCGCAATGCTATCTCCGAGCAGAAGGCAGCTTCGGCCCGCCAGCATGAAGCGCGCATCCGGCGGGGCACTTCCTCGAGCGAGGGCGAGGCTACGAGCAGGAAGAAGGTGGAACTGAACCGGGAATTTTTCAAGAACCTACTCCGTCTGCTGAAGATCGTCATACCCGGATGGAGAAGTAAGGAGCTGAGGCTATTGATCAGTCACAGCATTTTCCTGGTGATAAGGACTCTGCTCAGCCTGTACGTGGCGGAATTGGACGGTAGACTTGTGAGCAACCTTGTAAGGGGCAGGGGTCGGGATTTCCTCATTGGTATCGTGTGGTGGATGCTTGTCGCTATTCCTGCGACATTCACCAATTCAATGGTATTTCAGAACGCCCATCAAAAGCTGATTTGCTGCTCAATGACATGTCCAGTTGTCCTACCACCAATGCAAACTGTCCTTGCAATATCGAACTCGACTGACCAACTATATCCACAACAAATACCTGTCGCACATGACCTTCTATACCCTCTCGACTCTTGATGATCGAATAAAGAACGCAGACCAGCTGATTACTGTTGATGTCTCGAAGTTCTCCAATAGCCTAGCCGAGCTATACTCGAATCTGGCCAAACCTATTCTCGACATGTGCATCTACAATTATTCACTATCGCGGAGCGTCGGCGGAGAAGGCTTGTTCATGATGAGCTTGCTAGTCCAACTCTCAGCCAATGTAATGCGAGCTTTAACGCCCCCTTTTGGCAGATATGTGGCCGACGAGGCACGATTAGAAGGAGAGTTCAGATTCCAACATTCGCGCTTGATAGACTACAGTGAAGAGGTGGCTTTATTTTCCGGACATGAGGCAGAGAAGGACACGCTCGATAAGGGGTACTTTACCTTGATAAAACATGTCAACTATATTCTGCGAAGAAGATTCTACCACGGGGTGATGGAAGACTTTGTGATCAAGTACTTCTGGGGCGCATTGGGCCTCGTTCTCTGCAGCTTTCCTGTGTTCTTCAAGATACCTGGTGCTACCGGTAAAAGCATGGGTGATCGGACTGAAAGTGAGTGCCTCGATTTCCCTCCGTCATTCGGTTCTGACTGTGCCGAGGTTTTGTCACCAATCGGCGGATGCTGCTCTCATCATCCGACGCTTTTGGACGGGTGATGTTTTCTTACAAGGAGGTAACCGAACTTGCCGGCTATACCTCCAGAGTATCGACTCTACTGGATGTCATGGATGACATTCAAGCCGGGCATTTTGAGAAGAAGCTTGTTTCTTCTGCCGGAACCGAAGAGAACGCGGCGGTTTTAAGGGGAAGGGGCACAGTGGTTGAAGGGGAGGACATCGAGTTCATTGATGTGCCAATAGTATCTCCTAACGGCGACGTGCTCGTGAGGAAGCTCAGCTTCTCCGTCAAGCCAGGCGCGCATCTGCTCATAGTTGGACCAAATGGTTGTGGGAAATCGTCGCTTTTCCGAATACTTGGAGGGCTTTGGCCTGTCTATGGAGGTACCGTGCGGAAGCCTCCATTCTCAGACATCTTCTATATCCCTCAGCGGCCGTATCTCTCCCGGGGTACGTTACGCCAGCAGATCATCTATCCGGACGGCATTCGAGAGATGCGCGACAAAGGCGTGACTGACAACGATCTATACCGCATCCTCGCAACCGTGGAGATCGAAGGCATCGTGGATCGCGAAGGGGGTTGGGATGTGGAGCATGAGTGGCGAGACGTGCTCTCTGGTGGGCTGCAACAACGGGTAGCTATGGCCAGACTCTTCTACCACGCACCAAAGTACGCCATTCTGGATGAGTGTACGAGTAGTGTGACATTGGAGATTGAGCGGGTCATGTATGAGACCGCTAAGAGCCTAGGAATCACTCTCATGACTGTGAGCCACAGAAGAAGTCTGTGGAAGTACCATACGAACATTCTGCAGTTCGACGGGCAGGGCAACTATGTCTTCACCAAGCTCGATACTGAGAAACGGCTCAAGCTCGAAGAGTAAGTGGCCTTGATTTTAGATGTATCGACAGAACACTGCTAATCGGTCGAAAACAGTGAGAAAGAAGAGCTTGAGTTACAGTTAAGAGCGGTACCAGAGATAGAGAAGAGGATTGCGGAATTGACAGGGTAGATTAGGCCCTTTGCTTTTGCCAACTTACTGTGATGTCAACCGCGAAGATAAGATGAGAGGAGATCGGTTCTGGGCTCACCAAGCATTGTACTTTATGGCAGCAAGGATGGCATTGGACCTTGGGCGCCAGGCTTTCGTATGGGTAAGCATTTGGGTCTTTTGCGAGAGATGTCATTTAGATTTTTCTTTTCTGCTGGACTATATCTTTTCCTTGCCGGTATATACACTATCCCAGAGCTTCCCGCTTTCTTCCTGCATCCATCTCTGACTTTCGTTGGGGTAATCAATGGGTTTCCGGTAGAAGAGGCTCTGTTGACTGCACTCGACTATCTGGCCATTACGTTCTGGCTCGTCAATGTAGGCCAAGAACGCCTTCATGATCGTTGAGATGGGGGTGATGTGCTCCTTGGGGAAGATCTGAATCAGGTTCCCGGGTGCCAGCGCCGTCGGGACAAAGGCTGGGCAGATAGCGTTGACGCGTACGTTGTCCTTTTCCCCATAGATGGGGCCGACGGAGCGAACGAAACCGATGAGCTATACGAGCGGGCAATTAGCTGCAGCACGTAAGCTGAGAAGAGGGTATCTGCTTACCGCGTGCTTCGCCGCGCAGTACTGTGGATTCGAGTCAAATGGGTATAAGCCGGCGGCACTGCTGGTGATGACCACAAGCCCGCCCTTCTTTGGGTTCCTCCGCATATAGTACGTCGACAGCTTGGTGCCGTAGATGGGCGCGACCAGATCGACGTCGAGCGTGACGAGGTTCGGCTTCAACGGGCCCTTCTCCTTCTCTTCCGGCTTCTCCAGGTACAGGTTGTCCTTGTCATCGATTCCGGCATTGGCGGCGTGAAAGTCGATGCGGCCGAATTTGTCAAAGGTCCACTTGAACAGCGCGGCCTGCTCGTCCCAGGAGGCCACATTCGCCTTGCGGAAATGTGCGTCGGGGCCCAGCTCACCCGCCAGTTTCTCGCCCGCCGCAGCGTTCATGTCGACCATGACGACGACCCATCCTCGTTTGAGAAGGGTCCTGGTCAGTTCCAGACCGATTCCAGAGGCGGCACCGGTGATAATGGCTACGGGCTTGTTAGACATGACTTCCAGTTGACTTGTCCAAGTTGTGAATGAACAAATATAACGATATAAAGATTGTGTGGAGTCGTATGTAAAATAATTGCTGGCTGGTATAAACTGGGGAAGGGGGGTAAGTAAATACCCCACCACAAGCCCCACACGGGCGGAGACCCCGAACGCAGTACACTGTACCGGTATGTTAGGAATTCTCTACATTACGGGGAAGGAGGGTTTAAAAGGTGAAGAAAAAGGTATAATAGTGTTACTCTTGTCAGGCAGAAGATTTCGATTTATCTAGGTACAGTGGACGTTTGAGAGCTACAGTGGAGGCCCTTTGTAATCGAGGACATATCTTTTGGGAATCCCTCCTGCCGCCGGGAAATACCCAGCTTACCCTCTAACCAGATTAGAAATGAACAAGGTACCGAATGGTGCGGTACGAATCCGTACAGAGTCCAGGTACCTTACCTACTATCGTGGGGTATCTTAATCGTCAAGGCCAAGCTTATCCACTAGATCAAAGGAGGCATGACTCGACGGATATGTGCAAACAAAGCAAACACCGTTTGTCTGCGGTCCCTCCCGTCAGGCTTTCTTGCAAAGGGGTTCGCGCCTCGCATCGTTTACGCTTGGGACATGTTACGCGACTTCCTCATTCGAAAGCTTCACGAGCTCCACTGGACTGTCCAAAGTCCGCAACTCGAGGAAGGCACGACAGAGGGACAAATACAAAACGCTGACTATATAAACAAACCCGCCGCGGTCATGTTCGCAACTTCTGCCAAACATCATCACCACCCTTCGCAAGAAACCCATACCCATCACCAACCGAACAAACCCCGTTCAAATCACTTTGATCCCATCATTCATCAACATTGACTGAGACTCTACAACGTTCTAAGCCTTCCTGGCACTCCCATCCACTATGGCTCCGGCCCTCCAGGTCGGCCAGACCGTCACATGTGATGGACGCGTCGGGACTGTTCGCTTTATCGGCTCAACCGAGTTCGCAGACGGCGTCTGGGTTGGTCTAGAGCTCCAGGAACCCAAGGGGGAAAACGATGGCTCGCTTCAAGGTCATCGTTATTTCGAAGCAAAGCCGGGTTATGGCATTTTCGCCCGTCCCGCTGCCGTCGCGCCCGTCAACACCGAGGCTTCGGCGATCAGGAGGCAGAGCACCACCACGACGAGGTCACTACGGGTGCGCATCGCGTTCCTTTCCAGAACTGGCTACAGATACTGACCGAAAATGCAGTCACCGGCACGATCACCTACAAAGACAGAAGCACCCACTGGGACTGCAGGGACACTCGCACGCCGACAACCTGCTGCTCCCACGTCAACACAGCCAGGTTCGAGCCGCCCGCGATCGTCAATCTTGCCAAGACAGTCGACTGCTCCTGTCACTTCAGCGCGGTCCAATAGACAATCTTTGGCTGCACCTAGTCCATCGACTTCGCGCCCAGCCTCCGGATCATCGACATCCTCAGGACTGGGCCAGAAGCGCCTGTCTGTGAGACCTGGCGGCCTCAAGAAAGCTGCTCCTGCTGAGCTGGCGGTCGCACAGAATACCACCCAGACCACGTCTCCCACTGAGGATAAGACGTCGGGAGCGTCTGACACGTCACCAAGGAGCAATTTGCCAAATGTCGATTCTCCTGCAGAAATCAGCCCGTCAAGCTCAGATGATGTATCGGTGGCTAGCTACGCGGACTCCGCGCGACCGGATCCTGCGCCCCTGCGTCCTGACGCGTCTCGCTCGCCCAGACCCACGCCGTCGAGTAGCGCCGCGGATAGGGAGATACTAGATTTGAAGACCAAAATACGAGTGCTTGAGAAGAAACGTGCTGAAGATAGAGAGACGTTGAAAACACTCGATCAGGTTCGGTCTGAAAAAGACCGTTATGAGGTCATCATTAAGACGCTACAGCAAAAGTATCGTCCTCAGCAAGAGGAGTTGGTCCAGCTACGCGCCAAACTCCAGGAGACTGAGGCAAGCTTGAAACAGGTCACAGAGGCCCGAGATGCCGCCGAGATTGGCTTGGATTCCAAAGGCATGGACATCTTGATCGCCGAAGAGTCACAAATGATTGCAGAGAAGAGGGCGGCAGAGTTGGAGAAAGAGAATGAGCAGTTGAAGGAAGAGGTGAAGGTCCTGAAGGAGATTGAACAAGAATACGAGCGTAAGCCTACGTCCGATGAACTGCAGAGCCCGAACTGGTGGCGCCTCATAAGTCGCCGCGACTACTTGCAGGAAGCACTGGAAACGTTGTATGACCACCACAAATCGATGGAGCAAAAAGACCAGGCCACTATCGCCAGTCTTCAAAAGGACCTCGAAGAGGGTGAGGGCATCAAAGCAGAATTGGACTCGACAAAGGTCAATCTGACGCAGGCGGAGGCCACCATCGAGGAACTGCGCCAACGACTGGATGCGGCCCTCAGCGCGGAAGAAATGGTTGAGGAGCTTACATCCAAAAACCTGGCCCTCACGGAAGAGGTCTCAAATTTGAAGGACTCGATCCAGGATCTGACGGATTTGAATGATACGAACAACGAGCTCCTGGAAAACCACGAACTGTACCTTAAGGATTTGCTAGAAGAATGTGATAAGAAGGCAGCCATCATCGCTGCGGGCGTTCGTCGGTTGAAACAGAAGGAGCAGGAGATTGAAGAGTTGGAATACCTACTCTCTCGCTACCGTGAGGTAGTACCCATTTTACATGGGAGACTGGAGGAGATGAAGTCTTCCTACCAAATCACAGACACGGATTCTGATGACTTGGCTGAGAAATCTCGGGCCTTGACCGATCTGAACTTGAAGCTGCAGCAATCGGCCGCCAAGACGAAGGCTAGAACAATCGACCTGGAACTGCGCCGCTTCGAAGTCCAGGAGGTCTCAGAACATCTTTCGATCGTGCAGCTGTTTCTTCCCGCCTCGTTTGGCCAGCGAGACTCCATCCTATCGTTGCTCAGGTTCAAGAGGATAGCTTTCAAATCACGACTCTGTCTGGGCTTCGTGCAGGAGAACTTGTCAGAGCAAGCGCGACCTGGATACGAAGATGAGCTGTTCGCTGCCTGCACTGTTTTGGGGCGGCTTGCATGGGTGAGCACAATGTGCGATCGTTTTGCCTACACAGTCAGTGCGTGTCCCGTGGATGAGTTCGCGCGCTTTGAGGGAGCCCATTATGAGCTCGAGCCAGTGGAGAGAGCTCTTAATGGCTGGATCGACGGTCTCCGCCGTGATGAGTTCCAAGCCAAGGACTGCGCTGCGGAGCTGCAGAGGACCATGGCTCTCATGCAGCATCTTCAAGAGATATACATCTCCGGCAGCGCGATAGGCCGTGCGGACGAGTTTCTATTGCGAACCAGCATGATGCAAACCTACTTGGAATGCAGCGTATACGCATTGTCACACGTCAGACCAATGATTGAGTCTAAGATTTCAAGCGGGAGTGATGACGAGGAGCCCTTGAAACATCTGGTTGCAGACATTGATGCAATGATCTCCAGCGGGCGCAGTGCCAAAGTGGTCGCGGGCAAGGCCCTAAGATCCTTGGATGAACTACGCTCTAGTTCTGTGGCACTTGGTGCGGACAATCTATCCTCATTCGTGGCATGCGAAGATTCAGCCGAGGCGTTGGCTCGGGTATGCGGTCAGATTGGCTTGGATTTGACTACACTTTTCAGTCAAGATCGCGTCAAGGAGTGGCAAGTCGCAGATGTTTCTCAGGCGATCGCGCAAACGACCCAGTCCGTATTCTCGGACTTTCTTATCGACGCAGACGCTATTCCCTATCTGAGCGCCAAACTCCGGTCCTTGACCAGCGCTTTAGGTGATATTCTTGCCCTGACTTCAGATATATCAAATACTGTAGAGTTCGAACGGCCAAACCCGCCTTGGGTAGCTTTGGCACAGAGCTATCACGCTGCCAAGGTCGTTCCGCGGGATACAGAGGAAGAATTGAGACGCCTGCAAGATTTGGTGCACGACCGGGCAACGCGGCTGAAACAGTGCGAGGCCACCATGGAAGAGCAAAGTGTGAAGATTGAGCTGCTGGAAGCTCGTATGCGTGATGCCCGTAAACAGAGCGAGAAGGTGGAGACCTTGGAGGGCCTCCTGGAAGAGGCGCGCCAGCAGGAGCGTAATTTGACGGAAGCTCTCAAGCTTCAGACGAAGGAATTGGCTCTAGCAGAGAGTGCTCGCGATCATTGGCAGAAAGTTGCGGAAACTGAGCGTGTTCTTCCCGAGGATGCGGCCAGAGCCCGGCTGATGTCGCAAACTCCCGACAGCGAAAAGACGCTCAAACGGATCATTGAGCTCAAAGATCGCAATATCGAGCGTACGCGGGAATTGGTCGCCTCATTGGAGGAAAAGATCAGGATCCTTGAGCAGGCATCGGCAAAGGCTGTGGAATCGGTCAGCAAGCCACCTGACAGTGTCATGGAACCGCGAAGGTCGATTGAAGAGGATCTGCGGACGCTTGCAGAAACTGGGGGTATCGATGCGGTCTTGAACGCAACCAACCTCGCTTTTTCATCACCACCGGGTAGCATTCACAGTGTGGAAAAGCCGAAGAGGCGGCTATCCTGGCGCCCAACGAAGCTCAAGCCAAGATTCAGGGCAAGACGTAGGAGAGAGAACTTCGAGAACTGGGACGCGTGGGCGGAGAACGCCGAAGAGAAAGGGGCTGAGGTCCTCTCCAGAAAGCAAAGGAGGAGAAGGTCTTGGGGAAGTGACCTTGCCGTAAAGATGGGCAGAAGGTTATCTCTGCGCCTCAAGGGGAACAAGAAGACTCCAGAGCCAGTTGTCATCGCGGACGGAGAGTCTGCGCCTCGTTGGTCTTTTAGTCCAGGTTCATCTGAGGAGAATCTGCCGTACAGGATCGTTCAACTGGGCCGTTGATGGGGGCGGAGACCGCGTGCTCTACACCTTCCATTTTTTTTTAAAGTAGTATCGGAGTTCATGGACTGGGACGTTGTATCGACGATTGGGTGTGGCGATATGCGGCGGCCATCGTGGAATCTCTTTTTGTCACTTGTTCTTCCGCATACATTCACGATCAGTTTGGGCTGCGTGATGTTTTGACTTGGTCTCACGGCTAGAGCTTGGCCTCAACGGCTGCTCGCTGGAGTTGTCACCAAGGGATACCCCTGCTGTTGGTTCTACCTGGCAGCACTAGCATCATTATGACTATCATTAGCATCCTCAGCGTGTCATTAGCATTATTAGCATCCTTAGCATTCAATCAACACGGCATTCACTGTGCACGAGATTGCAATTTTATTTCCAGGGGCACAGGATCCGCTCAGGGTTTCGCTTCATGTGCATGTAAGATACAGTGCTCTGTAAATGCTTTGATTAATCTGCCCTACTCACAACGCCGTACTGTGGCCTTCTATGTCCGTCTCCTGCAGCAGCCAAGGCCGAGGCCGCACGAGATATGTACAATCTCCCTGACCAGTAGATACCCAGATGCCAATGCCATCATTAGTCGTAATATTTGTTTACATGAAGGACAGCCACGTAGGCCATCAGCCAACACCACGGGCCCCGATCAAACTGTGGTCGGTTCCGCCTGTGCTGCAGGGCTGTCCGCCTCGGACGCCTCCTGGTGTTTCGCGCTCGAGTATTTCGAGCGGAAGGTGCTCACGGCCGGGATGTTGGCCTTGAAGCGTTCCTCCTGCGTGCTGTACGCTCTCGGGGTGAGCTTGATCAGCGTGTGCAGGGGCACCTCCATCCACGGGCTGCGCTCCTGCGGGACGTTCATGAAGTACGCGTAGATGCAGCGCAGCACCGCCTGGTGCGTGACGATCATGATGTTCTCCGAGCGCTCGAGCTCCATGATGATGGGCTCCAGGCGGATGACGACGTCGCGGTATGACTCGCCGCCCCGATAGCGGTAGTTGTACTTGTCATCGTCCCTCGCCTTGAAATCCTCCGGATACCGGTCCTCGATCTCTTGGTAGGTCAGCCCGTCACACACGCCCGAGTCAAGCTCGTCGAGGGCCTTCCATTGCAGCTTGTCGTACCCTTCGAGGAAGCGGGCCGTTTGGATCGTTCGCTTTAGCGTCGACGTCCAGACGGTCAGTAAGCGGCCGTCCGGGACGGACTTCTTGACCAGTTCAGGTAGAACCCGTGCGTATGCTTCGCCTCGAGACGATAGGTTCGCGTCACCGCCAATCTTGCCCTCGAGGTTGAATTCAGATTCACCGTGCTGGAATCTTGTCAGTTATAGTACTTGCCATTGGATGGAAGTGAGACTTACCCGAGACAGCCAGATAGACCTCGGTTTGATGTGCAGATTCATCAGGTAATAGACGACTCTGCTCTGCAGGTAGTCCTTTTATGCCATTGATGATCACCTGCTTCGCCACATTGATCAATTTGACGTAGCTCAGATCTTTCTCGTCCTCGTCGATCGTTTGGTACATCTTCTCGTAGTTGCGTATCCGGTTGCGGAAGTCTTGTGCGGCGACCTCGGGATCCTGCCCGATATAGTCGGGCGAGGTGGTCTTGACCTCAAGGATGTTGGACATGATGATGGATTCATCGTCGCATTTTGACTCGACGTATAATGTCTCGATACCCTCAGCCACACACCTGTCCTGTATCCAGCGTCGCCTGCTCTTGGTCGAATTCGTGGCGTCGAGGATGGCGACAGTGCCTTTGCCATCTGCGAACCACTGAACCATGTCGGCCACAGCCGCCTCTGCTGCCGCTTTACGCAGCCGCTCGCCCTCCGTATTCGTTATGTCGAAAAACTCGGCTGTGGGGCGTGGGGTATCATGTCTGCGGTAAGAACCGACGTTGAAGCTTTTGGCTTCGACTGAAAGCCAGCGAAGGTACCTCACGACTGGCGGCACGAGCACTGTTAGTGATCAACCGGGCACACTTCCGTACGGTCAAAACAATCTTCCCGAGGCCGCAACGCACCTTTTTGTGATATCAGGCTTTTACCCCTTGCCGGCAATCCCACCATCACCACGCATATCCTCGTGTTGTCTGCCTGGACGCCGACACCGTTCGTTGTGTGTTTGGATACCATTGTGTCTGAGAAGGTCGAGCTCGATCAAGACGTGCGAATAGGAGGCTGGCGACAGAATTCCAAGCTGGACACCACGCAACCATGAGATCGGCCGAATTGAGGGCGAATGTGGGGTGGTTGAGTAGGTCAGGAGGTGAGCAGTTTGTTCTGAACCGATGGCGTGAGGTGCCGTTGTTCGTCCAAAAGACTGTGCACCGTTCGGTTGTCCAGGCGGTTGCAGAATTGACGTCAGAAGTGATGGCGGAGAGCGACTGAAAGTGCACCTGCGCGCGTGGAGACGGTTGAAGGCAAAAGGAAGATGAGGCAGGTAGGAGTGGAGTAGGGGAAACTGTGGGATGCCCGGAATGATGGGGATTAGGTGCAGGTGCAGGTGTGCAACAATAATAATAATGATACGGCAAATGGGTTGATATGAACGGGCGGGCGTGGATCAATTGGCTCGGGTTGCCTCCGTATTGTTCCTTGAAGCTCGGCTGTCACTCAATCGGGCTAGAGACAGGGCTTGGCAACCCCGCAATCCTCTTTTCGTACCTCCCTCGCTCCGTAGGGGTTACAGTATTATTACATGTGCCTTGTACCGTATGATAATCTTACGAGGTTACCTTAATTCCTCTCCTCCACGATGACCAGCACTCTCATCAATTAATACCTTATGTTTCCTCTTACCTGATAGGAAAGAGGACTAGCATGTGACTGACTGCAGCGAGTGTGGCGGATGTGTTCGCACAAAATGCCCCTTGTCATTTGCTGCATTGATCGAAGGACCGACAATAATGGCGGTGACCGTCCCTTTCCCCGGATGCTGCATCACTTCACAGCTAGCTCCGTTGTTTTTGGTAGCTCTGTACGGATGAATAGACTATCACTGCTACCTTACCTTACCTTACCTTACCTTACCTTACCTTACCTTGGCTGACAGACCTGGGCTCAATAATAATGATAATGGCTCGTACAATACATGTCGCCCATTCCATGATTTATTGTTCCCTTCTTGAAACTCTGCTTCAGCAGAGGCAGATGACAATCAAAACGCCATGATTGCATGACCATGGGATGCGCTCGATTTTAAGTGGGGCCGGCCCCTTGGGCGAGTTACGGTGCTTCGGTGTCGCGTGCTTGCGCTTGTTCCTGCTTTCGCCGGAACCCGGGAACCCCAAGTTCGCTAAGGAGAATAAGGAGAGAGAGTAAGGAGAGAAAGGGGAAATAGAAGGGCGAATACTTGCACAATAGTGGAGTGGATAGATGACCTGGAAATATCGAATATCAAGATCACATTGCAACGCGACAGGTCTGGAAGCCTTTGAAGATCACCGGGCATGAGAGACAGAGATGGAGCCGGTGGAGAAGGTCAATTGGCTTTACTGGAGTAACTACCACCATTGGCGACGAGCCTACAAGCAAGTTGTAATATAGCGTACATCCTTGTCGTCGGCGGGCTCACTATTGCTTTGAGTATTATCGAAGCCTGCCCTTTGTATATACGAGTAGACCATGAATGCGGTACAGGTGGCAGGCGGTATCAGGCTCCTGCTTATTGTTGGCCATATCCATCGATCAAACAACCACATCCCCATCGTACCTACATATCCTCAATGCGAGAGCTGGAGCTTACCACAAATGATTACGCACGCGATTGCACTGAAGACCAACACAGTAGGAATCTTCTGTATCTGATTGGTGATTAATTTAGGGTCAACAGAGGGGTGTAGCTCATGATCTGGATGTCTCTCAGCAGTCATCGTTCGCCCGTGTCTTCTACTGTAGCGGTCGAGCCCAGCAAGAACCAGCTAAACAGAGTTCAAGATTCGCTCCAAAAGAACACAAGCGCCAATGGGTATATAGGAAGCCGCAGAATGGCAAGAGAGACAGCCCTCTCTCCTCTCAACGAATGATCTCAGTGCCCTCCTTTTCGATCCCTTCCAGCTCTTCAAGGATGTCGCTACCGCCAAGGAGCCCATTCTTTCCCGAAGTCGAGTTCCTTGCTGTACTCCAGATCTCGTGAAACTTGACGCTCTCGTCGCTCGAGGCAACCACGATGCAACCTTCTTCGGCGGTGCGGGAAGCCCACGATCCTCCCTCTCTGCCTACCCGGCGACCGCTGGCTTCGTTGGGACCCCCCGGATACGGGATGGCATACAAGGCTCTCATATCCATAGCCCACGGAATGGCAACCACCTGTTTGCAGTCCGGCCATGAAAAGACGGCGATACGGTAAGGATGATCAGGCTGCGCGTAGCCGAATGTAGCCGCAATCTCTCTTCGGCTCGTGGACCAAATCAAGGACGTCACTTGGGCAGCGATATTGATGGTGGCCAAACATGCGCCCGAGAAGGTGTGGAAGAAATGAATGCATCGATCATTGGACCCTCCGCCAGTCGCGAGGATGCCTCTTTGCCACGGACAGAACGCGATAGCTTTGACGGCCGCCCCATGGACCCATCTATGCTTCTCGCTTCCAGGCCCTAGGGAGCCAACGTGCCCTCTCCCTGGGACCACTCGGCGACGCAAGAAGCCGTCGTCATCAAGACTTTCGGGCGACTCTGATTGACTGTCATCTGTCTCCTGGCGACTTGCCATGACCTTCGCGAGCTCAAAAAGGGTGCAAACATTATCGTTGCCCCCAGTGGCGAAATAGTCTCCATCCAAAGACCAAGCTAGGCCGCAAACTTGCTGAGTATGGACGGTTAATTTTGCAAACAGCATCATAGCTCCATGCCATGCTTCGAGCCCACTGTCTCCCTGGCCGGGCCACTCAATGGAGTAGAAATAGACATTTCCTAATTCGTCGCCAACGAGCAGCTGCTCTGTCTTAGCCATTACCTCAGAATGTGACTCCCTTTCTGATCGACGATAGGTGACAGTGGGTTTGAAGCATAGGCAAGCAATTGCACTCGGTTGTTTTGCCTCAAATCGACATGTATCCTCGAACATGCTCCATAAAGAGATGTGCCCATCAGCTCGGCCGATGGCAAGTATGCTATGGCCTCCTTCAGCCGAAGAAAAGGACAACGAGGTTAAATATGCTACACTCGTCATGAAAGGGGTCATTGGTTGAACGCCATGCTTTTCAGACCAAATGTAAACCCGACTATGGAGCCCGACAGCAAGTGAATGGGTCGTGCGCGAGTAGGCTAGCAGAGAACAGTAAAAGTCATCGCGGAGCTGGGGCGCATCAAGCACTGTAAGCGGCGGTCAGTCAAGAACAGGGATAATCAAAAGGGCCGGTACTTATCTGAACGGTGTTGAGGGGATCGGCCTTGGCTGGGGTTTACTTGTCTTTCGGACCCCTAACCTCGGATTAGCATACACATCGAGAGATCACCATAAGTACACAGGGCACAGCTGACCATCATTGACCCATCTCCCGTCTCTCCATGTCGTTGTGGCGTCTGAGAACGATCTTTTTCGCTTAGTCCCACCGGTAATGCTACAAGCCCGAGGACCCAAGCCCCTAGGAGAAGTCTCCTCTCCCGGACGGGTGCTGATGAAACTGAAGACTCGGCTGGCTTGATCCACGTCAAGCGCCATGGCTAACCTGCTTTCATGTTTGGCCAGGTCTTGGTCAGGCGTTTCTCTCTCAAGAAATATTGAAGTATACATTGGCGCATTTGTACCGCTCCCTAAAAGGCCTCCACGTCCGTCGGAAACGCCGATGACTGGAGTTGACGGCCCTGATAGAGCACCACCTACATTCCAGACAGCTCCTGCACTTACTTGACGGGGTTGACTGCCGTCCGAGACTCGCCGTGTATCGAGTACACCAGTTGCTCCATTGGATGCCCTACGGCTTCCAGTCGTGGCTCGACGTGTATACCCTAGTGTCCAGTAGTCGGTCCCCCTAGAGCCATTCCGAGGAGATGATACAAATGGGTCAGGGCTGGTGCCACGCTGGCGGAGAAGTTTCTCGGCACTGGAGAGACGTCTCGGAGGCTTCCCCATCTGGAAGCTTCGAAGTGCGGCCTCAGGTGATCGTCGCACAGGAATGAATCTGTCCGGGGAAGATGCTGTTGCGCTGAGCGCCAACCTCGTACCTGAACGCGACGAGGACCGGGAAGACCATTTCCCGGACGGTACGTGACCAAGAGTATCGCTTGGGCGGATCTCTGCTGGGTGATTACGTGCAAGAAACGGAAAAGCTCGAATTGCCGGGCAGGGTGGTCCAGAAGGTGTTGGTGTGCCGAAATCACTCCAGCCTGGGGATGGATAAGAATTGGAGAAATCCGCATCAGGAGTGCCGTCGGACAAAGCAGATTGGACTGTCGAAGAGGGTGGAGTAGCAGGTTCGGGAGGTGGTGAAAGAAGTCCCGAGTCGCTGACCAGGCCTCTGGTCGGACTAGCAGACTCAGACATCATGAGGACTGGTCATTGACAAAGAGCGAACTTCGGCGGGCAGCTGCAAGAAATGGAAACGTTGGTGATGATCCTCCGATTGGCGGCCAGACCATCACTTCATAAAACGAAAGATCGAGAGTGAAGAAGGACGAGTACGAAATGGAGACCAAACAGTTTCTGGAGCTGGCTGGCTCAGGGCAAGGTCTCGGGCACAGATAGAGAGAGAGGACTGAAATGAATGTCTATACCACCTGAGGAAGGCTACAAAGAGGAAAAAATCAAGACACGACCGGGGAAAGTATTGATAACGAGTGTGTAAGGGCCGTAACCATGTAGAAGATAATTCTACTGCTACAGCGGGGGTCGGTATCGCGGGGAGGGAGCGGGAAGGAGAGATGGCAGAAAGAGGAAGTATGTGTACGACTCGACTCAACGAATAAGGGGGTACCTTTACTTCTTAGCTAAGCTCACCTTAGGTAAGGTACCCTAAGCTTTTCTCGGCAAGGTTCATGTGCTTGTAGGCTGCCATGTTCATGCGAGCATGTGAACACCACGTCCTAGAAGTCTATATTCGACCGACGCTCTCTTGCAGCGGGCAACTGCTTGCGGAGCAACGAAACAAGCGCTGGTTGCTGTCTTTCATCTTCGTAGTCGAGCATGGCGAGTGTGAGCATGATTGCCCTCTTCTCCAGATCCGACTCCCAATTAACTTGCTTCAAATAGCACGGTATTCCTCGAGTGAGCGGGGCAGAAGGCGGCCACGCTCGGTCCGAGAATGCTCGTCGAAAGGAGCTTCAGAAAATCGACGAGTATAGGGAATTAGTGGATCTGGTGAACCTCAAGGTACAAAAGTCCCCCAATCGTGTCATATGCGCGCCTAATTCCAAACACAGATCGCCGAACGGGAATATACCGCAGAGGTGCTGGCTCTTACTTCCCGACTGCTGCACCAGAATCCTGAGTACTATACTATTTGGAACCATAGACGCCTGGTGCTTCTCCGTGGCCTGTTCCCATCTGCCAAGGATAATAACGTGTCGGAGGCTGTTCGCCATGACAGCATTCTTAGCCTTTTAACGGAGGACCTACAGTTCCTAGTTCCACTTCTACGGAAATTCCCCAAATGCTACTGGATATGGAATCATCGATTGTGGCTGCTACAAGAATCCACCAGATCTTTACCTAAAGAGGTAGCAAGGAGGCTATGGCAAGATGAACTGGGTCTTGTAAGCAAGATGTTGGCGTTGGATAGCCGCAATTTTCACGGGTGGGGCTACCGGAGGACGGTGGTTGCATATCTGGATGGCCTGCTTGCAGACCTTGGAGACGCGGCGACTGGGACGGTATCCGCCTCGAGGAAGAGCATGGTAGAAGAGGAATTTGCATACACTACGAAAATGATACGGACGAATCTATCGAACTTTTCGGCTTGGCATTATAGGGGGAAATTGATCCCCCGTCTGCTAGACGAACGACGTGCGGGCAATGAAGATCGGCAGAAATTCTTGGATGAAGGTAAGACAGTCTAGGAGGTGGCTTGCAGATTGCCCGGCTGACAGCGAGTGTGTTAAGAATTCGAGCTCATCCTTGAAGCTCTTTACACTGATCCCTATGATCAATCATTATGGTTCTATCACCAGTCTTTGATTACTACGATAACACCGTCATGTCCACGGTCTGAGAGCATTACGCCTAATCTATCACATGAGCTCCGCATAAGCTACCTCAAACGAGAACTGGATGTCATCAATGAGCTACGTGAAGACGCGCAAGACTGCAAATACATATATCAGGCACTTGTACAGTACAGCATATTGTATTGGCAGCTGGCAGGTAACAGGACGGAAGTGACGGGGAAAGAGGCCGAATCGTGGCTCAAGGAGCTCAGAGTTTTGGATCCTCTGAGGCTAGGAAGGTGGGAGGATCTCGAAGCTCAGCATTTGCGATTGGAGCGGGGCAGCGCATGACAGCGAGCCTGGCAAAGGCATGGTGCTTATTCATGTCTGGGGTCAGTCTCTCCAATTTTCAACAATTAAGTCCTGTGAAGATTGAAGAGATTGAACAATTCCGGGACCGCTTATAGCAATCATGATGTGCTTCCAGATTTTGTAGTGAAGATCATATTTCTAGACCCGCCTAATGTACCTACCGTGAATGACGCTAAGCGCTTCATAAGCGTCGGGCTGTTTGTCTGGTCGGTTGGCCGTGCTTGGCCCCACAACTTCCATCACACGTCTGGTAGAAACTCAACATCTTTGCAACTTCCGGCGCTTGATCTCTCACCTAGCAAGCGTGTTTGGGAAGGCCAATTGCAGGTGTTATTTTCGCAAGACGAGAATGGCGTCCAAGAACATTACGCTGGTTGTAAAGCCAAGAGGTAGGGCTTGCACATCGTCGCCTACTCAACAGCACGTCATGGCTAATTAACCCAGGCAAACCGATCAAGAAGCTGCCTCCGAATGCAGACATCACCCTTAGAGGCTCTGCTGCAGATCTGTACGAAACTGTCGCCGCGCAATCCGGTGTGTCCGTCCATCGATTGAGGATTACGAAAGCGAGCGATGGTAGTCTCGTACCTAACTCCAAGGCGGTCTCTGTCGAGAGCACTGGTCTGCGTGACCAGAGCTCAATATATGTCAAAGATCTTGGTAGGATCTACCATTGCATCTGCTAAACCGCGCGTGGGAACCAGCTAACCAGTTTCCTCGACAGGTCCCCAGATTGCGTGGCGCACAGTTTTTATCGTCGAATACCTCGGGCCCCTCCTGATCCACCCATTACTCTACTACCTCCAGCCTTACCTGTACAACACCGGCGGGAAGCCTCCGTCCGACCTGCAGACTCTGTCTTGCGTCCTGATTGTGGCACATTTCATCAAGCGGGAACTCGAGACACTGTTCGTACATAGGTTCTCGTCCGCGACCATGCCTGCACGGAATATCTTCAAAAACTCCGCTCATTATTGGCTTTTGTCTGGCCTCAATATCGCGCTGTGGACATATATGCCCAGCTCACCCACTGCGCGCGCATCCGTCTCTGTCATTACGTACATTGGGCTCGCGTTGTTCGTCGTCGGCGAACTTGGAAACTTGTCCAGCCACCTGACTCTGCGAGGACTTCGGTCTAGCGGTGGCACTGAAAGAGGTATTCCCCAGGGCATCTTCTTTGACCTGGTGACATGCCCGAATTATATGTTCGAGACACTGGCCTGGATAGGCGTTTGGCTGGTCAACCGAAGTTTGAGCACAGGGATCTTCCTGATTGTGGCAGCAGGGCAAATGGCTGTATGGGCCAAAAAGAAGGAGCAGAGGCTGAGAAAAGATTTCCCTGACAAGTACAAAAAGAAGAGTCATGCCATGCTGCCCGGTCTCTACTAGGGCATCGTTGGGTTTGATCCTCCACGACCTGGCGAGGCGCGGACCTGTCTACTCACGCAACACATATTCCGCATCTCGGTACCCTTCAAATATTGTAATAGTTGTAATACCAACCTTACCTACATTCTAACCTACATCCTAAAAATTTCTTCCAATACTTGGGTCTATAGACGCCATCTTATTATTACGGGCGCATGCCGTACAGCCTCTCAAGATTCTAAGCTTCCCTGCACTTCTGATCTACTCAAAAAACAATCAGTGACGGAGGAACGTCAACAAGTAGAGCCATAGATGGATTTGGGGGAGATGTCAGACAGCAGTTGGTACAAATAGGATCCACAGAGTATTTTCAGAACAGGTCTGTGTTGTGATTTGATGCATCATCATGTAGAATTGGCAGGACGTAATGGAGAGAAGACAATCACTCACCGTCTTTTGAATGAAGAAGGACATGCACACATAATCGAAATTAGCTGGAGCTAAGCCTATCCAACCTTTCTTTTCTTGAAGAAGGATTCAATGGAACGTTGACCATCGTCGAATCTGGCGCTACCGATGCCATTCCCGGTACGCTTCAAGCCAGCGAGATGCTCTTTGCTATTCACAGCGAGGATGGTAGAACGAACTCCAACTAGCGGCTTGAGGGAGTCGGCAACCAAATGTGGTCTTGTGCTGACCTCGCCGTCAGTCGTGGTGTTGTTGACGGTCTGCTGTGGATCCCGCCCCTCGCTCTGCGAGAGGTCAATTTCCAGAAACCCAGTGTTCGACCAACCACCCAGATATTCCAGGGATAAACCTCTGTCGAGGGCAGCCAGGCGGGGAGAGAAAGCCACACTCTTCGTAGGCAGTCGCCGGAGGAGACACTTCCACAGCACGGTTAGGATGATACCATGGGCCACGACGGCGACAGTGAGACCTATAGAGCTCGGTTCGGACCTCAGAATGGGCAACAAATGTTCATCTAGAAACTGCTCCATCCGGCTCCTCATCGACTCCTTCGACTCTACGTCCTTGAAACCGTCTTCTTCCCGATGGCTCTGCCGATGGAAGTCTTTCCCGGACTTGTTGTTGGACTCCTTTGGCCGTGCGAAGAATGGTTTAGCCTCATAGAAGCCAAAGTCTTGCTCCCTGAGAAGGCTCAACTGGACTACAGGTGCTCCATGGACGAGCTCGACGTTCCGACCCCGATCCTCATTTCGAGCGATTCTGAGAGCATCCGCGGTTCTGCTGGCTCGCTGAAGATCAGATGAGAATATATGGGTAAACGTCAACCCTCGGTCAGCAAGATGCTGGCCCAGGCGCTGAGCTTGAAGCATTCCATGATTTGTGAGCGCAGAATCTGTAATCCCGGCGCTGGAGACGGAGCACAGACCGTGAGCAGGGGAGCGTCGGTTGGAGAAACCGGATATGCTTACTATCGCCCTGCTACATTGTCGACTGTCTCCCCGTGCCGAATCAGGAACAACCTCATGCCATCCAACTGATGCGGCGCGGCGCTCAGTGTGATTGGGCTTTTGGATTTTGGCAGCGTCAGAGCTGAACGATGCTGTGACGGTAGACTCAGTGTGAACAAGATGCAAGATGCGTTAAGCTATGTTCGGCCTAATCATATGGGATTGTTAGGAGTAAGGTAACTTACGGTAGATACGGTACTCGTACGAACTAAGCTCGTGAGGTACGGTACGAGTCGAGGTTGCCCCCTTTAATCACTGCTCCACGGGAATCTTCTTATAGGTCAAGTCAATCACAGTGTCGATTCAAGGTAGTATTATGTTGCCTAACTAAGGTAAGGTACCTTATGAATTGGGCTATGGCCGACACGTTTGCCCTGCTTCGAAAGGCCAGGAGGGAGGGAGAGAGGAACAACCTCGCAAGCTTGTCAACCATACGACCTGATCTAACATTCACACTTCATCCAGTTCGACTTGCACTCTCCTTCTTTACCCTAAAAGTCCTGCCTTTATCATCTTTCTTATCCATGGCCTCACCTCTCTTTTAAAGCCGCATCTTCTTCCCATCGGCCTTGGTCATGCCTGACCGGAGGCATCGTTATGCTTCCAATCCCACGCACTTCCTTTCCTTCCCGTTCCAGCTCAGTCAACAAACAAAACTCTCTCTGTCCTTCTGCGTCTGATGCCTCGCATTTCTCTTTCTAAAATATTCTATAGACAATGCTGCTTCAAATAGCATATTCTTCTCATTTCATGCCGAGGATCTCTTTAAGAATACAGTTGTCTGCCCATCATCCCACCATCCCACCCAAGTTCGAGGTTAGCTCTTCTCATAACAATGATGGAGCAGAGCGGAATTGTCGATATGGCTGGGGTGGATGTTCCGTCAGCTTTACCTGCTGCGAAGTATTTCTTACGTGTGACTCCACGGCTGAACAATAGAGACATCTCGACCTGGTTAGACACTGACCAGAGTGGTGATTACCAACCTCAGGCGAAAACCGACGTTCCAGAACGCCCCAAGAAAAGGTTCATGCCCACGAACCTAGGGCCCCGGCCGAGGGAGAATTTTAAGAAGCCCCGAATCAGCACTTGGCTGAGCGGAAGGCAGCGCGGGGACAGTCTTCTGGTCACGTTCAAGTTTGTTTCGGGCGCCGCGAGACATGATTTACGGAATTATCCTGCAGGCCCCTCAGCATACGAAAGTGCTAGCGATTCGCCCGATAGTATTGATGATTGCCTAACATCGCGCTCGACCAGTACTTCTCTTACCACCTTCCAGACAAGTATTTCCGGGAATTTCGGAGACGACAGCCGAGCTTCTGGTCCGTCTGAAATTGGAAAACTTCTTCGGCCCCGTCTTAGAGCGATCACATCACAACATCAACCCGACAGCTCTTCCACTGGTCTATCGGATAGGCACGGCTGTAAAGCTTGCCTTGAGCTGAGGCAAATTTGTCCCTTGGTGGAAGACAATTCCGCGTACCCATGCAACTTATGCGTGGAAGATGGCTGTGAGTGTGAACTAATTGTTCCACCAGCTAGGAAACGCGGCTGTGAACAATGTCGCACGAGGCGAATTAAATGCTCCTACCGCAATGGTGGGGACCATGGCAAACCGTGCGCAAGTTGTGAACGTGCTGGCCTACACTGTTGCGGGACCAGAGCTGGTCCGCGTCAGACGGACCCAGTTCATCCCAACTCCTGAAAGACCACATCTGGCATGCTCGTCCTGCCGACGTGGTAAACGTTACTGCTCGTTGAACAATCTATCGCTCCGGCCTCCTTGCAAGTCATGCTCACGGAGTGGGACTGCATGCACGTTCGAGAAGTTGGTCAAACCGCTATCCGAAAAAGGAAAGTCTTCCAAGGAGGTCAAGATACAATCAGGAGGGATCCCTGACACCGACCGGCTTTCCGCTGAGCAAAGGAGTGATCCGTTGGAGAATAACGGGTCGAATTATGTGGACGATATAGCACTAGTATATGGACCGCAAGAGCTTGGGCTAGCTAAGGTGATGCGGACATGTTTCGCGCATCCCATCGAGTTGAACTATGATCCACCGGAAGACGGCACGGATCCGTGCCACTGGTGTGAGAGGGCATCATTTGGTATATATGGCTATGGTGCAGTGATCGCCGAGGTCAAATGTTCGCACCCTGGACAGGGGTATATAGAACTATCCGGTGGACATCATCAGCAAGGTGGCAAGGACCCTGGCAGGATGTGCTACAAGTGCACAAATGCTAGGGTCTTAATCCTGACTTGCAATAGTCATGATATCCACGAAATCGAGAATGTGGATGTGGACAGTTTCGATTACGGAGCTGCTTACGACGAGCTCGAGTCTGGACCAAGAGACCCTTCGAGTCCGGCTTGTAGGTATTGGTGCACCATCTGCGCGTCGCCTGCATTCTACAGATGCTGCAAGAAGAATTCGGAGTTAAATGGTCTCGATTTCGGTCTTTCACATCAGAATGGCTGCGGACTCACTCTTTGCGAAGAGTGTGCTATAGAGCTGGTGCAGGAACAGAAAGGCAACCTGGCCATGATGATCGACCAGCTATTCTTCGGCAAGCAAGTAGAAGGAAGCCGTGTCCTCCGTGCCGATGCAACTTTCTTATCGCCGAAGGGTTTGGTTATGAGACATTTCTTGGGGCTGGTATGAAAAGGGATGCATGAGGTCCAAGGCCCGTTACTTGAACGAATCACTTGGTCTGCTGAGGACCCCCAAGTACCCACACTTTGGATCCGGTGCAGAACAAGTTAGTCTCTGTCACTTTGGCTCCATTGTATCTCCAAGGCAATAGAAAGATTAGCGCGATATCAAATTGTCTTTGGAAACGGAAGCTGCTTCTTCATTGGTACTATTGATGACGCAATCAACTTCATGCCTTGGCCGAGGTCTGCTCTCTAGATTGCCCACCATCCTTTCCATTATCTGCAATATCTCTCTCAGGAAGCGCTGCTTTGCTTGATGTCTAGCGAACTTTGTTTCACGCCTCCCTGGACTCGCCATACTTGCCATCCTGTGACATCTTGGCTTGAGGTGAGATGTCGCTGGCGGCTTTCTCGTCAGCCATTCAATGAATGTTAGCTTTCTATTCTTGTTGGTAGTCTTGCTGTTTGATGATAGACGGCCCCCCTCCTCAGCAACATGCCCGCTTCTGTTTCCATAAGATGTAGGAGACCTCAAGCTCTCTTGCTTTTGACATTCCAGAACATCGTCGCTTTCCGCAACCGGTCTTCTGATCCCTCTGTCCCTCTTGGTCTTCTGGCATTTTGCTCCATAACTCTTTTCCGTTGCTCTACTGGGGGGATCAGCTACGTCAGTCGGTACCATACTAGGTGACTGTGCGTCTAGGCTGTTGCCCTCAAGAGCAACAGACAGCCTTGCCTTTCCCGAGCTTCTTCGTTCTAGTTCGTACTCCACAAGCTCGCCGATATAGGCTCTGATACCTTTTCTAATAGAGAACTTCGGCCTTCCAAACTCGTCCACCCCATTGCGTCTATGTGCCCGTCCATGCGGCTTTCCACCTTTGGAGTCAGCGCTGCCGTTTCCCTTTCTTTCCTACTCGAAGATCTTGCTGTGCACCCCTGTACCCTCCTCCTTGATGCCTGTAGAGGCCTTGCTCATCCCCCCAGCCATGCCTTTCCGCTTCAGAAGACACCACCACACCGGAGACTGATAATGTACCTGGGAGGGTTCCTCAGCAAAGGTAAACGCTGGGTCGAGTGGTGCTTCCGATGCCTCCAGGCAGAAGTTGTCTGCACCTTGAATAACACACAAAGATGTCGTATCAAGGCTCTTGTGAGTGGAGCAAATGCCTAGGACTATTGGAAGAGCAAGTGCTATCTGTCGAGTTGGTATCCTTCTTTCAGGGCAGGAGTCGTCTCTAGGAAGTGCTCTGATGCACGTCCCTTACTTGTTCAATGATTGCGAGTCTAATCAGGAACGATCACATCAGTGATGGGCAGCTGAATCACGAGGACCGAGCACAGATGTAGCAATTAATATTGGACTTCACAGCCTTGAGGAATCATCCACGACCGCATAGAACTGGGTGATGTCATTTTCCGGGGCTTTCCTTGGGCGAGTTCACAGAACCCCATTGAGGGATAAGAGCACATGCCAGTCAAAGCCGACGGGCCAGCGAAAGGATACCAGCTTGTTTGCGTAAGTAGCTAGCTAGACCTTGGCAGGCTCATTCTGCCGTCAGCAATTTCTACCGTGCTCTTGTGCCATTATCAGAGAATATCATCAAGTCGGGGGTAGTCTGCCGCATTGCCAACCAGTCGTAAGTCAAACATTCGATTGCGCTCCAAGCACACTCCGAGACATGCAATGCACAAGAAAAGCCGGTAATACGAGTATACAGTAATCATTTGAGATGTCTGACCGCAGTCAGTTCTCGATCGCTTTCCGAAGATCGTTCCACTTCTGCTTGAGCGTCTCATAGTTTCCGTTGACCTGCATAACCCGTAACGTCAGTTCGTCGATGCTAAGTTGTGTAGGTGAGAAACAGCTCACCTCAGCGTATTGCATCTTGGTCTCCACTAGATCCTTCTCCATCTCCGCCATCTGTTCCTCCAGGGCTCGGTTTTCGTTATGTACTTCAAGATTTCGTTTCATTATGCGGTCCATATCTTCCCGCAGTCTCTCCTCGATTTCTTGCGGCTGTCGCTCGACGATAGCCCGCAATTCGGCCACTTGACTTTTCAGGCTCTCGTTCTCGTCTTTAAGTTCTTCGTTTTGGACCTTCGTTCGCACTAGATCCGAGGCTACCTTTACATGTTCGGTATCGAAGGTTTCTGCTCGCTCTTCGAGTGTACGGACTTTAAGCGTAAGAGACATATTAGCCGTCTTCAAAGACTCTATTTCTGCTTCCCGCTCGCGTTCGATGCGTAGCTTCTCTTCCCACTCTGCAGTATATGCTTTGAGAGTCTCGGGTGTGATTTTCACGGCGCAGGCATCCTGCACAAGTATATCGGCTCTGTAGACTTCCTTATCAACTCCACCAGAGCTCCCAAAAAAACCAGACTCAAGTACGCTGGACGCAGTCGGAGCCTGGTCGATATAGACGTCAAACAAACGTTCTTTGAGGAAAGTAGTCAGTTGAGCCATGTCGTTCATCTGCAGCAGTGTCTGAGCATTCTTCTGCATCAATACGATCCCAAATTTCAAAATGGCACCTTCAAGGCCCTCGCTCAGTATCAGATCGTATACTCGTAGTACTAGCTGGAGGGGAAACCGATAAACGAATAGGGTCAGAAACCATTGAGTGGCATAGAGCTGTGGGCTCACACCACGCCGGTGCAAGTGGCAGTATAGAGCGGGTTCCATGTCTTCCAATAGCCGTTCAAACTGATATAGGTGGAGATGAAGGCCAGGCATGTCCTGAATGAACATGTCTCGGAGATGATAGTGGTTCATCAGCCGAACGAGTAGGCAAAATGCTTCTTCTTCTGGCATCTGCAGGACGTTAGAAATCACATATGGAAAACGGTAAAATCCCATACATTGAATAGTAGCGGCATAACGAGAAAGTTCATGCCTTGTGCGTAGCCCACGCCTTCGTCGAATAGAGCATAAGCCTTGCATACCCCGAATAGACCGTCCTGCAGTCCTGCAGCGACCGCATATTTGGAATAGCTCGTTCTGGCGCCCATGTCACGCCGAATGGTCTTTTCTAGCTTTTGCAATGCTGCGGCATCCGCTTTAGCCCTCGCCTTCCTCTCTTCTTGCAGTTGCTCTTGGAGCTTTCGGAGAGCCTCCTCGTCTTTGTGCTGGGAGAGGGTAGGCGACATGATACCATTCGCCGCTGTTGTCGCCGGTGTAGATTGCCCAGATCGGGTGGATGACGCCGAGGAAGGCATTGAGTCCTTATCCACGTGATTACCATTGACATGACCATTCATACCATCTTGCCTTCCGACCGACGAGTTAGAGCCACTATGTCTGTCCTTGTCATTCTCGGTCCCGCGAGCAACGAGATCCCTATATACTCCCTCCAGTTCCTCGTTTTTGCTTTGTGCCAAGACTTGCCATACAACGCCCCTGATGGCGCTGGGGATGCCGGCAGCTATAGCCTTATTTAGTTCCTCAGGGCTGGTTCGGGCAACAGCAGCAGGGCCCTCGTAGACCACCGATTGCCATAAATCCCAATCCACAGGTGCGGCAGGATCTGCCAGAGCTGACGGACCAGCAGACACCCCGGAAGCGGTACCTGGAGCTAATTTCGGATCGAGGGTAGGGGGCAGTGGGCTCCTTGGCGACGATACCTCCACGTTATGATGATAAGGAAGGGCCCCTTCTCGTTCGTCTGCCAGGCTTGTGGGACTTCCGACGCCGATACCAAGGCCAGTGCTTCGACCTACAAGTCCTGCAATTGCACCCCCAACTCCACCAGAAGCGCTATTATCATCACCGCCGAGGGATAGTATACCCGCTTCTTCCCTCATTCGAAGGAGTTTGAAGCGGTCTCTAAGGCTATTTCGACCGGAGTTTCTCTGATGCTGACCGGAACCGTCTGAATCGTGACCTTCTTCAAGTCGAGTCACCATGAGCTCCGGGTTACTACCAACGGTGGCCAGGGACGAAGCAGTGTTCCGTCGATCGTGGTTATATGCAGCATTGGATGATTGAGGGGATGTGACTTCTTTCGGACCGGAGCCTCCCCTGGAAAGCCAGGAGAAAGGGCTCGTTAGCTTCCGAGCAGGTGGGGGAGCGGGTGTTGGCGCATTCGTTTTCTCATGAAGTGGCGGTGGAGGAGGAGGTGGACTCCATGGAACCGAGGGCAGGTTAGCTGAAAGCCCCTGTAATTTGGAGCCCCCATTGGACTCCGCACGGGGCGGTGGTCTTGGAGGCAGATTCGGGTTGGGAGACGATCCGAGACCCTCTGAGCCGTCTGCTTCCAAATTGACTTCATCCAGTGACGTTATCGATATTCTGTGGGAAGAGATGTGAGGCATCGTGGAAGGCAACTTTCCCGATTCTGAATAACCATGCTCTTGCGAAGCACCACCATCCCCAACATCTTCACCGGTCGATAATTCAAGGTTGACGGAAGCGAGGGGCTTCGTTGTGGACGCAGAGGATGGGCGGCGTTCAGTAAGAGATCTGGCCGAAGATTTAGGTGAGCCCTGGCGACTTTCGGTCTCGGAAGCAGAGCTGGAAGCCATATCTGGCGCATCTTCGAAGGTCTCCTGTAATTGTACGTTAGCTGCGTGAGCAAGTGCCTTATCTGCTCACGCCAGCAGATTGTCACTTACGCCTTCGCCAGAAACGTCTGCGCTTGAGACTTTCGGGTCTGATTGCTCAGGCGAGAGGCTGCCGTGACTGTCCTCGGCCATGTTGTGTTTGTCGTGCAAGAACGGCGTCTCCGACGGTACGTGCAAGGACTGGGCGCAGGTGTTGTCTCAGCGAGGAGTGTCCGCAGGATATGTCATATCGGTGTCGGATGAGACAGCATGTACGAACAGGTTGCGGCACGCTTTCCTGGCCAACGATATGAAGACCAGAGCCAGAAATAGAAGTTGGGCGGAAAAGTGAGGTGTGAAGATGGTCTTTTGCACAGGGGGTTGAGCTGGGATCGTGTTTCAAAGTACCATAAACGGAAGTTGCGACTAGTCAGTCTGCATGGCCACCGTACTCGTAGATAGCGCAAGCCTCAATTGCGGAACGAAGGGCGTTCTGTTGTTTACCCGTGAATATCGACCATTTGTTAACTAAGGTACGCTTCGTATGGTTATCGTCTACCTACTTCGCCGTCTTGCTAGACCCATTGGCGCGTTTCTTTCATGGAAGCTTGCCTGCGTAAAGAACTGCTAACCTTATGCTGACCGGCGAAGGAAGCCCCTCGCGGCATAAAGGTTTCTAAATTCTCAATCGACAACTATCCTAGCCTGGAGAGATCGTTGACATGAGATGGTGGCGCCGTTCCGTTTCATACCTCAGCTACACTAGCTAAGGTAAGGTATCTACCTGTACCAAGCACCTTCGTGCATTGATATAAGTAGGTAGGTACCTGCGAACGTGGAGCTGCAGACGCGTATCTACTAGCCACGACGCGCCAATATTACCTTCATAGAACCTTAGGGAGAGCTCGGATCATCTACGCCAGGTTGCAGCCAAGGACTGCGAAGTACGTACTTCGCCGTATGTACGAGTACGCCGTAGCTCAGGTAGCTTAAAGTCGCCGACGAGTACGGCAGTAGACGAGCCGTGCTTGTCTTTCCTCTACCATATCCTTTGCTTCTACCTACCTGTGGTCTTGAACGCAAGTTAACTCTCCATTAAGGCCTCATTCAAAAGACATGCTTCCGTCAAAGAAATGTGAGAAACTGGTCACTATTATCGATACGGAGTATCTGGATTTTCTTATCTACTAATGGACAACTGCCTGTCCTGAAGCACTCGCAAATCACGACTGTGGGCTGCTCTGTACACTGAATGAAATACCAAGTACTTTCGTAGATCACGATTCACGATGGATGAGTGTCCTCTGCATCCCAGTCACTTGTAAAAACAGATTCCCAACGCATTTGCGGGCACTTCGAATTGTCGTAGCAATTCATCTGTGGTTAGACTTTGCCAGAAACTGGAAACTTAAAGTCCGCGAAGATCTGGCAGACTGGCGGAAATCTTCGTATGCGGAGATCTTGTGCGACCAGCGTTTTCAAGCGTGATAGCGAAAAGTAACGGATTTGAAAACATCGCGTTGTAGTGTGTATTGTCATCGAGGGCTGTCTACAAGGGCATTATTTCATTCTTTCAGGTGCTGCAACTTAATGATAGAAGAGGCATATTTTAGGGTTCCACTATCCGGATATTGAGACTTTTGAATAACGAGACGGTTGTTTCTGCAAGGCTCTACCGCCTTTACGCTGTAAGAGGATTAACCGCGCAGCTGCTCACTTTTCTCAAACCTCTCCCTCAACACGCAGCACACACACCCTCAAATATCATCCACGAAGATACCCTAGGTCACACCGTCTGAAGACCCCGGGGACCCTGGATCAGGGCAAGGCGACCTGCACCCGCCTTTGTCGACTGTCCTAGACTGCGTCATAGCTATCTTCCCCATTCACAGACATCTCATCGACACAGTCCCATCCACTTCCTTACGCTCCTTACGCTTACCGTTGGCGACTGCCTTATGTACTGAGAACATCATCCTTGCTGTTACTTCTGGTAGTGTGCGTCTGTCACTTGTTTCATGGTCTAATATACTGACAGCCTCCTCTCCCAGCCCGGACGCATTCGCAACGCCTGATCGTCCAGAGGTTTTAGCCACAGGACTCAACGCCATTTCTTCACGGATCTGGAGCATAAGAACGATATTCAGATGCACTCATAGCCTTGACAGTCTGGTCATCTCTGAGTCTTCGTGACTTAATTTCTCCGGAATGGGGAGAATTAAGAAGACAGCTGGGACAAAACATGATGCTACCTTGGTACATCTCCCCAGCATCGCATCGACTGCTCCCTCACTAACAAATACTCCAGTTTCCAGCACTCACCGACTTCCTTCACACCTGCGTCAGCATCCCGTTATATCAGCTCCCAGCCCACTTGTCATCGTTTCCGCGTCGATGGCCCTTCCCTAGAGGCGACCTCTATAACTGGATCCCTCTGCTAGATCGGTTTGATACGATATTGGAGCTCTTCAACAAGGAGTATGGTCTCACCGAGGGCCCTCAAGTTCAATCTTTTGGTCGAAGACTTCTGGTCAAGGGTGACGGCACCGACGTTGCAGCGGCACAACAAGCGGAAATAAGTGAGCAGCAGCTAGAGGATGCAGGCTACGGAGCAGAAGGAGACAGAGAACTGGTTGAAGCCATCTTAGGCTTTTCAGTTGTGCTTCTCGAAAACTGTTCGAACAGGAGTCTATACGCTAGCAGTGGTCACCTGAACGATATTCTCAACTCGACCTCTCTAACACTGATTGCTTCTGCGCTGCGCCTGGGTGTCCGACTAGCCCAACGTTACCACGCATCCCGGCAACGCTCGGCAGGCTCTGCTCAGACTATCAATACGAGTTTGCTTCAGGGCCACTACAATATCAATCTCGACAAGGTACAGAAACTCGCTGCGCCTTTTGTTAGGTCACTACCGCCGTCATTCGCCTCAAGAGGGGTGTCTGCTCCAACAACGCCGAGCGCCAAAGGCAAAGAAAGGGGTGTTGTATTCGATGCCCCGCAGATGAACCCCTCTGCTACAGTAAGCGCTTCGAACTTAGTGGCGCTAGCCAAGGAAGAGAGCCCTCTTACAACCCAATTTTCCGATAACAGATTAGGAGATGAAGAGCATACGACGCATAGCGCATTAGGCAATTGGTGGGAAGACTGGGGTGGTGTGTGGATGACCTACTATGTCAGTCCGCCAACATCCTTGGACGATGGAAGCGGAATATCTGCTGTCAGCGCAGGGGTGGGCCCAGTCGTGACGTCTCCGGGAACACCGACGCCCAGCAGGAGGACTTCAGGGTTCGGGTCACAGCAATCGCAAAGGCAACGCCGCTTGTCGAATACGGACGATACCCCCAGCACACCCTTTGTGAAAGCAGAAGACTCCTCATCCACCACAACTGCGAAGACTCTCGAGATACCATACGAGAAGGTCTCGACTATCCCAACAATTGAGATATTGAAAAGTGCTGTCAGCACTTTACCGAAAGAGTCACACTATGACCTTCTCGCACGACTGCGGGTGGCGTGGGCATTGTCGACGTCTCTTGAAACACGCCGCCAGATCTTAGCTATTCGGCTCCTCGCCATCACCAATTTGGCGTATATCTACCCAGAGACAATGTTTCAGCAGAAAGTCCTACAACAAGATTTGGATGAGCCACGTCGGCTGCAGCTGCCTTATCAGCTAGCTGAGCTTGTCCATTCTCACAGTGGTTCTGGTCTTGGCGTCCCAAGAGGGATACAAACGTTGGCAGTAGGGGCTCTGGAGGCGTTGACTAAACATAAATCAAAGGCTGCAGATGTTTGTGCTGCTCTGGGCGTGAATGTTAATCACGGGATACTCCTATATGTCCTGCGTCGTGCGGTTGCTGAGTTAGCCAGCGACGATGCTGAGTCAGATACCCTGGAGGAGGATGAATATCGCGACGCACTGTTCTCGCTCCTTGCAAGCCTCCCCACTGCTACTCCTCGGACTGGTGAGGCTCTGGTCTCAGCTGGATTACTGTCCATTCTAGTAGACATACTGTCTATCCGGACGTTCAAGGCAGAACGCAACTATCACAGGGTTCTCAGTTTTCTAGATGGATTTGTCTACAATGTCCGTGACGCCTTCCAAACCCTCACCAACGTGAAAGGACTGGATGCAGTGGCTGATCTCACAACCTACGAGGTGGAGAGCGCCATGGCCCTTGACCGAACCACGGCAGGTATGCCGGCAGAATATCGGACCCAGACGATCGACTACCAGATTCCATACTTTCAGCAGCAGACGCTACGGTGGCTTTTTAAGTTTATCAACCACATGATGTCTCATACTGGAGGTAGCTTTGACCGAGAGCTGAGAAATCTGATCGACTCGCCTCAGCTGCTTCGAGCTTTGCGAACAGTTATTGCGAATGCTCAAGTATTTGGTGCTGTGGTTTGGAGCAGTGGTATTAATATCATGAGCAACTTCATTCATAATGAGCCTACGAGTTATGCAGTCATCGCCGAGGCGGGCTTAAGTAGACAGTTTCTCGAATCCATCACCGGGAAAGAAGTTACGATCCCAGAAGAGCCCAAGAAACCTGGCGAGGGCTCTGAGGACACTCCCACGACAACGGCTGAAGAAGGCACTAGTCGACGGTCGGGCCCACGGATTGCCCACGGGCATTCAGAGACACGTTATAAAATCCTTGAACCGAGGGTCGGGCCCCTTGCTCAACACATCTTGCCACATGGTGATGCCATAGCTACAGTGCCTCAAGCATTTGGAGCCATATGCCTGAACTCCGCGGGCATGAGGCTATTTCAGGCGTCGGGTGCCCTGGACAGCTTCTTCGAGGTTTTCGAAAGCGCTGAACACGTCAAGATCATCAACGCGGAAACGGACCTTGCTGGTATTCTTGGCAGTTCCTTCGATGAATTGGTCCGACATCATCCACAATTGAAGTCAGATGTCATGGGTTCTGTTTTGGCCATGGTCGTCCGAGTCGGTCAGATGTGTAGGTCCAAAGCCCGGGAAAAGGGGGTTGGCACTAAGCTTTGGACTGAGGACGACAATGGTAATCTAACAGTAGCTGGCGGTCTGGCTGCTCTGCAGGGAGAGCAAGGGCCTTTCCATCGGAAAGAACGAGACGCTCTGGCAAAAGCTAAAGAGCAAACAATTCCTAGAAGAAATGAGGACGTTGAAATGAGCGATGTTTCGGCTGCCAAGTCGGCTTCTCAGTCCGTCGACTCGAATGGCTATCCTAGAGAAATCGTCGAAAATGAGGAAGAACCGAACGTCTGCACCTATATCGACGTCGCACTCAAGTTTCTCGCTGGATTCTTTAGCAACCAAGCTCTCTGCTCCCAATTTGTGGAGTCAGGCGGGGTAGAATATGTCCTTGATCTGACAACTTTGCCAAGCCTTCCCTACGACTTCAACAGTCATTCAGCCAGTCAATCAACAGCGAGGGTCATACAGATGATGGCGGAACAGAAACCACACCTTGTCTTGCCGTCCGTAATCAGACGCGCACAGAAAGCCGCGGACGCTCTACAACCATTTTCCGATCACGATGGTGAAAGCCTTTTCTTTGGACCCCTCACAACCCTACGGGAAGGTACGAGGCCATCTCCTTCTATGCATGCTCAAGGAGAGCGTGATGTCAAAGCCAACGGTACCCGGTATGCCAAGTCTCTGGTCACCGTTCATACTCTCTGTAATGTCGTGTATGAATGCTTCTCGCAACCGCAGTACAACCAGCGGTCAAGCCAGACTGTCTTCCACCAGGTGAATCTCACCGACATGTACGTCAGGCTTACTCGGAGTCTTGGAAAGCTGCACCGTGCGTGCATCTGGGAGGAGGTGTTGTTGCAAAAGACTATTCCTGAACCGTGGCGGGAAGCTACAAGAAGTGTTGCCGGCGGAGGGGTTGATGGAACAGATGATGTGTTAGGGCTGATCCGACATCCACAACAGGCGTTCCATGCTGCGGCGACTGCGGCAAACCCCTCCTCTCAGCGTCCAAACGGTGGTTCTAACTCCACTGAAGGCGAGAGAAAGGCTAAACTTGAGCAAGATGAGAAAACTGCTCCATTCAAAAATATTCGCACCTTGCAATACCTACTTAGTCAGGTGCCCGAAGCCATCACAGCTTTCTTCCAAGGTCTTGGAAAGATTCTCGTTGCAAAACGCCAACCAGAGTCGTACCACAAGCAGAATGCTGTTATGGTGGCTGAGGCTATTGCGGAAGCGCTTCTGGATCAGCTACGATTCCTGGCGCCCGAAAGGAGTACTTCTGCACAGGACAGGTATTCATACTGGATCGTCACCTTGAGAGCCATATCTCATCTCATGATCGAGGGCCCTATTGAGCGACCACATCCCCAGTGTCTCACTCTGGTGCTGCAGGCTTTCAAATCTCTGGGTGGCTTTGAGGCAATCAAAAAGATACTTGATGTTTTCTACAGCGAAGTACAATCGACAGCTCAGTCTGATGATACACAGAGTAGCGAGGACAATTCCGTGCGTCTAGCTGCTTATGGCGGGATGAAGATAATACTCACGATGTTTGCGCAACTGACCACTGCACGGAATATAGTCGAAGCCAGTCAGACTGTGGCGATAACATCCAGGGAAAGAGACAGGGACAAGCCTGATTACTTTTCACCAGCCCAGTTCATGGTCGAATTGAGGATGGCCGTTCTCCCAACAGTTCGGACGCTGTGGGAGTCAGATTTTATGGATAAAGCGGACAGCTCTATCGTCAAATGTGTGGTCGACATACTCCGCACAGTGTTGCTCGCCGAACATGAACAGGGGGCTTATCGACGAGCGGATAAAGTTCCCAACAAGGACAAAGCACCTTTCAAGCCATGGAAGGAAACGCCGTCTTTACTTAGTCAGTTGACCGATCGTGGAGTCGATGTCGACCTAGCGAAGGAAGCTCTTTATCGCTGCAACAACAACGTACCCATGGCGAGAGAATATTGCCAGATTCAAAAAGATCACATGCGTGTCTCCCGCAATCCAATTCCTGCATATGAACTGGAGGCTCAAACTTCCGATGCACGACAGCCGGATACAGACCAAATGATTCCAAGTGTAGGTGCTGAGGCTACCATGGCACCGCCTCCTGGACCAAGTGGGCAGTCCGTGCTTCTAGACAATGCGTTGGTCGAAGTTGAAGAAGCGGAGGGCGACGGAACTCCCGGTTTAAACGAAACGCCACCTCCACCGGCCCCCGGAATTCCAAGAGACGAAGACTTTGGGGAGGATCAAAGTCTCCTCGCAATGAGCATTGACAATATTCTGGGCAATCTCGGCCCGGGTCTTAACCGACCGTCGGCAGGTGACTCAGGTACTGCTGGCAATGACAGTGTCTCTCCCTCACCGACCCGGGTCAACGCTACAGAAGCCGGACGATTACCTGGGCTGGTTACGGTGGACGACCTCGATAGTGAGCGGTCTCTTGTACGACGAAACCTTATCGACCGCGCCCTTGACGTGCTTAATGTCCACAGTGATGTCACGTTTGAGTTGGCGGAGCTTATCAGCGCTGCTGTCGCGAAGTCAAGTGATGTTTCGGCAATGCGCAAAGAAATTGGTGAGACACTTGTACAATCTCTCCAGTCCCTTCAGATGGACGAAGATTTCAGACCAGCAGGCAAGAAAGTGGCGGCCTACGCACATCTCTTGGCATTGATCATTCAAGATAAGGAGTTCTTTGAAGCCACTCTCGAGGAGCTCAAGGAGAATTATTCCATGTTCATTGCCTTCATCAAGATATTTCCCGACCAGCCTATTGATGAACCATCCCCCTGGATTGGTCAGGTATTGCTAATATTAGAGAGGCTACTTGCTGAGGAGGCCCAACCTAAACAAATCAAGTGGACACCACCTACATTGGATAACCCACGTGTGCCTAGCCCTATCGCAGAATACCAACCGCTTATCTCTATGGGAGAAAAGAATGAGTTGCTTACAGCAATTCTCGAAGTTCTTCCTCGGGTAGGCAAAGACGAGTCCCTTGCTTTGTCGGTCATCCGGACGTTAGTGATCCTCACAAGACAAAGACAACTGGCTGTGAAGCTTGGTGAAAAGCGCAACATGCAACGCTTATTCTTGATGATGAAGCAATTGGCTGGTAGGGTCAATGAAAAACTGCAGAGTGCCTTCATGCTGGTACTGCGGCACATTATTGAGGATGACGAAACGATCAAGCAGATCATGAAGAGCGAAATCAAGGCCATGTTCTTGGGCAGACAGCAGCGAAACACAGACACTAATGGCTACGTCAGACAGATGTACCATCTTGTGCTTCGTGCACCCGAAATTTTCGTGGAAGCCACTGATGAGACACTCAAGCTTGTGCGATTCGATGTCAGCCAGCGACCGCAGATGCTGGCTTTGAAGGAGGACAAACAAGAATCCAAGAACCAAGAGCCTGCTTCGACATCTGTCTCATCAAGCGATACAAACAAGGGGGGCTACGATCAGGAAGAGGTGAAACTCACAACTGAAGATGACAAGGATGTGTCACGCAAGCCCAAGGCTACGGAGATCAAACCGCCTGTTGTGGAAAATCCTGACGGCGTCATACACTATCTTTTGTGTGAGCTGTTGTCTTACAAGGACGTCGATGACAAAGATCCCGCTGCTACCAAAGAAGCACCGAAAGAAGAAGTACCGGCTGTTACGAACGAATCTGGCGGAGATGGTGCTAGCTCCTCGACTGCCAGTGTCGCCAATACTGATGGGAAGAAGACGGACAAGCCTGAATTCAAGGCTGACGAACACCCAATCTACATCTATCGCTGCTTCCTTTTGCAATGTCTCACCGAATTGCTCTCTTGCTACAACCGCACCAAGATTGAATTCATAAATTTCTCTCGGAAAGCGGATCCACTTGCCGCGACGCCTTCCAAGCCGCGATCCGGTGTCCTCAACTATCTGCTTAATGCACTCATCCCAGTTGGTACCCTTGCACATTCGGATGACATTTCTTTTCGGAAGAAATATGCCACATCCAACTGGGCGATATCTACGATCGTCGCCCTGTGTTCCAAAACCGGCGAGCGAGGTTACGAACGCTCCCGGGGTGTCATCGGTACCGAGGAAGAAACCGATCTTCTTTTTGTCAGAAAATTCGTCCTGGAGCATGCCTTGAAAGCTTATAAAGACGCTTGCATTTCAAATGAAGGACTGGATGAGAAGTATGGCCGGATGTTGAACCTTGCGGACCTCTTCAACAGGATGTTGACTGGAAAGCCCAATTCTGGAGGCAGCAACATCGCTGCTGAGATGCTCGTCTCCTCCCAACGACAGCTTGCTAGGATCATGTTTGAGAAGAATTTTATCTCCGTCCTCACCAGTTCAATAGCGGATATCGACTTAAACTTCCCTGGGGCAGAACGCGCCGTCAAGTACATCCTTCGTCCACTCAGGCTTCTGACTCAGACAGCCCTGGACCTGAATGAATCCTCAACTTCTACTACTCCTGGTCAGACGGATGAAGACGAGATCTCCTCCGCAACTTCGGTCTCCGATATTGACGATGGGCGGGAGGAAACTCCAGATCTGTTCCGCAACTCTACCTTAGGAATGTTAGAACCAGGTAGGGAGGACGAAACAAGCTCAGAATCTCTCGATGGTATGTGTTTTCTTGACTATCCGGTGCCGAGCTAATGAAAATACTAGAAGACGATGATGAGATGTACGACGACGATTATGGGGACGAGATGGACTACGAAGAAGAAATGGCCGGTGATGACGATGAACCCGTCAGCGACGAAGATGAAGACATCGAAGGTATGGGTCCCATCGAAGGAATGCCGGGTGACGTCGGGATGGATGTTGAGGTTGTAATCGATGGTGATGAAGACGAGGACGAGATCGACGAGGAGGACGAGGAAGATAGCGAAGATATTGACGAAGAAGACCTTGACGCTCAAGATGAGGATACCGGGGACGACAATGGTAGCCTTGACGATGGGGAAGATGACGAGTGGGAAAGCGAAGAAGAGGATGAAGATGCATACGACGAGGGAGGGATTCACCAAGGTCCCGATCATCGGCACGATACACCAGCACTAGAGACGATAGTACGTGCACTTGAAGGCAGCGCTGGCGATATGATTGAGCAACTGGAGGGTGATCTGGATATGGAGTTAGACCCAGAAGGATATATGGAGGATGATGTCCAAGACGAAGAAGAGGACGATGATGATGACGATGATGAAGATATTGACGGGGACGATGCAATATATGAACCAGACATGGAGGATGATGATCACGGCATGACAAATATACCGTGGGGATGGGATGCCGATGAGCCTGTCATGACAAGAGGTCATCATCATCACCATATTCATCGTGGTCCTATTCCTTGGCCATACAGCCCTTGGTCGACTTTACATGGCGGACATAGAGATATGATGGTACCCTCATATCGATCTCACAGACCTGGGGCTGGCCGAGGGACAGAAGATGGTGTCAATCCTTTACTTCAGCGGAGTGGTAATAATCCCGGTGCCAGTGCTGCAAGGGCTTCTCATCCAGAAGGGATGAGTGATTGGGTCAATGTGTTCGATCGCGATCACGCTGGCCGAGGGATCATCTCTGCAGACAGTCCTGTGTCTCTCATAAACAGTTTGATCACAGCAATGGGGCAAGCCGGCGCTGGCGGCTTTGGGGCGCTTCCTCGTCATGGTGGTGCCCTTCATTTCCATATCACTGGCGGTCCGGGCGGGATACTACCGCCGGAAATTCAAGGCATTCTTGGTGCGAGGCGTCCGCCACCAGAGCCATCGCGCCCGTCTCGTGACGATCCGGCCCAGGCGGTAAGCTTCGTTCCAACGGTAACGGCGAACAGATGGCAGGAAGAGGCTCGCATTCTCTATGGCACTGGCTATGTTGATAAGGCACAGAACATCATAAACTCCATATTACGGGTCCTGGTCCCGCCTGCTATCGAGGAAGAGAAGCAGCGACGGGAGAAGGCCGCCGAGGCAGTACGCAAGGCCCAGGAAGAACAATCAAGACAAGCTGAAGAGGAGCGGATAGCCAGGGAGAAGGCTGAGAAAGAGGCAGAGGAACAGCGGAAAAAGGAAGAGCAGGAAGCAGCGGAAAGAGCAGCCGCCGAAGTGGAAGATGCAGCGTCGCGGTCTCAGCATGATACGGCGGAACAGATTGAAGGTGATCAAGCCATGGAAGGTGTTGAACCTACAGGTACCTCGAGCTCTTCCGGCCCTGCTCCGGCTGCTGGCCCATCTGAGCCAAGGCCCCGTGTCCACACTACGATCCGGGGACGGCAGCTCGATATTACTGATATGCAGATCGACCCGGAGTACTTGGAGGCCTTGCCTGAAGAACTTCGAGAGGAGGTCATCATGCACCAAGTAGCTGAGCAACGCTCGCAAGCAGTAGCTGCTGGTGAAGAACCAACCGATATCAGTCGTGAGTTCCTGGAGGCTCTTCCGGCAGATATCCGTGAGGAGTTACTGCAGCAGGAGGCACAAGATCGTCGTCGTCGTGAACGGGAAGAAGCTCGTCGAAGAGCTGCAGCCAGCGGCGCGGCACCTGCGCCTCGTGCAGAAGAAATTGACACCGCTAGCTTTCTGGCCACTCTCGACCCCGGTCTCCGTCAAGCTGTTCTGCTAGATCAGGACGAAGAAATGCTGTCTCAGCTTCCCTCCTCAATTGCTGCTGAGGCTAGAGCGTTGGGTGGTGACCGCCGTCTGCACCAGCTAATGGATATGCCTCGAATCCACCGCGGCGGACGGGGCGCTGAGGAACAAGGATTGGATATCGAGCGGGGCGACAAAAAATCACATCGTACGCAGGCGATCCAAATGTTCGACAAGGCTGGTATAGCGACGTTGCTTCGACTTATGTTTGTTCCTCATCAAGGTAGCATCCGGCACACCTTGCACGGCATACTACAAAACGCATCTGAGAACCGCCAGAACCGCGCTGAAGTGGTTAGCCTGTTGTTGTCAATCCTCCAAGATGGCAGTGCCGACATAATGGCTGTGGAAAGAAGCTTTGCGCAGCTCTCACTACGTGCTAGACAGCCTGCGCACCAAAAGACTCCACAGCCTGTCAAGCGCACTTTCTCCGAGCACTTCCCGCCAGCCAACACTGAGATGTCCCCTCAAATGGTGATCCAGCAGTGTCTCAGCGCATTGGTTTATCTGACCCAGTATAATCCACATATTCCTTCCTTTTTCTTGACTGAACATGAACCTACAGTCGGTCTCAAGAACCGCGCAGCTCGAAAAGGAAAGGGAAAGGAGAACAAAGCCAGTAGATACGCACTAAACTCGTTGCTTACCCTCCTCGATAGGAAGTTGATCATGGAGAGCTCAAACGTCATGGAGCAGCTCTCCAGCCTTCTTAACAGTATTACGCATCCTTTGACTATGCTATTCAAGAAAGAAAAGGAGGCGGCCGAAGTCGCCAAAACAACAGAGAATCCTGCTAAGGACCAGGCTGAAGATGAGACATCACAAAATGCCGAAGCAATAGCTACAAACCCCTCTGCAAGCGGGGCTTCTGAGGTCGCTGGTCCAGAACAGGAAAAAGGGGAGATCAAGGAACCAACTGATGATCGGTCGAAGAAGTCGCGCACTTTGGTACCACCGGTCGTGCCTGAACATAATCTCCGCTTGGTGATCAATATTCTTGCTGCTCGTGAATGCACGGCTAAGACCTTCCGAGACACTCTGTCTACGATCAACAACCTGTCTGCTATCCCGGGAGCGAAGGAGATCTTTGGGAACGAGCTCATCAGACAGGCCCAGGATCTGGCCCAGTCAATCCTTCAAGATCTTGATGATCTTATTGACCAGATTAGATCTGCAAAATCTGGTACAGACGTGCAGGGTGTTGCTCTCGCCAGGTTTTCTCCGGCGAGCTCGGATCAAGCTAAATTACTGAGGGTCCTCACCGCTTTGGATTATCTGTTTGATCCGAAGAAAGCTGACGTGAAGGATATACCCGAATCCGGTGAGGTTGAGAAGATGAAAGGCGATCTCCTCACCATTCTTTATGAGAAGCCCGCCTTTGCAACTTTGTGGAGCAAACTCAGCGAATGTTTGGGTGCAATGCGCCAACAATCCAATATGCTCAATGTCGCCACGATCCTCCTTCCACTCATAGAAGCTTTGATGGTCGTCTGCAAGAACACCACCTTGAAGGACGTCTCTTTGTACAAAGGCTCTCAGAAGGAGCTCGCCGTATCGACGCCGCCTCCGGAGTCCCGGATGGAAACGCTCTTCTTCAATTTCACGGAGGAACATCGAAAGATTCTGAATGACCTCGTCCGACAGAACCCAAAGCTTATGAGCGGCACATTTTCCTTGCTTGTCAAGAATCCGAAAGTTCTCGAGTTCGACAACAAGCGGAACTATTTCACTCGTCGTCTTCATGCTAGGACTGAGACAAGGCAACCTCAGCCACCGCTCCAACTTCAAGTTCGGCGAGACCAGGTCTTCCTGGATTCTTTCAAGTCGCTCTACTTCAAGACAGGGGATGAGATGAAGTATGGGAAGCTCAATATCCGTTTCCATGGCGAAGAAGGTGTCGATGCCGGAGGCGTTACAAGAGAGTGGTTCCAGGTGCTCTCAAGGCAAATGTTCAATCCTGACTATGCGCTCTTCATTCCTGTCGCTGCGGACCGTACGACCTTCCATCCAAACCGCCTCAGTTCCGTAAATCAAGAACATCTGTTATTCTTCAAATTCATTGGGCGTGTCATTGGCAAGGCCCTGTATGAAGGCCGCGTTCTCGACTGCCATTTCAGCAGAGCTGTTTACAAGCGTATCCTCGGAAAACCCGTCTCCATCAAAGACATGGAGACTTTGGATCTTGACTACTACAAGTCCCTCATCTGGATGCTGGAGAATGATATCACTGATATTATCACTGAGACCTTCTCTGTGGAAACCGAAGCATTCGGCGAGATCCAAATCATCGACCTGATAGAAAATGGCCGCAACATTCCTGTAACCGAGGAGAACAAGCACGAATATGTCAGGCTCGTGGTCGAGTACCGGCTGACCGGGTCTGTCCAAGAACAGTTGGAGAATTTCCTCCGAGGTAAGACTACCTACAGTTATCGAGATTGCCACATGCTAACATTCGCAGGTTTCCATGACATCATCCCCGCCGAGCTGATTGCCATCTTCAACGAGCAGGAACTGGAACTGCTGATATCCGGCCTTCCAGATATCGATGTGGATGATTGGAAGAACAACACCGAATATCACAATTACTCTGCGTCTTCACCTCAGATCCAATGGTTCTGGAGGGCAGTAAGATCCTTCGACAAAGAGGAACGTGCTAAGCTGCTGCAATTCGTCACTGGAACAAGCAAGGTGCCGTTGAATGGATTCAAGGAATTGGAAGGCATGCATGGGTTCAGTAGATTCAACATTCACCGAGACTATGGGAACAAGGACAGATTGCCAAGCTCTCACACGTGTTTCAATCGTGAGTTCTCTATGGCTTCTTCGGCAACTTCATTTGGCTAATATCTTCCTGCTAGAACTGGATCTCCCTGAGTATGAGAGCTACGAGGTCCTCCGTGAACGCCTCTATACGGCTATTACTGCAGGGAGTGAATACTTCGGCTTTGCCTAGTCAGGTTTGCCTTGTAGATCAATGGGATCTGGTCGCCTGCGGTATTGCTTGTTTGCATTGACAGGATGCATTGTGATGGACAAATTCATGACGGCGTCTGCTCATTTCATGTATCCGATTGGAGTTGTGGGAGACTGGCTTGGCCCAGGTGCATTCGCGCAGAGAAATACGCAAGGCACGCGCAGGAAGCTGGCAAGCAAGGCCGCCGGATGGTGGACAGACGAAGTGCAGGTCGTCTGTTTCTCGTTCTCGGCCTCCTCTTACCAGCAGTCTTTTCGTCTTTCTTGATTCTGTATGTAACTTAGCTTACTTCGGCCACTTATCGCTACGGCTACGGCTCGAGTTGAACTGAATGAAATTGAATCAAACCGATCCCACCCGAGGTTTCCGAGCGGAAACATAGAAGTTACTTTGCAATTCGCGGGTCCCTTGGAGATTTGACAGGAGGCTCCTACTGAGTCATATGAAGTACGCCCGGGGTATTCCGTAAGGTAGATTAAAGAGGGGCTTTTTGGGGAGGAGGGAAAGCTACGAATTCCGTCGGGACGGCGAACGCCGTGTGACCGTGATGGTCCAACATTTTATTTTCTCTTGATGCATCCTCTCCTGTTGAACCGTTCCAACCGGTGCCCTTGTATCCATATGCGAGCTGTCTGTTTCCAATGGGTTCAACCCAGACCATAGATCGTCGCTCTTTTTAGCAGCTCGTCTCCATCTTATCCCGCCGTATCTCTCCATCTTTTCGGAAGACATCGATAAATATTCGAGTCATAGATTCATTGTCGGCATGGCGACCAACGAGATCAAATTGCTTTCGGGCAATAGTCACCCCCAGTTAGCAAAGCTGGTCGCAGACCGGTGAGTTCTGTTCCAGTTTCGTGGATGTATAAAAAGGCTCACGATATGGCTACAGTCTTGGAATCGAGCTGACAAGGGTGATGGTCCTTCAGTATTCCAATCAGGAGACTTCTGTTACAATTGGAGAATCGGTTCGGGACGAAGATGGTACGCTCGTGGCCGGCAGCTTTGACCGTGCTCAGGGTAGTTGCTAAATTATGAATGCGCGTGCAGTCTTCATCCTACAGTCGACCGCACCGGGCGACATCAATGATGGGCTCATGGAACTTCTCATCATGATCAATGCCTGCAAGACTGCTTCAGCACGCCGTATCACCGCAGTCATCCCCAATTTCCCATACGCTCGCCAGGACAAGAAAGACAAGTCCCGAGCTCCGATATCCGCAAAGCTGGTAGCCAACTGTCTGCAGACCGCCGGTTGCAACCATGTCATTACTATGGACCTGCATGCTAGCCAGATCCAAGGCTTCTTCAATGTGCCTGTGGATAATCTCTATGCAGAGCCTAGCACCCTGCGCTGGATTCGGGAAAACCTCGACGTCTCAAAATGCGTCATTGTCAGCCCTGATGCCGGTGGTGCGAAACGGTAAGTCTGCGGAACTTGACCTCTGGTCCTTTTACAACTTCACAAAGGCTAATTTCAATGCTTAGTGCCACCTCGATCGCGGATCGCCTTGATCTCGGCTTTGCCCTAATCCATAAAGAACGGGCGCGGCCCAACGAAGTGTCACGTATGGTGCTCGTCGGTGATGTACAAGATAAGATTGCGATCATTGTGGATGATATGGCGGACACCTGTGGGACGCTGGTAAAAGCTGCTGAGACCGTCATGAACAACGGAGCCAAGGAAGCATTGGCCATTGTCACACATGGGATTCTTTCTGGGAGGGCTATTGAAAATCTCAACGCGAGCAAACTCAGCCGCGTGGTAGTCACAAACACTGTGCCGCACGAGCACAAAAAGGAACTGTGCGACAAGCTTGAAACGATTGATATATCTCCCACGGTAGGTGTCTACGTCCTATAAGAGCGAATTGGTTGTTAACTATGCGAGCAGCTTGCCGAGGCTTGCCGCCGTACGCACAACGGCGAGAGTGTCTCTTTCCTTTTCAGCCACGCTCCGATCGAATGATATGCTAGCCGTACACTATTCCTCATTCTCTGGTATGGGCGGCGTTAAGGTACCGGAGGCGCATTGACCACATGGGCGAGTCTGCATGTATGGCACATCAGATATAAGACTGTTTGTAGTCGTGAGCTTCAGTTATTTTAGAATCTTGCAATGCATTGATGCTTTAATTCCATTTCGTGACACCCTCGAGAATTTTGCCACAGGCACCTAGGAGCACACCGAACCCGCCTTTCTCATTCCCTCACGGAGAGTTCACTTTGATCATTATCAACCAGTACCGACGCCCAACATCTACTTCCGCATAGATGACGCCCTCCGCTTCCTCAGCTCGGTTCTCTTTGACTTCTCTTCGTGGACACGCTTGGCAAGGATTTGGGCGTACTCGTTCTGGATTTAGGGTCAGTAGAGCTCTTCGCGGAGGGCAGACAAATAAACGTACAGCAGCGTCCTTGGCAGCCTCAGCATGGCGGCGCTTCAGCGCAATGCGGTGACGCTTGTGTTGCAGACGCTGAGGTGTAACCAGACGTTGGATACGGGGAGCTTTGGTGTAAGGCTTCGCACCCTCCTTCTTGGGCTGGACCTCGCGACGGATGACGAACTTGCGGACCTGTTTTATACCATCGTCAATGTTTGACTCCTCCAATAATTCGTCACCGCGGAGGAAAGAGAAAGGTGACCCACATCATCTTCCTTGGTAAGGCCGAAGAATCGCCTGATCTTGCTTGCCCTCTTGGGTCCAAGACGTTTGGGGTGGACGACATCAGTCAGTCCCGGGATATCCTGCTCGCCCTGTTTGACGACTGCGAGAGCCAAAACCGAAAGGTCGGGCGCCACAATGCAACCACGCACACTCTTGCGTTTCCGCTCACCAGTGCGGCGAGGGCGGTAGCAGCTATGACCATCTGAGAGAAGAAGGCGGACACGAGTGGGATGCATGACACCCTGTTTCATGGGGAAACCCTGCTTGTCGTTGCCTCCGGTGATCTTCAAGATGTAGCCCTTCCACTCATCGCCCAGACTGTCGCCGGGCACTTCCTGGCCCATTCCTTGAGAGATCCAGTCAACGAAACCGCCGCGAATATGACACGCGATCCGGCGCGAAGAGGACTTACTCTTGTCCATGAAGATCCTGAGACGACGGTCCTCGTCGACCTCGATGAGCTTCTGCGACCCATTGGCCCTATATTGAGTATTAGCGGATACCCACGAAGTAAGAAGCCAACCAGGTGAGTCTCACGGGTAGGAGATATTCAACTTCATGGCTGCCGGCTGTGGTCGTGGCCGTCAGGAAGTCAACGATATCGCCGTTGTCTGTGGTTGTCGGTCAATGGTTCCTTCGGTGTTCGTTTTCGAGAATTGCAGGTGTGGCCGCCCAACACAGTAAGCGAGCATGTGCAGAGGGCTCCTGCTAGGTCAGAGCCCTAACTCTGCCTGGACCACAAACGCAGACGCTGCTACGTAGGTACATCATTAGATAGGTGACTAAGCGGACCCTAAGAACCGGGGAACCACTTGGTGAACATTGAACCTTCAACGCCCTCTAAGGTACGAAGGTATTAAGATACTGCAACAACCAAAACCACATGGGGGCAGAGCGTCACTTTCTATCAATCTTCCATGGCTGTGGACGAGCTGCGAAGTACTTTTTCTATTGTGTCTGGCGTAACTTTTGCTATTCTGGATCACGTTGCAATCCCTCCCAGATGCCTAGTCCGCAAAGAGATGCTTGAGACTTGTGCACCTGTCCTTCTCCGACTTGGTAAGTTGCCGTAATATGAGCTACCCGGCCCTATTATGTGCATAGTATGCAATAGATATTTCTCACTTCCCGGTGGGATGATATCGTCCTACTACACGAAGTCAACTTCATGCTTTACGTAGCATCGTGCTCTCGCACTTCAGGAGTATCGAGCCTTCCCACGTCCAATACCTTTAGCGTTGCCAATTGTTTGTCGTCGCATCTCAGTGGTCGTTGGCGTCGGCGAGCTCAGCCCACCGGCTCAGGTCTCTGGGAGAACAGCACCTTCCACTTCACAATTTCAACGATTTCAAGCTCTTCAGCTTCATCGGCCTCGGTGCGTTCCCTCTTACGCAGGACTGCCATTGGCTTTGGAAGCTTCTTCACCTCTCCCGTAAGTCTTTGGTGCTTGCCCACGTAGAGATACACACGCTTCATCCAAGCAGTGTCGTCCGCACTTCCAGCAAGAGCATCATAGTCCGGAAACACTAGGCGTCCAACATCTGTGCCGCCCTCCACGACAGACGATCCATCAGTCTGCGTCGTAGAACTGGGCAGGTTGATCGTGCCCTGGATCTCCAGAAGAGCAAGACCGCTAGGCGTCCGGAGCAGGGATGGGAGAGGATTGCAGTGGGGTGCCGGGTTTGAGAAGTTTGACGTAGTATGCAATGGAACAGACGGCATATCCACTGTGATAATCGCTGATCAACACAAGAGCATGGGATATAGCTTCGCATGATCAGTTGATAGGTGATGATAGTGTCGCAAATGTGGCTCTCATGCCGCGTGAGGCGCGACGCGTCTCGGCGTGCAGGTGCGTGATTGGACCCGGCGGGAAAGTGCCGAAGTACAACCATGGCTTGACAGAAACCAAGCTTGAGTCGCAATAAACATCATGAACGGTGCTAGGAGTTATTCTTTCTAATGACATTTTCTTCTATTATTCAGACGCCTGACCTATCAAAGCCAGCCTCGGCGGCATTTACTACTCTTATCCTCACAAGAGCTATTCCCTGCATGCTAACCACATCCCTGGTCGCAGTTCATGTCGACCATCAACGCTGATTATGACGGCCGGTACAAGCATTTAGAAGAAATACATCGCCCCTATCGCTCGCACAAGGTTCGTGCATGCGATAGATGTCGGCGGCGGAAGACGCAGTGTAGGGTTGACCAGCCCGGTCAACCATGCTCATCGTGCCGCAAACAAGGCCTTGAATGCCTTTACAAAGAGAGCTATGTGGAAGCTGTACATGGTGCCAGTCACGGCAACGAAAGAAGTCAACTTATGCGTCTTGCTCGAGCTGCACCTGGCCATGTCCGGAGAACACGCCGGCGGCACGGTCCATCGGAGCTTGACGGATATGATAATGTGCCCCGCGATCTTCAGCCAGAGGCATCAACTGCTGCAGGAAAGAGGAAGCGGTACAATAATGGGGCAGACATAGCAGGTTCTGGCTTGCGGGCCAATGTTTCAGAGACAGACAATCAAGCCGCCCACATCCTTGGTCCTGTTATGGCTCGTGAAGCTCAGATCATCGGGAAATCAATGTCATTCAGTCGCCCCAGTCGCAGCTTGGCCCAACCGAATCCATATCACTACTACTCTGATGACCCGAGTGAGCCTGTGCTCTATATGACAGTTCCAAAACGCCGGGTAGGTCTACGAAGGACGTCGGCGGGTCTGAAGCAACTCCAGATCCTACAAAACATTCTCGGTCCAAACATAACCGCGGTTGTTGATCTGTAGGCTGTTGTTGTACGCAATTCTAGACTTGGCATGTTAATCAGGAAACAGCTATTTTGACAGAATCAATCCCTATTTCCCGGTTCTCGACGAAGAGCCTTTTTGCCAACCGCAGAGGGACTCAGAGAAGCTTCCACCAGCACTGCTGTGCCATGTTTATGCATCAGCACTGATTTATTGGGAGCATTCGGCGGACTTGTTGCCCCATTATCAGCCAGATATGACATTTGCCTGGACTCTAGGCACTGAGACTATGAATGATGACTTTTTGGCTCCTAGCATGTCAACCATCTTGAGTGCTCTTCTGAATCTGAATGGAAGACCATCATTGTCCATCATCGGAAATGCCACACTCTTGGGTAGAGCTGTAGCCCTTGCTCATAGCCTCGGCCTCAACAGGAATCCGAAGAACTGGAAACAGACTACTGAGAAAGACAAGGCAGAGAGAGTGAGAATATGGTGGGCTGTTCTGTACCATGACAGATGGTGACTAAACGGACATTGTAACCCTTTGTACATACAACTAACGGTTTCTAAGGGCTAGTCTTGCTTACGGCATACCCCCTCATATCAGTCGTCCTCATTATGATGTGCCTCTTCCGTCTGTGACCGAGCTGACTCCGTCCGCGACATGCGGGGCGACAGAAAGTCATGGTGCGCAATGTTTCATAGCCCTCTGCCGTCTGACCGAAGTTCTTGGAAGGGCACTGCCACTCATATACGATCTCGAAAGCAAACCTTTGGAGGATAGTCTGGGTTTACTTCGAGAGCTACATGCCGAGCTCGACAATTGGCGGGATTCTCTGCCCGAGCAACTTGCTCTGTCGGACACCCACTTAGGTCCTGTTCCTAAGGATGATGTTTGTAATTTGCATCTGTCATTCTTAGCAATCAAGATGCTGATTTCCAGAATTGCACTATGTGTGAGTCTCTTCTTCATCCTGCAGGCGGCATCTAACATTCACCAACATGGCATTGCGCTAGGAAATCTCACGTTCTGAGAGAGGCACGAGAGAAGAGTTGTACGGATACTACCAACAGATGGCTGTTCAGCAAGCTCGAAGCGTCGTCATATTTGGGACAGCACTAAAAAAGCATCACCTCAGAGAATTTTGGGTCCCATGTAAGCATGTGTGACTGAGCAAAGAGACGTAGCTCATGTCGCCCAGACAGTGCCTATCATTTTGCGGCTGCTATAACGCTTCTTCTGCGCTGCGCCTGCGAGCTGCACGATCCTACACAAGCCGACGAGTGCCTCGAATGGGCCCAGTCACTTATGCGGCGTCTGCAAGAGGCCAAAGAGGAGAATAGTTGGGATCTCGCAGATGTCTGCCTTATTCAATGCGAAGAGATCATGAGTCGAGTGCGGCTACATGGACGAGGTGCACTCCAGTCCGTTCTTAGCACCAATCTGCAGGGAATGGATGCTGTGCCTGCTGGCAACGGGTCAGACCCTACGTTGACCGAGCAGCCTGGGGTAGCAGATGATCTTTCGACACTCTTTCCCAACTTGTGGGATATGTTCCCTGAACAGTCAGAAGAGGCGGTCTGACAACCCGTTGAACTGGAAGCCGCGATCGTCAGCCCTGAAGCAGTGGTGTGGAGATCCAATGTCGAAGTAGGGAGCTTCATACAGTAAGTAATTCGTATTCTCACCCGGTCCTCGTCCCTAGAAGGCTGAAATCTCCGCGTTTGCTTCGGAAGAATTGGAGGGCTTGGCGTGGGGGTAGCCAAGTCCAGGTGGAACCGGAATTTGGGGAATTCCCTCCCGAGGCAAGTTTTTCCGACGGTGACCTTTTCCGGAAGGAAATTAAATCGCGGAGCACCCGGCGAGCCAGGAGTTCCCCCGTTCTGCTACGATACGAAGTATAAAGAGCGAATCCATACCATTCATCGTTTATTCCGTACCCCGCTCAAATAATTCCCAAGTCGCCCGCATATAAAACAAACTTCTCTCGCTCAGAAACTCACAAAGAAGGCTGCTGCCAGCCTCTGTGAGTCTACCTCTCTGGAGAGCACTTGTACGTAGACATATCCAGGCCCCTTGCGTTCATTATCTTGTCGTTGCAAGAAGATCTCGCGGACAAGTCGACTGACGACTTAGTTTTCCCATGTCTGTAGATCTATCTTTCGCCTTGCGACCCCGACTAAGGCCATTCCATCAGCAACGTTAGTACACTCTTGCTTTGGCGCTGCAAAGATCTGAATTAATCTGTCCTGCAGCTCCTTGATCCTTTGCATCTTTGTTTCATTACTCTTTTGCCCGTCATGGCACGAAAGCTGAAGATCGCTTGTGCCGGCCTGGGTCGTATGGGAAAGCGCCATGCGTTGAATCTGCTGAACCGCACCCCTCGAGCCGATCTCGTTGCAGCTTTTACGCCAGACGACACGGAAGCCCAATGGGCCAAGGCCAATCTGGAGGGCGTCACCATTTACAATGACTATGAGACGATGCTCAAGCATCCTGGGCTGGAAGCTGTGTTGGTAGCTTCAGTGACCACGGTACATGCCGAACAAGCCATTAAAGCTATTGAAGCAAACAAACACGTCCTCTGTGAGAAGCCGCTCTCTACGAACATCCAAATCGTGTGTATAACCCGATCTCTCTGGATTTCTCTGTCTGACAGTCACAGTCACAATCGGTTCTTGATGCTGCGAAAAAGAAGCCCCACCTAAAGGTCATGTGTGGGTTCTCGCGCCGATTTGATGCTTCCTACCGTGACGCCTGGGAGAAGATGGATAGTGGCTTGATCGGCAGACCGTCCGTATTCCGCTCGCAGACCTGCGACAAGCTCGATCCCAGCGGCTTCTTTGTAGCGTACGCGAAATTCTCTGGAGGCATCTTCGTTGACTGTTCCATTCATGATATAGACCTTTGTCTGTGGTTCTACGGCGAGGATTCGCAGGTCAAGTCCATTTCCGCGGTCGGTATCACTGCCGTGGAGCCAGGCCTCCGGAAGCATAACGACCGCGACAATGCTGTCGGAGTTGTCGAGTTCTATGGGGGAAGGATTGCTTATTTCTATGCTTCCCGTATGATGGCGTCCGGGCAGCACGATATGACTGAAATCATCGGTACCGAGGGCAAACTCAGTGTTAACGCAGAACCTCAAAGCCATCTAGTCAGCGTTTGGGAGGCGACTGGCGTCCGGCGGGAGATTCCTGCCGACTATTATGGCCGGTTTGAGATGGCTTTCGTGACGGAAACTAACGAGTTTACGGCTGCATGCCTTGACAATACCAAGGTTCCCGTGAAACTCAGTGGTGCGGTTAAGGCAGTCGCAATTGGCTGTGCTCTGCAAGAGTCTCTCATCACCGGGAAAAAGATATTTTTCGATGAAACCGGAAGCAGGGTGGAACAGGCGGTGTTGTAGCGGACTGGCTTGAAGTCCCACGGGCTGTTAGAGAGGTCGTAGACCAAAGCAGGACCATATTTAGACCATATGATTGGTATATATTGAATTGACAAGAGCACATAATAACATCAGATTACTCCGTCCCATGCTTTCACTGTCCTGAAACTCCCACATGATGCAAAATGCAATACAAAGCAAACTCAACAGACCACACATTTCCTCACACCGGTACACTAAGATTTATTCGCTGATGCTCCACCATCAGCTACAGTATCCGGGTTGATGGCCCTGTGAGGAGGCGAAGTATTGGTGTTCATTGTCCAAAGGCTGTCCGTCTTTTGCTTGTACCATTCCCTGAGCTAGAAATCACGAAACCGAATCAGTAACCCGTTCCGAAAGAGGAGACAGCGCAACAGCGTACCCCCTTGAACATCGTATCTTCGCGACCCCAGTCCATGAACAGAACGCCATACGTCAATATGACTACCGCCGAGAAAAGAATTAGGACTTCATTCAGCAGTAATCCGTAGCTTGAGACTTACAAGCGGCGCTTCCCCATTGCGCAATTTTGACGCCCTTCGTCCAGCCCGGCCTCGCCCATTTTAGTTTCGTACGTCGTCGATATCGCCGCTCCAGACGGAATTGATGTTTTTGACTGAGCTGCGAGAAGTCGGGTGGCCACGGTCTTTTCGCTTTGTAGGGGTTGTTCTGGATCGTCAGGACGGGGGTAGGTCGTGGGGCGCCCAGTGATGCTTCCTGTGAAGGCGGAGCAGACGACGGGGGTGATGAAGGATGAGAAGAAGAGGCGCCCATGGCGTGCGTATTCTAGAGTGTTTGCAGTTATCTGGGTGGAGCAGTGCTGAGCCGTGTTGGAATTTATGAGGCTACTTTGTACCTGAGATAGGGCTCAGGGATGGCTTTTATAGAGTCGGTGATGTGTGACGGCATTGGTGGGCGCCGTTTTTCTCGCTCCATCGCAGGCTCACCGCCTACACCCCACAGCGACGGACCCTCCCACGTAGCTTGGAGAGACGGCACCGGGAAAGGTGAACTCGACATCCAATTACAGGGGCACACGGCAGGTCAGAGTTTTTGCTTGAGCGTGACGCCCTCGACGTTTAGTTTCCTGCGCGGCATCACTGTTGGGTGACTCACGCGCCCCATCTTCTCCCGCCATAGCAGAAATTGAACTTTTCTCTTCACCCACTTTAGCTCTCGACGATCCCAGCCATGGCGGCAGCAAAGGTCACTGCTGAGGCGCTCGATCCAAGCAATGCGTCTAAGAAGACATTAAAAATCGAGAACGTGCGTATTGGATGTTTCACTAAATTGTGCTTGCTTGCTGACCATTGCTTTCACCGTCTAGACCGACAAGCGGGATACGCTGATCGCAATTGAGAAGAAATATCAAGAGATATGGCGCGAGAGCAAGGTCTTCGAAGCCGATGCACCTTCAACGTCGGAGGTGCCTCTCCATTCCATTTCAGCTGCGGAACTTCGGAAGAGGCACCCCAAGTTTTTCGGTACCATGGCATATCCCTATATGAACGGCACTCTACATGCGGGTCATAGCTTTACAATGAGCAAGATCGAGTTCCAGACTGGATTTGCCCGTATGGAGGGCAAGCGGTCGTTGTTCCCACTCGGTTTTCACTGCACCGGTATGCCAATCAAGGCTTGTGCGGACAAACTTGTCCGAGAAGTCGAAATGTTTGGCACCGAGTTCGAGCGATGTCCGACAGATGAAATCACTGAAGGAGGGGCGGAACAAGATGACGTAGCTCCAACACCAACCCAGGAAATAACAAAGGAGGATGTGACGAAATTCTCTGCAAAGAAGGGCAAGGCAGCAGCGAAGACGGTGAAGATGAAATATCAGTTCCAAATTATGCTCGCTCTTGGGATACCGCTCAAAGAAATTCATCGCTTTGCTGACCCGCAGTACTGGCTAACCTTCTTCCCTCCCCTTTGCGAACGAGACCTGAACAACTTCGGCGCAAGGGTGGATTGGCGAAGGTCAATGGTGACAACGGACGCTAATCCCTATTACGATGCATTCGTTCGGTGGCAGATGAACCGTTTGAAGGAGCTTGGAAAAATCAAATTCGATAAGAGATATACCGTGTATTCGCCAAAGGATGGGCAACCTTGCATGGACCACGACCGAGCAGAGGGTGAAGGCGTAACGCCACAGGAGTATACTGCCCTCAAACAGAGGGTCATCGAGTGGGCACCTGAAGCCAAGAAGCTTGTGGAGCCAAAGATTCCGGAAGGCGCAAATGTCTACTTCGTTCCAGCGACCCTACGACCGGAAACGATGTATGGCCAGACGTGCTGTTTCGTTGGCCCGAAAATCACCTATGGAATTTTCCGAGCATCGGATCATGAGTACTACGTTATCACTGAGCGAGCTGCAAGGAATATGGCCTTTCAAGGTATTTTTGAGGAGTGGGGCAAGGAGGTCGCGCCTGTTGTGACTTTCCCTGGTTCTGTTGTCGTTGGTACATTAGTACACGCACCGTTATCGGTGCATACTCAGGGCGTCCGTATTCTTCCAATGGAGACCGTAAGTGCCTCCAAGGGTACTGGTGTCGTGACTTCCGTACCTTCGGACAGCCCCGACGACTATGCTACTGTTACAGACCTTGCCAAGAAAGCCGATTATTATGGCATCAAGAGGGAGTGGGCGGAGTTACAGATAATACCGATCATCAAGACTGAGTCTTACGGTGACTTGACCGCCCCGTACCTGGTCAAGAAGATGAAGATCAACTCACCGAAAGATACCAAACAACTTGCTGAAGCTAAGGACGCAGCATATAAGGAAGGCTTCTACAAGGGTATAATCCTTGTAGGGGAATTCAAGGGCGAGAAAGTCGAAATAGCGAAGGAGAAAGTGCGTCGTCAGCTCGTGGAAGCTGGTGATGCCTTCGAATACGCTGAACCGAATGGAAAGGTGGTCAGTAGATCCGCGGACGAATGTGTGGTCGCTTTCCTGGACCAGTGGTTCTTGAACTACGGTAAAGAAGATGCAGAATGGCAGAAGACCGTCATAGATTATGTTTCAGCTGATGATGGTTTATACACCTTCACAAGCGAGACTAAGAATCAATTCCTACAGACTTTGGACTGGCTCAATCGTTGGGCTTGTGCCAGGACATACGGTCTAGGGTCAAAACTTCCCTGGGATCCGCAATTCCTGGTGGAAAGTCTGAGTGACAGTACCATATACATGTCTTACTACACAATTGCGCATCTGCTACATCTTGATATTTTCGGCAAGCATGTCGGGCCTGCAAACATCAAGGCTGAACAGATGAGTGATGAGGTTTGGGACTACATATTCACGCGCCGAGAACTTGGAGACGACCTTATAAAGAGTAGTGGCATCCCGAAGCAAACTTTGGAAACTTTGAGGAGAGAATTCGAATACTGGTACCCCATGGATGTGCGAGTCTCTGGGAAGGATCTTATCCCTAACCACCTCACCTTCTTCCTATACATTCATCTTGCGCTCTTCCCACGGGAGTATTGGCCAAAGGCCGTTCGTGCCAATGGACATCTTCTCCTCAACGGTGAAAAGATGAGCAAATCGACCGGTAACTTCATGACGCTCGATGAGACGGTCAGGAAGTACGGTGCGGATGCCAGCAGAGTAGCTCTCGCTGACGCCGGCGATGGGATTGAAGACGCAAACTTCGAGGAGGCTGTTGCCAACAGCAGCATCCTGAGGCTATATACTCTCAAAGAATGGTGCGAAGAGATGGTCAGGGAGGCACCAAACCTACGCACAGGCTCTAGCCAGGGATTCTGGGACAAATTATTCGAGAACGAGTTGCGCGGTCTGGTTCAAGAAACCAGAAAGCACTACGAAAAGTAAGGACCCGCTCCATACCTTCTGGCAGTTGAGACTGACCATATCAGCACCAATTACAAGCTAGCCCTAAAATCCGGGTTTTATGACTTCACGAGCGCCCGCGACTTTTACCGTGAAGTCACACATGCTGCGGGCGTCGGTATGCATAAAGAACTTGTTCTCCAATATATCGAACTTCAAGCTCTCCTTATCACGCCAATCGCTCCCCACTGGGCCGAATATATCTGGCTCGAGGTGCTTAAGAAGGTGCGTACCACTTTATCCGTGCAATAGTGATATCACCTGAGGTATTAAGTTTTTTTCAGCCTTCGACAGTCCAAAACGCTTTGTACCCTGTCCTCCCTGCAGCAGACCCTGGTCTTTCCGCTGCACGTGATTACGTCCGCAACACGTCGTCAAATATCACCTCAGCCGAAGCCAATCAGCAGAAGAAGAAGGACAAGGGCAAGGCGATTGCCTTCGACCCTCGCATGCCAAAGAAGCTTACCATCTATGCTGCTGCAGCATATCCCTCCTGGCAGGCTAAGTACATCGACCTGGTCCGGGAGGCGTTTGACTCTATTTCTCTCAATCTAAACGAGAAGGAGCTCAACCCCAAGGTCGCAAAGATGGGTGAGATGAAGAAGGCGATGCCATTTGTGCAGGGCTTGAAGAAGCGGTTACTTGGAGGCGAAAAGCCCGAGAGCGTCTTCGACAGGAAGTTGCCCTTTGATGAGTTCGAGACACTCCGTCAGATGGCACCTGCTCTAAGGCGGACGACAGGTTGTAAGATCGTTGAGATAGTAGCTGTGGAGGAAGGCGGGAAGGGTGGGAAGATCGTCAAGGAAGATGGAGGCTTCGGAGAGGAGGTACCACTGGGCAGTAAGGCGGACGCTGCGATACCAGGTCAACCTGTGTTTGACTTTGCAAACATTGAAGCGTAAAAAGAGGCATATGGGGGCTTTGGCATGAGTTTCTAGACTTGCGATAGACCTGTATCACGAGTACTAAAGATTGAGTGCAGCTGATGATTGATCCGAAAAAGATATGGCAAGCACTTTCAGGCAGAAACTTCAGCTCCATGTTTTTGATGTATATACTGGAATCAGCCATCGACGTACTTCCTCCAGTCATGCACATCCTTATAGCCCAATACCTCTCGAATCTTTCTATTACTGAGAGGAGCCTCCCATTCGCCCATTTTTCTCGTGATAGGCACATTGGGACATGCCTTCTTCAAGAATTCCTCGGTGGGGACGTCCGTAGTGATGGTATCGTTGGTCGCGTTGAACACTTGGAAGTTCAACCCATCCTTCTCGACGCATAGATGGCAGATCTGGCCCAGATCTCTGGCATCTATATAACTCCATGCGTTTCTCTTCCTCGTTTCGGGGTGCTTCACAAAGCTAGGGAAGTCCCTCGCGTACTCATGTGGCTCGATGACATTGCCAATGCGCAGCGCGTAGATGTCCGCCTTCAAGCGTCTCGCGAAGGTGCGCGCTGTGCGTTCACCGCACAGCTTGCTCAGCGCATACGAGTCCATGGGATCACAGTCGTAGTCCTCCTCCAGCGGGAAGCTGTGGTAGTCGCTGTCGCCCTGGGCAAAGCAGACGCCGTACGTCGTCTCCGAGGACGCGATGATGATCTTTTTGATGCCGAGCTTGCAGGCGGCCTCGATGACGTTGTATGTGCTGGTGACGTTGGCGCGGAAGGTCTCGTTGTCGGGCACCAGCATGTTCCGCGCATAGGCGGCGAAGTGGATGACGGCGTCTGGCAGGGCAACGGGACCCTCGGTGGAGAGATCGCGCTCTGCGGCGTACTCGTCCATGTTGAAGTGCGTTGAGAGTGCATTGAAGACTTGGCCACTGTCGGTCAGATCCGTCTTCAGGGTATAGACATCTGGGTTCAGCCCCTTTCCGTCGGGATTGGGCACAGGGACGAGGTCGAGGTTCAGGACCTGATGTCCTTTAGACAGCAGGTAGGGGATACAATGGCGGCCAGCTTTGCCAGAGCCACCTGTGAACACGATGCGCTTGCCCATTTCGCTTCTATATCAGCCTGACCGGGATTGACAATCAAATTGTGTGATGTGTAGAGCGAAGATGGTTTTTAGGGAATCCCCAGATTGAGATGCGCTTCGGTACGGACGAAGAGGGTTGCTCGGCATATTGAAAGCCGAGTGGACTTGGTCTTGTGGGGAAGGGGAGCCACTTGCAAATGGAGGTGTCATCATCGATTGAGGCGTGCCAGTCAGGGAGTGATACGGGACTTTAGACAGAATGATCTCCAACGGAGCCGATGACGCTGGCGCCGGCACATTTTAGAGCTGATTTTAGATTTTAGCCGGTAGTTCAGTTAAAGCTTAACTGTGGCCCAAGCAGCTGGATTGTCCGTTGAACTGGCTTGCCAGTTAAGGTACCAGTCGGGTATCGAAGGGTAATGCTCCACTGTTTCGACTCAAGCCCAACAAGAGAGGGGGACCGTATCTGAACCGTGCAGCTGAACGAACCTCTGATTCATATAGACACGATAATGATATGCTCGAGACCTAGAAACGCCTAACAATGCACATGACATCCAGCACCAGCCTGGCATTCCATCACCGGCCACTCCATACAAGGTCCCCAGGCGCCCTGAAGCCTCCTAGACCTATGCCCCCTCTAGTGCCCTCATTGACCGGCCTCTTGCTGACCCTACCCTGGCTCTTCACTCCCTGAACGACCTTCTCCAGCGCGGTTTCGACCACTACCCCTCCTACAATCATTTCCGAGAGTGTCGCATGCAGAACCTCAAAGTTGAAGATCAGATCCAGCTCGCACACATTCTCGAACAATGCATCAAGTGCTTCCACAAACACCTGAATGAGATCCAGCAGAGCAAGCGGAGATTCAGTAGAGGTACTGATGATGATAAAGTAGAGAGTCGCGTAGTGGCGGTAGGTTATGAGGGACGGGAGGTCATTGTGAGGTTCTGAAGGTGTTGTCGAGCGCGAGTTATTGGCTAGTAGAGGAGGGAGTCTAGGATATATTATCAGTCCACGTTCGAAAGGAAGGAAGGCTGAGCTGCGCGTACGGGAGGAAGTTGCAGGCAGAGTTCGGCCGGATCGAGACCAACGTGAAGATCTCAGATATCAACCTCTGCTGGACGCTGGTAGCCTGATATCATCTTAGTATATGGTGGCACAATAGAAGCATGCATGAAGCCCACCAGCTGTGTGTAGAATTTCGTCAACCTCGGTTGACCAGAGTTATTGAAGACAAGCACCGCATTGATCATTGCAGCGCCCCGGGAATGCGCAAAAGCACCAGTACAGATAGAATCAGACAATCAGGCACTGTTCCTGCGAGGAATAGGACAGATTCTCGCACTGTCTTTCTTTGCTTGTTCTGTCCGGGAGTACGAAAGCGTTGTCCTTCGTAGGATACAAATGCATGCGAGGCAAGGAGGGTTTATCGGATTATCGATACCGGAACAACAAATCATCCGATTTCTGTGCTACCGAGCTATGACCATATCGTGGAGAAGCTCTCAGCACGTCAGTGGATACGTGAATGCTGCGCAACTACAGTACACCAGCTGCTATTCCAACACTCTTGTGAGACCATGCAGTGATACCCTCTCCTCGCACCATCCGTCAATAGTCTTCAACGACAACCGTCGACCATTTCTTCCCACCACTCACAGCTCTCCATCATGTTCACTCGTCCATTGTTGAAGCAAACTCTCAGGAGCTCGGCTTATCGAGCGTCTGCTTCCCTTACAAAGTCGAAGCTTCCTCTCACAAACGCTCACAAGTTCTATGGAGCTTGTCCAACCTCAAGTCAATTGATTGCCAAGCGAGCTGCGGCCTTCCATAGCAGCGCCATCCACTCCGCCGGCATTTTCCCCAACAGCCCTGATTCAGGTCCCGATACGAAGGCTACGGATGCTGCTGTCGATCCCCGTGACGATCCGAATGATCGGCCTGCTGCCGAGCAGCTCGAACCTACCGACGTCAGCACTGAGCAGTACCACCAGATCGCTGACATGTATCTTGACGCCCTAGTCGCCAAGTTTGAGGCACTGCAGGAGGCTCGTGAAGATGTGGATGTCGAGTACAGTGTAAGTGCATTTCACCATTTGTTCTATTCTCACCTGCATTGATTTGCCCACTCTCTCTTGTGAATCACCGGCTGATACTCCCAGGCTGGCGTTCTTACTCTCACCTATCCGCCTCGCGGGACCTACGTCATCAACAAGCAACCTCCCAACAAACAGATCTGGCTTTCCTCACCCATTTCCGGTCCAAAGCGCTACGACTACATTGTCAAAGGCGACGGTCAGCATGAAAAGGAGGGTGGTGGCCAAGGCCAATGGGTTTACTTGCGCGACGGATCAACCCTGGACGAGCTCGTGAAGAAGGAGATCGGAGTCGATGTTGGGTTGGAATCTCCCGAGGTCTAGACGGTGTGACTGAAGGATGTGACCGCTGATTGTTGGTCTAGGAAATGGGACGATGAGATCATCAGAGTCTGGCCTCATCACTGGTAAGGACGGGATGTCGCTCGCAATGTATCGCAAATCATCTAGCTATTCCGCTAGTTCTACCTTCTCTAGCGAGGATTGAGTTGTAGACAAGTGGAGCAAATTTTCAAGCAACTTTCTTGACAAAGTCTCCCCAACAGGGCAGCGGCTTCTCTGACTTGTCTGGTGGTCCCTAACCCAAACTTTGATAACCGGCAACCCAATGACATGCTCCAAGGCATATATCGTTAGTGCCCTCTCACGGAGAACGCCACCTTCTGCCCGAGCCACCACGCTGCACCTTCTTCGATGTAGGGCCAGTTCTCTTCTGGTCGTCCCATTCAACAGCTGAAGCAGCTTGGCTTTGACTGCTCCATGACTGCGCCATTCCAGGACGATCGCCATATTAGGTTCAGATAGATAGTCGGGAGCAACATCTGCAGAGCTGCTGCTATCTTGTCCTCGCGGGCGACGCCCAGCTTGACAACTCGGATTATCCAAGCCGCGGAGTAAATTCTCTTTCCTGTCTACCAGCACCTTTATCGCTCACGCCGCCACCGCTACGGGAGCAGGCTTCTTCTCCTCATCGCTGCCGTCCTTTGGCAAATCGTCCTGTACGTAGCAAACGGATTAGTTCCCCCATCCAATCACCGCCTACATAACGTTTAACTCACCACATCGAAGATGACGCGGATCATCAACGAGCAGCCGGGGCACACGGCGATATCCTCGCCGTCCCTTAGATCTCCCAGACTGATCTCGAACCGATCTCCGCATGGGCATGGAAAGTGGTAGAGTTCCAGGGTTGGGTCGAAGGTCATATCCTCGATCTCGACCTCATCGTAGCTGTGGGAGATGGTCAGCATGCGACATGGGCTGGCAAAACGGGTTTGGCGAAGGGGCATACATATTCTCCGCCATTTTAAGCGCTCTCAGGAGGAACAGTAGCAGTAATAATGGTCAAGGAATGCGTTGAGACTGGAGCAAAGCCAGTGACGACAGCGTGGGCATGAAAGACGGATCCCTTTGACACTTGGTACAAGAACAAAAAGTTGTGTACGGGAGACTCCAGGAAGTTTTTGGGATCACGTGAAGTTCGCAGAGCTGACTAAGGTACTCCGAGGAGCACAGTGGAGGAGAGCGTGGGGTAAAGATCAAGCTAAAATCACTCTCAGTTTCAGCCTTGCGGATCCACTGCATGGCACTACGACGCATCCTCGCAACCCTGTCAACATGAAAATGTGTAGTGCAGTTACTTGAACTTTCAAAGTCATTCTCTAACATTTCCATGTTCAAGTGTGCCTCTGATACCATTGACAGTCAGTCTCGTCTTCGCTCCAATCAAAAGAGACGGGTCAATGGAGCGACAGTCTGTCAATAACAATGGGAATAGCTCACCAGAAACGATCCGTCATGGATAGGGAGCTTTGTGTTGTCGCCTGAGAGGGGTGTGAAGCTGCGCCGTGTCATTTTGCGCGATAAGCTGCGTCGCTCTCTGGCTGGACTGCCCTCTCTCTGGGGTTAGTTACTCATCATAACACAGACTGGCGTAACGATGGCTCCTATCGTCATCCCGGTCTCGATATCTCCTGCTGTTTTGAATGTCCTGGCGGTGGTCTGCAGGTCCTCTGCGATATTCGTGATGTCCCTCCTGTCGACACATGCATTTTTGGCATGCTCTAATTCCATTATCCGCTAGCAAGATCCATGGTGGAGACCTGGACTGGTCAATTCCGACAGCTACGTGATGTTTTAGGAGGATACTTGCTTTCTACAGATTGGGCAATAGCTAGCCTCAATCCTCTCGTACTTCACGCGGTGCTGACAACGGAACGGCTTCCCTCTATCCATCCTGCGAGTGCCCACGATTTGATTTCGAGAAGATTGCACGCTGGTTGGTGGAGTTGACGGTTGCGAGGCAGGTTGTCTAGGTGCAACTGACTCGATCTTCCCAGGCTCAAGATCATCGGAAGTGCTGGCTGTTGTAGGGAGTCCACGCTCAGGTAAGATTGTTGACATCACATCAAGGAAGCTGTTTCCCGCCACTATCCTCGTCAGCTAAACGGCATCTGTGATAAGTCCTGGGACGAAGCTTACCTTCCGCATCTGCAACAGGATCGGACGAGTTGTCATGGAGAACTTCCTGCGCCTCAGCAGACTGTTCGAGGGTAACATCAGCACGCTCATCAGCAGAAGCTTCCTGAGGGACGTTAGCAACATTCAGCAAGGAATACACTGGTTCGGATAGTACAGAGGATAGATTGACGCTCGGGCTTTCCGCCGCTTGAACACTCGAGCTTTCCGCGGCTTGACCACTCGAGCTTTCCGCGGCTTGACCACTCGGGCTTTCCCCAGCTTGAACACTCGAGCTTTCCGCGGCTTGCCCACTCGGGCTTTCCCCAGCTTGACCACTCGAGCTTTCCGCGGCTTGACCACTCGGGCTCTCCCCAGCTTGACCACCTGAGCTTTCCCCAGCTTGACCCCTCGCAGAGCTCGAGTCCTCCAAGCCTTCTTCTGTGTTCCACAAGTCGGAAGCTTTGGGCCGGCGCTTTCTTTCCGCCATCTTCTACCGAATCAACAGAAGTATCTGTCACCTAATGGACGGGTTAAGAAGATAAATGAACCAGCACTTTAGAGGGGGCCAGTCGACGTTGTGAGAGGGTGACTGGCGTTTTGATTGATTGCTCGTCCCAGTAGAGAGGCCACGCCAAATTGCTCGGCGGGCGACCATACATCCTCGGCGTCCGGGTGAATACCAGACAACCTGGGACGGCATACTTGGAGCGAACGATTCTGATCTAGTTCTAATTAAAGATGACGGAGCAGATCGGTGTCGATTGGTCCGGTGAACGGTTGATCAGTTTGGAACGGCTATCCTGTGTCTGTATGACAATAGACTGTATATAACGGACTGCATGCTCATATACTGTGCTACGATTATGCGGGAGTGTGGAGTTGACTAATCTGATGTCAGTTGTTTCGCATGCTCCTTCTATCAGCTTCATTCTAGAGGTCAGGAGGGGCAATCATTCTGATTAGCAGGCAGCATGTATTTATTTGTTCTCTGCCCATATATATTTTGCACAGGAACGGACAGTACAGTCAGGCCTCAAAATATGAATGTAGTCCCCAAGTAGCAAAAGACCCCTGAAGACCCCTGACTACAAGGAATCTTATGCGGTTCGATCCAGTGACAAATTGGACAGCAGAGTGGAAAATGAATGACAATCATCGATCTCATCTTGCAACATCAGGGCACTGGCATCTCGTTGGAAGTTGGGCTTATTCACAATAAAAATAATCTACGACTAACTGCGATGACTTGCCAGGGCCAAACGCGATAGGATGCAGTGACTTTGACTCACTTCCCTGGGATTGACAGTTCCTTAGCCTTGCCGATCAGGGGCCTCGGATCGGCGCCACTGCACGTGGGAGGGGTCGTGATTGGCGCGATTGGACCAGAGTACACCCACCGTATCTGCCCAAATAGCCATGCACGTCATACCTCAGCTCGCTCAGTTCGACTGGGATTGCCCTTCTTGAACTTCTTATCTTTGAAACCATCCTTATCCTTGCTCCTTCTCCGCAACACTCCTCCCAGATCTCACCAATTGGCACAGAACCGTTGACCAGTGAATTCCAAAATGTCGACTCCTGCACCAGCATCCTACAACGGTGACGAAAAGCAGCGCTCCCTCTTCCACCACGAGGCCAAGAAACATGAATGCCACCATTATATGCGCACGTATGGTGGGCAGGTCAGTGGCATTTCGCGGATATCGTTAGTCATGCAGCTGATGGAATAAAATAGCTAGCAAATGCTTTCGTGTGGGGCATGGGAACGACGTTGGGCGCGGATGTAGCCAATACTGCGGTGGGAGATGTGAAACAGTGGTGGAGGCATTGAGGCAATCGATCCCTTCATTTCAGCCGTTGGAAGCACAGGCGACAGTTGCGACCGCGGACCGGCATGCGCGGAAGTCATCTGCTAGAGGACGGTTTTCTCCCAATCTTGTGATATGGGCAGGCCAAACACATGGATTAGACGATGGCACGTTTTACGGACTAAGGAAGAGATCAACCATCCCTCCCGGCGATTATGGCAGCAGACAGATACTTGTCCGCAAGAAAGCTTTGGATTATTTATTCTTGAGGAGAAGATTTAACCGGACGCTCAGCCGGTCGAGCGTCTTGGATCAACAAAGAACAATGATATGCTCTTCCTTATGATATCTACACTATTCTGCAGCCCTCTATGGTCCCACATCTCACAAATTTCTCCTCCCCGGCTTGGGTTATACACTCTGAGCTCCAATGCACTTGTTTATACATCTGTCTCGTCAGACTCGATCACAACTTTCAGCACCAGTTTGCCCTCCGCATCGGCGGTCTTCCCTGCCATTTCAAAGGCACTCTTTACCGTGTCCTCCTTCAAACCTCTGAAACGATGTGTAACCAGTTTCTCGAACTCCGGCACCGTCTCCTCCTCCTTTCCAGGTATTGGCTGGCCGGCCCGTGACACAATCGAGATCCCTTCACCGTATGTGTTTGCATAACGGAATACCCCTACTAGATCAACTTCCCTCAAGGCTGCTGCAGAGATAGGCAGTGTTTGAATTGGCGTCCCCATACCAATCATCAACACGCGCCCACCGGGCCTCGCAGCATACATAGCGGCCTGTAAGCATGCTTCCACTCCCGTGCACTCGAAGACTGCGTCGAACAGGCCAATTGCACCACCATCCTTCCGCTCCACATCGCCAGCTATTCCAGCTACTTCCCTTGCAATCTCCAGCTTCTCTTCAATTGTGGTGCCCCGCTTTCTGGGCACTACGAAGCCCCTATGCGCGAAGCCGTTCTTGACAGCGAAGTCCACCCGGCCGGCATCAATGTCTGCAATCACAACAGTGCTGCCTTTCGGCGATTTCACCTTCGCCATGGCTGCAGCAAGTAATCCTACCGCCCCTGCTCCCAAAACGAGCAAGCTCAATGGACCTTCATTGGCTTTGGCCAGGGCATCTAACTGGGCCCTCCTTATGGCGTGGAGTGCCACCCCCAACGGCTCCAAGAGTGCCCCCACTGCGGGAGAGACGCTCTCGGGCAGCTTGTAGCACCATTCTCCCGGGTGGTTGATGGCTCCTTGCAAGGTACCCTGGAAATGAGGAAAGCTCTTGCCCGAGCTCCGGAACCGCATCCCACTGCAGATGTTGTATCTTCCCTCCTTGCATCGTGCGCAGTTTCCGCAGGGCAAGCCCACTTCAAGGGCGACGCGATCGCCAGGGGCGAACTTGGAAGTCAAAGAGGAGCCGACAGCAAGTACGGTCCCGCTGGATTCGTGGCCTAGGGACAGGGGTTCGCGAAGGAGAATATCGCCATTGGCAAAGTGGTTGAAGTAATGTAGGTCGGAGCCGCAGAGACCGGTGTGAGTGACGTGGACTTGGAGCTCGGTTGGGGATGGAGGAGGAAGGGCTCGCGATTCCTGTGTAATTGTGAGCGCCGCTTCAAAGAACTGGGAGGTCTGGCACTGCATACAATGGCCAGGGTCTTAGGCGCCTGTAAGACCGAGGCGGTTATTGTGCGGGGTTTGGACTCGACGGAAGGGGAGATAGCTGCGGGAGACATGGTGGGAGATGATGGTTGAGGGATGTCTCATGCAAGCGGAACGAATAACCAATATATTGTTAAAATATGCTTCCAAGAAAGCAACTTTGTCAGTCAAGAGAACAGAATTTCGTATCAAATTATCGCGGTGATGATGTCTTTCCGAGCCTTGATCCCACAACAATTCATTAAATGGTGGTGAATCAAAGGACATGATCCTGTAGGCTTTTGTACCCCCGCGGGGTGAACTTCCTTAGATTTGTAGCATCCCGCAACATTGCATCCCACCGGCGTCACGCTAGGCCGACCACCGAGCGAGGGACTGACGATGGCGTGGGGTGACTGTGGGTCTGTGCGCGTTTCTTCTTCCTCATCATGCGGCAGCTGAGCAACCGTGACGATGGCTTCTTAAGATAAATACAGGGGCTCTCCTAATTATCTGGCCTCATCTGATTGTGTGAATGCGAAACAATGGCATCTCTTCAACAGCTCTTCTCTCTCGAGGGTCAAACCGCCCTCGTCACCGGGGGAACGCGGGGCGTCGGGCAAGCCATGGCTGTTGCCCTGGCGGAAGCTGGCGCGGACGTCCTCCTGGTGCAAGTATAGCTTCCTACTCCTCAATCCAGACTATAATAGACTGACAAGTGGTATCGCCAGAGAGATCACTCCAAAACACAGACAAAGTCGCAAATTGAGGCACTGGGCCGCAAAGCCACCATCTACACGGCGGATCTGGCATTGCCGGAGTCCGTCAAAGCAGTTACGGAAGCTATCTTCAAAGATGTACCGCGGGTGGACATCCTGCTGGACTGTGCGGGCATCCAGCGGAGACATCCCAGTCATCTTTTCCCCGACGATGATTGGAACGAGGTACGTCCCAGCGCTTGTTGGTTTGAGTCTTCTTTCTGGACTCGGCTCGCGCCCGCATTCATATGCGTAAATGGCTGCTGACACAGTCTCTCGCAGGTCCTCCAAGTCAACCTCACAACACCCTTCCTCCTATGCCGCGCCGTGGGCGCTCACATGCTCAACCAGCCGCCGCACCCCACTACATCGCGGCGCGGGAGTATCATCAACATCGCCTCGCTCCTCTCCTTCCAAGGAGGGATTACCGTGCCAGCCTACGCCGCGTCCAAAGGCGGGGTGGCGCAGCTTACCAAAGCCCTCAGCAACGAGTGGGCCGGCAAGGGCATCACGGTCAATGCGATCGCGCCCGGATATATTGCGACCGAGATGAATACTGCGCTGATGCATGATGATGCGCGGGCGACGAGCATCTTGGCGAGAATCCCGGCTGGCAGATGGGGGAGTCCAGAGGACTTTAAGGGTGTGGTGGTGTGGTTGGCGAGTAAAAGCGCGGGGTATGTGAGCGGTGAGGTGGTCACGGTTGATGGAGGTTGGATGGGTCGGTGATCTGGTATATATCATGCTGGTCTGGCTTTAGGGTAATATAAACAAAAACACCTTTAGAGATGTCAATTCTGATCCAATTCATGCCATACCATGCTGGCCTGGTCCCATAAGCGGTCATCTCCAAGCAGGCACCCAGCGAACACAAACACACAACCCCTGAGTACCCCTGAACTACGGTAGCAAGCACCCAACATCCAGTCCAATACTCCACCCTCCATCAAGATCCTCCCATTTACCTTAATTCTGCCTCCTCCACCAGGCCCATCCCTTCCCCATCTCTCCACTCACAATTTTTCCAAACCAATTTCCCCACGGTCCTCTACTTCGTACACAAGCGGGCCATGACCCCCACGTCTTCTCGGGCCGCATGACCGAAGGAATTCCTTGGCGCGGTTTGTTGCTGGACCCCTGGAGTGCCCCGCCCGCGGGGAAAGTTGCCTTTTTGGGATGCCGAGCCAGAAATAGTACCCACCCGGGTGCAGTAACTGGGCTGGCCACTCATAGCCCGTTGATTTCCATGCAGCCAGATGGCCAGGTTGATCCGTCTCCCGGGTATGGGAAATAGAGGGCAAAAATTGGGAAGTAATGAATGAGGCAGAGTCTTGAGTGGTACAAAATACCATCAACGAATTGTTGAAAGGGTAAAAGTAGGGTAAGCCAGGGGACCAGCACGTCCAGAGGGAACGTCTGATGTGATTACCAGAGCTACAGTTCTTGGACAACCAGTGTAGTGAGAGACAACGAAAAATGATTTATTCTTCCAACATATCTTATTCGCTAACAAGGTCATATCCTGATAATTTAGGTATACTTTAATGGTCCATAATGAACATAATCCAACGTACAACGCCAAAACATAGCAACCCAATGTCCTTTGAAAAGATTAATCGATAACTATCGGCATTTGCATCTACCACCGCAAAACCTTGTTGGGGAAGTACTCATCGATGAGCTCCAGGTAGTAAGGCTGTTTCATCATTAGCATGTCACTTGGTCTCTCGAAGGGAAGCAGTCGAACGAACCTTGAGCTCCTCTACGGTAGGTACTTCATCGCTCTTGGAGTACAAGTCGTAGGGGTTGAATGCCTTGACAGCCTCCAACATCTTCTTGTCATGCTCGTTCATGAAGTAGCGATAAGCACCAGCATTGTGCCAGGGGTAGAAGCTGTGGTAGCGGATCATAGCCAGCGCCTCATCCGGCAGAGTCGATTGCTCCTTGACGATATGGTACAGGTACTCATCATGGCCCCAGCTGAGCATGACCTTGTCGAGACCACAGCCCTCGCTGTAGATGCCATACTTGGTGCTGTAGATCGGATGGTTGTAGTCCTCGTTGCCTTTAAAGGTATCTGGATAGATGATACGCTCATCAAAGGCGCAGCCCACAGGGAACGTGTCGCCGACGACGTCCCACTGACCTTCCGCGTCGAAAAAGAAAAGGAGCTTGCCAAGATCATGGATGAGGCCAGTGAGCTGCATCCAGCGAGGCTTGCCATCGCGACGAATGGCTTCCGCCGACTGTAGCAGGTGCTCAATCTGTGAGAGCGAGGTGTCCGGGTCAGATTCGTCGATGAGTGTATTCAGTTTCTCCATGGCCTCCCAGATAGTCATGTGAGCACGGGTCTTGCTGTTGAAGCTGTGGCGGGCTTTGAGGTTGTATGCCACGGTCTGTTTCTCGTGCTGCTCGCGATAGAAGTTCTTGACGCGGTAGCACGCATCTTCGAATTGCCGGAACTGCGTCTTGTCTTTGTTCGCGTCGAACTTGGATTGCTCATAGAGATCAACTTCCTCGGCCGTGGCCGTGCCTTGCTTGACTTTGGCAGCAGCCTTGAGGACATTAACCTTGTCGATATCGTCGGACACAGCCTCAAGTTCTCTGCCGTCGCGGCGGGTGTTGAAGGTCTCTTCAAGCATTGCAGGTGCCATTTTTGCTAATAAAATTAAGATGCAGAAACTGGGTATCTTTGAGGAACAAAAGGATAGGAAGGAATCTTGAAGTAGAGGTTCAGAGATATGTGGATGAGAAGAAATCTATGTCGAGATCTGGGGGGAGGAAGGGTTATTTCTACTCCAAGGGACTTGCTTCAAGATAATAATGGAAAACCATTTCCAGGCAAGTACATCAAGAAAAGTTCCTTCGCAGATTGCCCACACAACGGACAGAGAGAGAGAGAGAGAGAGAGAGAGGGACACTAGTGTGGCACTCCCCATGCTGGAGCATAGCGGAGTGGAGATCGAGACAAGAGCAACTCTGTGGCCACTGCCACTCATCGTTGATGCATTCCATCAATGCAAAGCCCTGAATTAGCTCCTTCCCCGCCGGATCAACTTTCGATATTAATTAGTATCGACCCACAGGGACCTCAGGCCGTGGGGTCTCAGATAGCGGTCGATCCGGCGTGACGTGGAAAGACTCTGACCCATGAGGATCCATGATTGGACCCGTGCTTGACCGTTTATTGTCATGGTGCGAAACTCCGGAGCTCTTCCAGGCCTCAGACATGGTGCATGAACGCGGCCGGGGCGCCTAGCGCAAACAGCGCGGAAAATCTCTCGCCCTGGCGTCCATCAACCCGCAAATCACTGCCCGATGCAGACGTGGGAGCTTCCGTAGCGTAAGCCACACGGAATAACTCGCACCGTGACCCAGCGTCGGCATCCTAAAATAGGAAAGTTTCGGCGTCATGCCTGGCCCGGAATTCAAGTTTTGAAAGGGGAATCTCAGCGCTGATACCGGAAAACCACTCCCGAAAATTACAAACGAGAGTTCCAAATCGTCAACTTCAAGAAACTGGTTGGAGTTGGCGTCATATCTCCTGACTACCCCATGCGACAGAAGGCAAGGGGTTCGATATGAGAGAGAAGGAACGAGTGAAAGGCTCGATGTTGTTATTCTGAGGGTGAACCTCAGGAGCAATCACATCTGTAAGTGCAAGTACAGGTGTAAAACCATAAGGTGTGTACTCCGTGCACCACACCCACTTCGGTGGGACCGGAGCGCAATAACGTTTTCGAGCATCTTCCGGCAGGGACAAATATTTCTCCTAGCTCCCGTCCTGACACCGGAACAATTTTTGCCAGCGCCGGTCCCGGCCCCACGCACTTGTTGTAGATATCGTCATAGGCGCTTTGCAACCGCCGGATTCACTGTACCAGAATCTTCTGTTCTGCAGCTACGAAGTGTACAGACGACCGACATTAAACGGCAATTCAGAGTCATAGAAAAGCATTTTTTCTGCCAAAACCATCATGGATCGCTGCCCTGTTATGTCCGGCAAAGGGCCCGAAGCAATTCAGAAGTCCCTGCAGGAGACACGGTTGCCCGCCGATGTCAATCCCGCATCTCACATCCCCACCGTAGACGCGGTCAATCTCCCTCTACCCCTGAACAATGGCACCGCTATTCCTGCTCTTGGTCTAGGGACGTGGCAGTCGGATCCAGGGAAGGTCAAGGAGGCTGTTAAATACGCTCTATTGAACGGCTATCGGCACATTGACTGCGCATACGTCTATGGAAATGAAGCCGAGGTCGGCGAGGGCATCAAGGAAGCCCTTGCTACTGGAAAGGTCAAGCGGGAGGACATTTTTGTGACCACGAAGTTGTGGTGCACCTATCATTCGAGAGTTATGGAGAACCTGGAGAAGAGCTTGAAGTTGCTGCAGCTGAATTATGTGGACCTATACCTCGTTCATTGTAAGAATTTGTGTTTAAGTAGCATGCGACGGGCGTACTGCTAACGATAAAATCTAGGGCCTGTACCAATGAACCCGAAAGGCAACGACGAGAAATTTCCAAAGCTCCCAGATGGCAGTCGTGATATCCAGAAAGATTGGAGACACACAGATACATGGGCGGAGATGGAAAAGCTCCCGGGAACTGGTAAGGTCAAAGCAATCGGCGTCTGCAACTATAGTGTTCCGTTCCTCGAAGAGCTTTTGTCCAAAGCGAAAATCGTACCCGCTGTCAACCAGATCGAAAACCACCCATACCTACCACAACAGGAAATTGTCGACTTTTGCAAGGAAAAGGGTATTCGCATTACGGCATATAGCCCTCTGGGTAGCACTGGGGGCCCGTTGATGCAAGACATGGCTATACTGGGGATTGCAGGAAAGTGGGGTGTCAGTCCGGCCTGTGTTCTCCTGAGTTATCATGGTGAGTGATCCCCTACTTGCAGTCGCCGTGCAGACCAGCCTAATCTCCGTGACAGTCGCTCGGGGCAGCGCGGTTCTCGCCAAATCAGTGACACATTCGCGGATAGATGCGAACAAAAAGATCATCAAGCTGGATGATAGGGATATGCAGACCCTGGAGCAGGTTCATAAGAAGAGAGGTATCACGAGATATGTCTACCCAGCATTCGGCGTAAATATGGGATTCCCAGACAGGCCCGATGGGTTGAAGCTATAAGTTGGCAAAGCATAATAAAAAGAAGCGTGTAGTAGATGTCGATCTGCGAATATCAATTCATTTACACGCCCAATGTGTTGTCTGTCTGAGTCTACCAATGCATGCTGCTCACTTGGCTGTCCTGATACGCTTATGGATAGTTTCGGCGGACGAAGGAACTTTGAAGATGCATGAAGGAAGGCTAAGTCGTCATTGAACACGAATTCAGTGCATGAATTACTAATGCACATCTCTGTTTATATGAAAGCCCACGAGGATCCTCTTGTCACTTGTGAAGTAGGAATATCCAGACATTATTTTTCGTGATACAGTTCATCTCTCACTGACTGTTCTCAAAGATAAATCTGCCTGACTATCAATGAGTCCGGCCATATTCCTGTAAGTTGCACCACTGTAACTTCGTAGCCCCTCGGCTACGGCCGCCCCAGGTCAGACGTCGGACAAAAGAAGTTCCGCTCACTCGTATCCTAGGACCGGCGGAACGGGATATATCGGCGGCAGTGTCTTGCACACGCTGGTTGAGCACAACCCGGAGTACGACATTACAGTCCTTCTCCGGAAGACCCCCGATGGCTTTTCCAAACGCTATCCTCATGTACACATAGTTACTGGTGACTATGACAGTGCCGATGTGCTGTCAGACGCCGCATCCAAAGCCGACATTGTCGTTCGTAAGTCTCGACCACCTACCTGCAGGCAGCCTGAAGATCAATTGACCTTTGAAATGCAGATTGTGGTAATTCCGACCATGAAGCATGCGTCCGAGCCTTGATTGCGGGCCTGCTGCGCCGGAAGGAGCAGTCGTTCCTAATACATCTCGGCGGGACCGGCATAGTCTCAGACTGGCACGATGACAGATACCGCGGCGAGCTCAACCCGAAAGTATGGTCCGACGTCGACGACATCGATGCCATCTGGTCTCTGCCTGATGATGCCTTTCACCGCAATGTGGACAAGATCATACAAGAGGCGGCCGAGAAGCATGGGGACAAGCTGAAAACGGCCATTGTCTGCCCCCCTGATATCTACGGAAAGGGCAAGGGCTTCGTTCGTACACAGAGTGTATGCATACCTGGCTTGTACAATGAGATCCTTAGAGTCGGTGCGCCGTTCTACACGGGTTCCGGCGCCAACACGCGGTCCTGGGTTCATATCGATGATCTTATGAAGGTGTACCTGAAGATAGTGGAAGCCGCAACAAATGGTGGCAGTAATGCTGATTGGGGCAAAAACGGCTACTATTTCACGGCTAGCCAGGAAACGAGTCAATATGATCTTGCTAAGGCAGCTGGCAAAATACTGAAGAGTCATGGGCTCATTCAGACAGATGAACCCAAGCAATTGCCCCTGTCAGAAGTCGACGGCATGTTGGCTTATCTGGGCTACCCGCATATTGGCACCTACATGTTTGCCTCCAACTCTCGTACCCGAGCAGACAGGGCGAGGAAAGTCCTCGGTTACGAGCCGGATGCACCGAGTATTTGGGATACCATGGAGGCGGACCTTCTTGCAGCACACGACAATGCGCGCAAGATCGATGTGAGCACTGCAGTGTAAATCCCTGTGGCAGTATTTTTCAGAACTCCGATGCACCAGAACCTCAAGAGTGGCTGCTTAGGGAACTCCTTAGGAACTCAATATCCATTGACCGCCGCGCAGTGGTAGGAAATGGGGTATTTAATGAGGGATATCTATGCTGTTCGACCTTCACAGAACGTCGTATAATGCAAAACCGAATATAGCGTTCCAGCGGGGTATTAGTGATACCAATTATACCAAACTCCTGAACCCAAGGTGTTGAAAGCCTCCAAAGCTCAATCGGTAGGGCGTCCACCGCGTTCTACCAAGGTATAACCCTCCTCTAGGGGCGTAGTAGGCACCATACAAGGCACACTGGATTCTGCAGATCCGGCTTGTGTTGTCCGCTGTGGTGCACTGTGTGCAGATTCTGTCTCGTCTTTGGGTGCTTCGCGAGCTAAGGGGCTAGTGGGACCATTACCCTCGCCATTCCCACTGAAAGTAGCTCCCAGAGGTTTCCGCCGGTGAGGACTGTTACCGCTGCCTCTGCGACGGATTGTAGATGCTGTTCCTGTCTGCTTCTGCTTCAAGAGCTCTTCGGTCTGTCGCAGCCGTGCTTCGAGAGCCTCAAGCTCCTGGGCGTGTGTTGACACAACCCGCTTCCTGGTTTGCTCTTAGTGCTGAGCTCTGTCCTATTGGAGCCACAGATAACAAAAACTTACTTGTCCTCCACAGACTGTGATAAATCGACCAAGCTACTGTCCAGTTGGAAGGCATCTTCTAGCAAGGCGGAAAAGTTTCGCGCCATGGTACTGCGCCAGCCGACTGGTTAGTGCTTCTATCCTCCACTGTACTGCAAGGGCAGACATACGATTGAGGCCGTCCATCTGGTTTCCAGTCTTTGTTCAAGTCTCTCTCGTCATCAGACATTTTGGAAGCTCGAAAGGCTTATTCGACAAGAGCCTTTTGATCTGTCACAGGTTGAGTTGTCGATAAGCGGGGGACTGTGCCCCTGAAGCTTCAGGCGATAGATAGGTAGCTGCGATATCCAAAACTGCTTGGGTGCGCGTACAAGTGACCAACGCACCACCAACGCAGCCAAGGGTTGATTGTACACGTCCAATGATTGCAAGTTAGACTGATATCAAGGAGGAGGACAGGTCTAATTTGAGGCCTCCCCCTTGCTGCCGGCCAGAAGCATTATGGGATCATTACAATGTCTGGGGAAAGGGAGGCGGTAAACAAGAGCATGTGGCCCGTGCTTTGGAGCTAGTCCTGGACGAGCAGTCGCCTGCTTCTCCCCCTTACTCTCACATTTCGAAAAGTCACGTGTTATTTTGATTCTGTTCACCTTCGAATTGATTCAACGCGCGCCAGTGGGAAAGCAACACCACCGCCAACACAGTCTCCGAGACTTACCGAACACCATAGAAAGCAGTCACTACTGCTGTTGAGCTTATAGCGCATGGCGGACAACTTTCGGAGTCCTTGGTGATACATTCATGCTGCTCGGGAACGGCGCAGGGGAGGAAGGGGTGCAGACGATCACAGGATTCCTCGTGTCGGTGCTCGCACGGTCAGATATAATGGCCTCGGCAGCTTATACCCCACTGGAATCGCTCCTCCTCTTCCAGTCCCTTGCCGCATATGGTGTTGATCCCCCAATTTTCAGCAGGATATCTGAGTTGTTGAAGGGCAACCCGCTTGTCCAGTCGGCAACAGCTTTCGATCCTGGCCGACTGAGTCCCGATGCCTTGAGAGAGCTGTATCTGGGCTTGCTCAAAGAGGAGATAAAAGCTGGTCTTGCTGATGGAGCTGAAGGCGACAGCTCCAGCGCTTCGGGAGATGCCCAACAAACCTCTAAGAAACGGAAGCTCGCGAGCCCTCCCTCACCGTCTCCGCAAGAAGTGGCACAACAGACGGAGCTTCTACCACAATTGATTCCGAGGCTGTATGCTCGATACAAGGAGTCTATAACGAGGGAGATACGAGAGGAGGAACTCAAGTATCAAACTCTACAGCGAGAGATCGAGGAGAGCGAGCGGCAAGCGGTAGAGGCTCAGCTTGGAGCGAATCTTGCGACTGCACCCACTGCACCATTAGAGAAAGTGGACGACACACTCCAAACTGAAAGACCGCCGGTACAGGAACCCGCAGATGGAGAGCCTACGGCACCGCAAGAACCAGCTCCATCAGACGGTCCATTACCACCGGCAGAAACTGTGGTCCAAAGGCAGCAAGTTCAGCTTGCGGACGCTGCTGCCGCTCCACAAGCATCCGGTGCCACCCAAACCTCTACAGCTTTCCCTACAGACGTGAGCTCAGGGGAAGCTCCACGGTCGGACCTGGGTTACGAAGTAGGGAAAGAAGCTGGAGAAGGAGCGCCCACTACTCAAGCAGCTCCTCCTGCGGCTGAACCTCTGCTGCCTGCTCCTAAGCCTGTGGAAGAGGCAGTCAAGCCTGTAGTCCCACAGATACCGGACCTCCAACATACCCAGCCGCTGTCGTCCGAAGGGAAGCAGCTGAATCCACCTCTTCCAGAAGCAGCAGCGCAACCCTCCGCACCTGCAACTCCTTTTCAACTTCCCCAACCGCGTCCCTCCATCCACGGTTATAGTCTTACACCACAGGTACCTGCGGCCCAAGGCGTACCTCATCCGGTAAGGGCGGAAAACCCGACGCCTGGTTCGGCAGCTGTCATACCACCTGCTGCTGGGCCTGATTATGGATCAAACTCACCGAGCAAGTTCCTGAACATATCCCCCGACCTGTCAAAGCAACATACGCAAACAGCACCTCCTCTACGTCCAAATCAACACGCTTATCAGCCCTCTCCTTCCCCTGGGCAGCTGGCTGGGACATCGCCCGCCCAGCCAAAAACCAAACGCGAACGCCAGGCAGCCAAGCAGGCGCAGGTGGCACCTCCGCCTCCTGGCTTCTACAGTCAAACACCTCTATATCCGTATGCGCCTCAAGTCCAGACACCTATTCCATCCCAGGTTCTACAAGGTCAACAGCCATGGCCACCTCACCATTGGCCCAGCCCGGGAGGCATCCAGCTTCCGCCGTTTCAGAGCACTCCAGTACCTCCTCAACAAGATGCAAATCGACCACCACCAATTCCACCGCTTGGGAGACCTCCCCCTACAATACCCTACCAGCACTCACCCTACGCTTCTCACCCTGTATATCCTCAACCCGCGGCTTACCAAGGTCCACATACTCCTGTGCATAATCCCTTCAACCAACACCCTGGACGAATGTCGCTTAGACTCGATACGTCAGCCACGTCGACCCGATGGAAGGCTTTGGATGCTACTTCCGTTGGTAGAACACCTGGCTCTCCCGTTCGCCCTGGCCCCGAGGCTGTCAGCCCTATCAGTGAGAGGGCGCCGTCTCTAGAGCCCGAAGCGCCTCCAGAAGAGAGTACCCCCGTCCCGTCGTCGAGGCAAAGGGTGACTCGTAAGTCGCAGGCAGAAGTTCTGCAGTCGGAAGAACAGACTCCGACAGCGGTGACGGAAACCTCTGGGGCAAAACGTGGCAGATCAAAGACGGTTCGGGGAGGTCGAACGCAGAAAGCGCGTGGCAGGCCAGCAAGAGGGAGTCCTTCGACTGCCGGGCGGCGGTCGCCTAGTCACTCAGTCACTTCGGACGTTGACGACAACCCGGATGAGCTGTCTATGGACAATGAAACAATTGCACACCGTAGGGTTAAGAACGAACCTGTCATGACTCCTTCAGGTCTTCCTACGGATGAAGATAAACAGTTGACTGGACAGAGTACTGCTCGCGGTCGTGGCCGCCCGCCCGCGGCAAGAACATCTTCGGAAGTCGAGACACCCAGACCCGGCCTAAAGCGGAAGCGCAGTCGACCTCCTACTCCAGCGGAGGCGTATTCTGAAAGTGATGGAGCGCCCGTTCCTTCTAAGCCACAGACGGTTCTGGCTACAAGAAATTTCGCTCGTATCTCTTCTACAATATTGAGCTCCATATCTGGCCACAAGCACGCCTCGATATTTGCCAAACCTGTAAAGGACACGGTAGCTGAGAACTATCATGATCTTATCTACAGACCGCAGGACCTTAAGTCAATCAAAGCAGCTATTCAAGCTGGCTCAAAGGTAGTCAACGCCGCGTCCACGGGGACTCCAAGTGCGGAGTCTCCAGGACCTAGCGGAGCAGCTACGGCCGGCGGCAAAGGATCGAGCTTGTATCTGCCAGTAAGCGAGGATGTCGTTCCGCCGAAAGCCATAGTCAACTCTGCCCAGCTCGAGAAGGAGGTTATGCGAATGTTCGCGAATGCTATCATGTACAACCCTGACCCGCAGCGTGGTTTCGGCAGATCCTTCAAACTGCGTCCCGGCGGTAGAGAACCCACAGACGAGGAGGAAGAAGAGGAGCTGGTTGCAGAAGATGAGGAAGGTCGTATCGCCGCTGACACGCGAGAGATGTTTCAAGTTGTGGAGAAGAGCATCGAGGACTGGCGGGCTGCAGAACGCGCAGTGGAGGATGCGACTCCCGGCAGGGCAACTGGGGGAAAACTGAGAGAGGTCCTGCGAGATAGAGACGAGGACGAGGAAGGTGATGAGCTTGCCGCGGAGGAGCCTAAGGACGTGGAAGAGAGCGATGGCGCTTCGGGAACAGTCAAGAGGCGCAGAAGAGCGTAGATAAAATTAACACAGGGATTGCGACTCTGCATTTGCAGGCTGACCCTGGGCCTGTTGGGGTGATCAACACTTTTGTGTCAGGTTGGACATAACCATCGTATCAGCATTGCATGTGACCATTCAGCAGTGCAAAGCGTAGCCTCTGTGCCTGTGTCCAGAATTCCGACTCCACCTGTCGAAAGTTCCCTTTATCCCATCGATGTTCTGTGTCAAGATGTTGGCAGCTGTCAGTTCGGGCGAGGCAACCTTATGTCATCAGCTCGTATGCCCCGCGACCCCTATTTTACCCCTTTCAATGGGACAGCTACTTGTTGACACGAGTATGCTATCATTGATATAACCCCGAAATTCACATAGTGTTGCAGGAGGTATCTCCATAAGAGACTGACAATAACAGACACAATAAGATTGCAAGGGGTGCTTAGAGTGCAGTACCACTCTTAGTTGATGCAGGCTATCTAAGTTGTCTAAGTTATCCGAGTTGTCTAAGTTATGGAAACGATATTCCTTGTCTACGCTTTCTGGGCCTTTCTAAGTTTGGTGTAGGCATGTCTTCCTGATCAAGATCGTATCAGGAGCAACCCATTCCCGTGATCACCTCTTCAAAGAAAATGTCTTCAGGGCCCTTCTTCATTTGTTCTTGATCAACGTGGCCATGACATCTTCGTGCCTTTATATTACTCAAGTAGAACCTGGGTCAGTATAAATGACTGTGGATCGGCTCGGTACATGCACTGCTGAAATAACTGGCTTATATCAAGTCTAATGACATTTACTGCTCAGCCTCGGGGGATTATATGTTTTCATTCACCAGATTCAAAAGTCAAGAATTTGCATAACAGTCGAGCATATGCACACGCCAACTATTATTTCTGGTCCTCTGTCCTGAAGAAATCATCAACAGTCACCCGCCAGCATACTCCGTCAGAATATAGTTGATCCAGTCCGGGGACACCGACCGGCCAGACAGAACGATTATCATAGCGATGATCTCCTCGATGTTCATGTCGTTACGATAGCTCTCCAGTACAAAGTCGATCCAGGTCTGTGAGAACCACCGGCCTGGTGATTGGGGAATTGGATTGTCTTGGGGCCAAGGCATGTTGACTTTTATGTTCGTCGATATTTGAAGGGCTTTGTGTGCGGAAGCTGCAGGTCGTTAAGGGTTGTCAAGGGTGAGTATCTCCTGTTCTCATTAGATGTTGCTGTATCTTTATCTGTTGCAGGAGAACTTCAGAGGTAGGTGGAAAATGGCCTGCTTGATATATTTTCGACAGCAGGAACACGACGCAGCATTCGTGCACGTAGTCAACGTGAGGACTACGCGTACGAATCTTGACCACATAAGCCCTGACGCACATCATCACACATGACATGTTGTGGAACGCAGTGTTCAACAAAGTGTTGCACAAGACCGGATAATGACTGGGCTTAACGCTCGAAATCCAGGGGATCCACGGTTCCCAAGAATTCTCCATCTCTTCTGCCCTCAAGCAGTTCCTGCAGATCCACCCTCCCACTGGTGAGGTACCGCTCACTTACGCCAACGTTGATCCTCTGCGCCAGCAGTCCCTTCAACTCTGCCCTCAAGCCACCCAGCTCTGCCTTTGTTAAAGACCTCGCCTGCTGCTCAGCTTTCTTCTTCCCGCCCCCTCTTCCTTTTCTCGTCCCTGCCTGAGTCTCGAATTCGTCACTGTCATACTCCACTCCGAGCTCCTCGGCGGCAGTCCGCAGCCAGTCATCTTCATGGCTCTTCTTCTCCTTCGCAAGTGAAGCATCAGCAATTTTTTTTGCCAGAGTGACTCGTGGCTTCAGCCGTGAAACGACACGTCTGTCCAGGTCTAAAGACCGCATATAATAGGTGCTCTTGCTACCTCCGGCATCGGCGTGGACCTTGGCGACGAGTCTCCTCACACCCACCACTTCCTCTGGGCTACACAGCAGGACACTGGACCCAGAACTCTCGGCCCGCGCAGTCCGCCCTGAGCGGTGCACATACATGTCCGCTGTGCGCGGTAGGTGATAGTGCACGATAAGTTGTACGCCTTTGATGTCGAGGCCGCGCGCTGCTACATCAGTCGCAATAAGGATAGAGCCTGTCTTGCTAGACTCAGAGAAGCGTTCGACAGATCGAAGACGAGCCTTTTGAGGCATCTGAGAGTGAAGGGCTAAGGCTGGGAGGTTGAGGTTCTGCAAGAAAGGTGTGAGTCGACGGACCGAGGAGATCGAGTTGGTGAATATTAGAGCCCTAGTCCTGGGGTAGTAGAGCAAGAGAGCGTAAAGATATAGGTCCTGTCGAATGATCAGTCATGTAATAGGAGACCACGGAATTCTCACACTGACATTCTCCAATGCCGCACATTCCACAAGCCCCTCCTTCAGTCCTTCCGCCATTTGAGAGACAGGGTTGACATCAATAAACTTTGGTTTGTCCTCACGAAAGTTCAGCTTCTTGAGCAGATATTCCATCGACTCCTTCTGGCTCATCAAGTCTCCTCCAGGTTTACCCTTTCCAGCAAGCTTTTGCTGGAGGCCTTTGTGGAAGGTAGCAGAAAAAACAAGCGTCTGCCTTTCCCTCCCTATTTCTGAAGCTTGACCATTGAAGCCCTCAGAGCCTTCTTCTGCTTCTTCCCGGTCAAAAACATTTAGAATCTCTTCCAGTTCCTTGAAATGGCCCTGACTGAGAAGTCGATCTGCCTCATCTACTACCAGGAACTTGACCTTCTTCAGCCAGTCAATTAGGCCATGGCCAGAACTGATGACCTCCCATAACCGGCCAGGTGTGGCAACAATCACATCCGCATTCCTCAAAAGTCTCTGCTGCTTTTGCAAAGCAAGACCGCCTGTGACCGTGGCAATCGAGGGGACATCGAAGGTAGAACTAGAGCATAAAGCTGTCAGATGGGCACCAAGCTGATGCGCCAGCTCTCGGGTCGGGGAAAGTATGAGTGCGATTGCGGGATGTCGTGGCTGATCTTCTGAATCCGTGCTCGGCTTGAATGTCCTTTCCGCTTTTGTCTCTAGGTAGTGTTCGAGGATAGGTATTCCAAAAGCTAGGGTCTTTCCAGATCCAGTCGAAGCCTTTCCGATGACATCCCGTCCTGCTAGAATTTCCGGAACAGCAGCAGCTTGAATCGGTGTAGGCTTGGGAAACTTCAACTTTGCCAGTGAGGAGAGTGTCTCTGGAGATAGGTTGAGTGACTTCCACTCAGACACTGCCTACAGTCAGTTATTGCCCATTCCAATTCTTCGCAATACCCTACCGTCTGTCTCGTCCTCCATTGCTTCTTCTTCCAGGGCAGCAAATATCCCCTTGGGCGAGGCCTCAGTTTTTGCTGCTGCATCCTTTCCCTTTTGTTTCTTTGTCTTTTTCTCCTTCTTCACTGCGTTTGGTACAGCTCCACTTGCACCCTTTTCTTCCTCACCGAGGGTCTTCGCCGTAGTACCATCGAGAGTAGATTGCTCTTCATCCTCTTCTTCTTCGAACCCTTCCCACTCGTCTCCCTCGTCTTCTACCTCCTTTGGCATAACATCCGTATCTAAAGCAACTTGATCTTTGCCTTGAGGCCCCTTTCGCTTCTTGGCAGGCTTCTCACCGTTCACCCTCAACTGCATGGGAAATATTAGTCTACAGCTTCATGGACCACCCAACGTATTCTGCACACCTTATATTGCACTATACCATCTTCCCCTCTTACGACATCGACGTCATCAATCTCTTCGAGCCCGAAAAACCCCTCAGCATCCTCAAGCTTATCAGGTAGGGGCACGCTCTGCCAGTCCAGCTCATCCAATTTCACAAGCTTCCCGGTAGCCTCGTCTGAGTTGGCACCGGCGGCTGTCCCGCCATTTCCAATTTTCTGCCGTTTTCGAAATTTGCTAGGCTTCGATTTGCCCTCCAAAGGCCGCTTTCTCTCCAACAAGGCCATATCAGACGTTGTGTAGCGTGCAGTCAGAGCTGTCGTGTCTGCTGGAAAAAGTTCATGGATCTCCGCAAATAAGCTTTCTTGACTTTCCGGCGCTAGCGGGGACAGCCTTGCACAAAAAGTCGACGCACGCCGCGGCGGACGCACCCGTGCATCTCCTGGTCGATCAGCGCCCACAAACGTCGCACTACAAGGAGGGGCGTTAATTACCCGTTCCTCGCACTCGCAATGGGTAAATCGTCCAAAGACAAGCGTGATGCCTACTACCGGCTGGCGAAAGAGCAGGGCTGGCGCGCCCGCTCGGCATTCAAGCTCCTACAGCTGGACGAGGAATTCGACTTGTTCAATGGGGTCACGCGAGTGGTGGATCTATGCGCTGCGCCTGGGAGCTGGAGCCAGGTGCTCAGCAGAGTCTTGATAAAAGGGGAGAAGTTTGGAAGGAAGGCCTGGGAAGCGCAGCTTGCGGCTGAGAAAGCGGAGGTGCGAGAGGTTATGGCCCAGGTGAGGAACGAGGGGAAATTGCAGGATGAGGGCGGGACTGCTACTTCGGTCACTTCGAAAGAGGAGAAGGAAGAGGGGAAAGAGGAGCCACAGGAAGAGACTGATAAGCCCCGACGGGACGTCAAAATCGTGGCCATCGACCTGCAACCAATGACTCCCCTTGAGGGTATCACCACACTATGCGCCGACATCACGGCACCCTCCACCATCCCACTCCTCCTGCGCGCCCTCGATCCCGAAGTTTACACCGCCGACCCCACCTCCAAAACGGCCTCCTCACCCGTCGACCTCGTGCTCAGCGACGGCGCGCCCGACGTCACCGGCCTGCACGACCTGGACATCTACATCCAGTCGCAGCTGCTCTTCGCCGCGCTGAACCTGGCGCTTTGCGTGCTGAAGCCCGGCGGGAAGTTCGTGGCCAAGATCTTCCGCGGCCGAGATGTCGACCTGCTGTATGCGCAGCTGAAACTGCTCTTCGAGAGCGTGAGGGTTGCGAAGCCGCGCAGTAGCCGCGCCAGCAGTATCGAAGCTTTCGTGGTGTGCCAGGGCTTCCGGCCGCCGAAGGGGTTTAAGGCGAGCTTGGAGAACCCATTGGGGTTGCCTACAAATACCTCATCTGCGGAACAGTCGTTTTCTGCGTCGGATTTAGAGTTGCCCTCGGACTCCACAGGCGGCCAGCGCCGCCTCACAAGGCCCGATGGGATCGTCGAGCTGCACCTCGTGGGAGAAGAAGAGGAATCTGCCCGCGCGAATCGGTATATTGCACCCTTTCTGGCTTGCGGGGATATCTCGGCCTGGGACGCGGACGCTACATACCATCTGCCGAAGGACAGGCAGAGTCTTGATCCTGTGCAGCCGCCGACGGCGCCTCCCTACAAGCGCGCCCTCGAGGAGAGGAAGAGAATGGGTGGGGCGTATGGGAAGACGGGGAAGACTACGGGGAAGTAGGGGAGCAGAATCTTTGTCATTTTGCAAGCATAGCGAGGAGTTCATGTTGGGGGATATGGTTAGAATGAGACATGTCGTATAGCATGCACCATGTGTATGGAGCAGCCCATAAGTAGCAATATTTCGAGATTACCTGCTACAGTGGCTATACAATCTACTACGAAACTCGGCCTACGATATCAATGGGATCATAACATGTCAAGTGAATCGGATGAGAATGTGACGGAACCTCGTCCGTGTTTCAGCATTTCATTCAACATGCTAAGTCCGCTACATGGCAAACGGAGCGCCCCAACACCATGACCGCGCCAAACATGACTGAGCGAGCGATTGGACCTGATGGTCGATTCTTCCCTAACGAGCGATCCATTCCTCAGAGAAGGGAAGTCAAGAAACGCATTTCACTCGTAGCCGTAGTATGCGGGGCCGGGCCGGGGGAAAGCACGGTACGCCCGACCGTGTTTGCGGCGGTAGCGCTGCTAAAGGCAGCTGTCCTGACGGCGCGACAGCACTGACGCCTGGAACGTTTGCACAAGATTTTTGTACATGGTTGATGTATCGAAAAGCCGTGCCTGTCCTCTCGCGATATCTTTGAGAAGACCCTGCGATAGAGGTCTTGCACAGAGATGTCATCGGGTGCGGTAAGATTGTTCGGCAATGCCCAATCCTAGCTTACTTCACCCTTCATTTGAGCCAACGCTCCTATCAGCACCGGAGCTTGGCGTAAGCTCTCTCAACTCTGCTCTGGCATTAGCACCAATGGCTCCTCCAGGGTGGTAGAGTCTAAAGATGTCTTTCTGTGCGCCCTGGTGTATTGACCGAGCCACTGCCATTGCCAGTGCGTCACCCAAAGCCAATGCAACGGTAGTCGAGGTTGTGGGAGCTGGTACGCCAAATGAATCCGTCTCAGTCTCATGGACCGGTGCGGGGATGAGAACAGCGTTGGGGTCGCTGGCGGTTAGAGGGCAGGCGGCGGGATGACTGTGCGATGTCATAGCTATAAGGCCAACTGTAGCAGGAAGATGTGTGATCAGGTCATGCAGCTCGATGGTGCGGCCAGAGAAGGAGATGAGCATGACGGTATCATTCTGACATTTGTTAGTTGCCATTGAGCAGTGCCAGAATGAGCTCGGCTTACCGGTCCCACAAGTCCCAGGTCACCATGTAATGCCTCGACGGGATGTAAGAATGCACTCTGAATGCCGAGGCTATTCATTGTCGCAACCAGCTTGTGTCCGATCTTTCCACTCTTGCCAATGCCACTTATGACCAGCTTCCCACCAGCCATAACAGACTGAGTGATACGAGTGACAGCATTGGCGAAGCCATTCCGTGCAATGGGATCTGTCTGATAGAGCCGAGCCATGCAGGAGAGGGCCGTCGCTTCGGTAGTGAGGACATGCACGGCCGTATCTAGGATGTCATTGGGCTCAAGGCCTGCATCACAATCGGTCGCCGGTGGAGTGACCGGAGGCAGATTCCTAGTGCCAAAGAACGAGTCCATGATTGACCGAGATCTGGAAACCTGGAACTGCTGAAGTACTCTTTTCGAGGGTATTGAGACGTCGGGTATGTGCGGCGCGAGAGGATTCGGCGACGTTTGTCAGCGAGCAGCGGAGGCAATGCTCCAATGGATTGAGAGGGGACAGCAAAGCAGGCAAAGTCGACTAAAATGGGCGGAGAGATGAATGAGAGAGAGTAAAGGAGCTCAGCGAGCGGGAGTCAAGAAATACATGTTAAAGTGCTGTTTCTAATGAAGCAGGCAGCATCAGTAGTACATAGTAGCTGACGGGCGTCGGTGGAGCCGATGCAGCGCTGATAAGGAAGGGGGGCAAAATGAGCGACAAAGAGCCGCAGCAGACCGGACTCCAGCGAAAGTCAAAAGGTCTGGAATTAGGATGGACTGGGCCTAGCCTCCAACCTTAAATGATAAAGAAAGCGTGAAATGATGAGCAGCACAAGAACGTTTCAAGGCAAACCTGAAGGCCGGAGCGCGTCTGGCCTTATCGATCGCTCCTCACCGCTGCACCTACGCTAGGCTGCCTTGGTAGATCGGCAGGGGCCAGGGTCGTGGCGACATTGACGCTTAAATCCAATGATCGAAGCCAACGCGCCCACGCCCATATTGCCCACAAAGTGATACTCGTACAATGCGAAAACCAATGTTCCAAGGACAACGACAGGAAAGAACACTTCGACCACTTCAATAATGATGTGGAATTTCTTTGCTCCTTGACCTGATGATAGCAGATACATCAAGCATAGGAGTACGTACGGCGTACACAGCAAGAGACCCGGCAAAGATAGCCGCGCCAAGCCCAGCACCCTTCTTCTAATGCAAGCCACCCGCTCGGCGCTCATGGACTAGACCGCTTTCCGCCTGCCTGCAATGCACCCTGACTCGCTGCACCGGACGATCCGTCTTAACAACCATTGATGTCACTTGCGCGCGTCGTTCTCCGTTCCATGGCTTGTCAATGTCCCACATCTGGTGTTATCGTCACAGTCAAGTCTGAATTTCAAATATGAGAGTAACCAAGCTCGCACGATAGCAATCATTGATCATGGAGTCATGTTGACTATCACAAAACCAATACTTGTGCCCGTACGCAACGTACGAAATGTAGCCGAACGCTTGAGCCGTCAGATGCCATGATTATTTCCTTCAACAGCAAATACCAGCCTCTCAGTTGGGGTTGGTCTTGTACTATCCTTCTTAAAGCCAGGGATCCTATAAGCGTGATATGGCCGGTGTTCTCCTACTATTCTAGTAGGGTTAAGCTGGATTTCGGAACTCTAGGCCAATTCGACGCCAACTGTTTTCCATGTCTTCGCACAGTTTGAGGAAATTATCATCCAGGATATGCTGGCAGATCATTGTGTCGATTCTCGCCAATCGATCGGCTTCTGACAATGCGCCGTACTCTTCGAGACCCCACAATTCGGCCGCGGACATAAAGCTCTGGAAGCGGCGTAGATAAGCCTCCGGCAAGGACGCATCAGCCTGCAGTTGAGACCCGACTGCATCTGTAACCCCAGCCCCCCCGGAATGGGATTCCTCAATGGGCGATGTTATCGAGTGTCCCAAGTCGCCTTGTTGTTGCGGGTAATTGGCTGCGAGGCCATCAAATATATCAATCTGAGTTCTGGGTGCGATATGATCCGGCAGATGTTCCCGCGTTGTTACAGGCTTCAGTGGAGCAGCAGAGTCGACACCGGAAGGAACCGCTTTTTGGTCGGCTGCCCGAAGAGACTGATCTGCTGTCTCTGGTAGCTCTTTCGAACTGACACGCGGATGAAGGCTAGCAGCTTCACTCTGTCCTTGAGGTGTGCCAGTACCAGAATTTTGCAACCTGTTAAGCTCCAATATAGAGGACAAGCCATTACGCTTGAAAGCCGAGTCAGAATGCTGGACCAGTGAGCTAGGATTCTTCAAGGTTGTGGTAGATGGCTGCGATGACGAGCGGCACTTCGGGAACCTTGGCAGGAGTTCTTTTGGCGGAGAAGAAGCTAGAGTCGATGATGAGTCCGACATGACAGATACACCTTGCATAGAGGGAGAGGGTCTTCCAGACTTTGTTACCAAGTTCGCATTTTCGCTGTGAACTATATAATCGGACCCCGGTCGGGCCATCCTGCGACCATCCAGTGCTGGTCCGGACACTGGCAGAGCGTCATCCTTCCGGCCTACCTCTCCACCTTTCTTCCGGTTGGTGCTCCCGCTAAAAGGTAGCTGCCGCCGTGGAGGGAGGATTTGGTTCAAGGTATCACCGTAGAGAGTTGGAACAGTGACTGGCCGCTGCGGGCTTGAAGGCTCAGAATCTGCAAAACGCTGTGAGGAAGAGGTAAGAGAGCGCGCGAGAAGCGAGGGCGTTAAGGCTTTTGTCTGAGACGAGGTCAAGAGGCCTGTCGCAGTACCAGAGCTTTGATAGGGACTCCGGTCGGTCAATGCTGGAGTGCGTAATAGCTCCGATGAGAAGCGGAATGGGTCCAACATAAATGGAGATGTGACAGTCTTTGGAGGGGCGGGTGATGGCAGTGAACTAGTGCCGTTGATATGCTGTTGGCATTCACGCCCTGGATGCCGTGGTCCAAGACGCCCAGGGGGGTCCGACGCTCGGGTCCAATCTGGAGAGTGCTCCGCCCACGCTGTAGAAGAGGTTGCGGGACTCAAAGATTTATCAGCAGTGACGGGACCTCTGCGTGGAAGCGCGACGCGATCTTGTGAATGAGAGATGATCGAGGACGAGCTCTGTTCAGAAGCAGGCTGCAGGGCTGCTAAAAAGCCAGAGGATGGTACACCAACTGGGTTGGCTGCAGGATCGGTGCTGGCGGTGCCATGTTTTGTGGTCTGCATTGAAGGGAAACCGATTTTTTGGAGTAATGAGATAGCTAAAATGCATTCACTGTCGGTTGCGAATCTGACCTGGAAGCGGCGGATCTGACAAATCTTAAGTCAAGATCATTCCCAAACAATTGACAGTCACTGGGTTCCTGACCTGGCCTGAGGCAACCGGAAAGCGGAAAGCAATAGCTGGAGGGCGAAAGATCGCTATGATGCTGTCAGGGGTAATCATCGGACCTGGCTCCAACTGTCCGGTCGCGGCAGCTTTTTGTATTAGTTCATCCAGGTTCAGGTTCTCCTAAACGACAACAACAACAATCAGGTTTTCTCGTCCCTGCATCTGCTGTGCCTGGACTGTAGCGGCTATTATCACTCTGATTAGATCTTACCATGGTATGGGACCCGAAGAAGACGTTCAACAGCCTCTGCTCCAGATACCGCCCATCAGCCTGATGCATACGGCCTCTATCAAGGACGAGGACCATGTCATCTCTGTTTGAGTAGTGTGTCCAGAGGGGCTGAGCCTCGCGGCTCATGGCACTAGTGGTGGCACAAGAGTATTTTGAGAGTTGAAAAGACGTGAATTGTAAGCTTGAAGAGGAAGCTGTGTTGTGAGACATCCTAGCTAGACCATGGGAGTCTCAAGGATGAACTGGCATTGAGGCAATAACACGCTGGAGAAAAGGAAACAAGACAATATCCTTGCAGAATGACGGGAAGATTGTTGATGAAGAAATATGGTAAGAGAACGCTGCAGACTTATAGGATGACCAAGGATCAAAGGAAACTACTTGGAATATGTAAGAATATTTTATGATGACAGAATCATGAACAAAGGTGCTTCAAGTATTGTGGTAAAGGAAATGAGATCAGAGGAGTTCATATGCTGCATGAAATAGAGGGATGCAAGGGCGCGGCAATCGCCGCCGGCAACTTTCAGCTCGGTTGTCACGTCTTTCGCGAGCGCATGGGGAATGCCTGTCACGTAAAGTTTCCTGCCGCTCACGTTGCGACAAATATCCTTCTTCAGCCTGATCAAGCTGTTGCCGCTGCTCTGCATTGACACCTTCAAATCCGTCGTGCGCTATGTGTTGACCTTTCCTGGCTGATCCGAACCTCTTAGCAAGCGGATCTGGGTGTGAAGTCTTTGCGTCGACATCGTTGAAGCTTTGCGACTTGCCGCAATGGCGCCGCCTCGCGGTCAACGCGAACCCTCCATAGAACGTACAACTGAGTATGAAGAGTTCATAAAGAAGTTGACAGAGTACCATGAGCAGCGAGGGTGGGCTATCATCTGCTGGTTCCATAAATCTACTAACGAGAAGCAGCACGGTCTTCGAACCAGAACCACGTGTAGGCAATAAGCATGTGGATCTGCTTAAATTGTTCAACACTGTAGTTGAACGGGGCGGGTATGATGTAGTAAGCGCTGAGAAACTGGCATGGAGAAAGCTGGGGCAGGAGTTCAATTTGGGCAACACGAATCTACCGACGATAGCCTTCACTTTGAAGACGGCATACTACAAGAACCTCGCGTATGACTACATCGATGGAATAGAGCTTTATTAGTGAATTTCTAATGGTATCTCACAGGGCGTACGAGATATCGACCATTCACAAGAAAACACCACCGCCAAAGGAAATACTTGAGGACGTGTCTGCCGCGGGAGGCGATCTGCTGAATCGGACGGTGGAGAGCTACGCTGCAACAAGAGGAAAGGGACTGCAGGATGTGGATGACGGAAGTGACACGGAGCAAAGAACTCCGAAGGAAGAGAAGATGGACCTCGACGAGCCAACCAGCGGTGGGGGAAGAGTCACCAGGGGTCTACGCCAGGCGCCACCTCAACGAGTCCTGTTCCAACCAGAAGTCTCATCACGGCAAACAAGGCACTCTTCGGGCAATGCTTCTTCCCCTCAGCCTCCTGCTTCTTCGACAACTGCTTACAACAACCTGGCATCGAATCCTAACAGTGCATCTTTCAATATTGACAAATACGAGCCGAGGGCGCAGATGCCATTGACCCTTCGCCCCGTGGTCACACCTGGCAATAATCGTTCACTCTTTGAGAAGCTAAGAAAGGAACGCCTCGCGCAAAAGAACGGGATCATCGACTCGAACTCGAAGCAACCTCACCCCAAAGTTCCTGGTGGTATGCATTTCTCCCATTGTTTGATGGGCAATTGCTGATTGTTCAGATGACTTTCCGGGGCCCAACATCTATCTTCGCAACCTCAGGTCATTACAGAGCGGCATATTCGAAGAACAAAGATCAGCTTTGCATCATTTCGTCAAGTACTCCTACATGCAAGGAGAAAAGTACAAGTTCCACGAGTTCCCTGGCGTAGCAGAAGCGCTACTGAACAAGGCTCTAGAGGTCACCGGCCTCTTCTACGGTGTCGACTGGGAACTCAACTTTGATGACAACCCCGCAATGAATGGCTCTAGGACACTCGATGCGGTCCATGGCACTAAAGACATACTGGAAAAGATCAAATTATTCAAAGACAATCCCGTTGTTGATGGGTTGGAAACTGAGGAATTTACGCACAAGCTTACACTTATCATTGAAGCCACCTTGGTCATCCGGAATCTAGTCATGTCTCCAGACAACGCACATTTTATATCGGGACTGCCTACACTACGTGATCTCGTCTGCGTCATCCTGACCCTACCGCCCGTAGGGTCAGTTGTGGAACTGAAACACTACGCCCTGGAAATTGCAGAGCAGCTCACCATGTATTTCTCACTGGCATCTGATGACCCTCTCTACGTCACCCTCCTCGATCAGCTTGAAAGTTTGGACCGTGGCACCATCATAACGGCTCTCCGAGCTATTGGTCGCATCTCGATGAATCTGGAGGAAAACAATCGTCTCCGGGATGTGCCAATTTCAACCGTGAAGAGAATCGCCGACTATACATTACTTGACGATGAAGAGCTGGTAGGAGCTTCTTTGGACTTCCTCTATCAGTACACTGCGAGTCCCGATAACGTGGAAATTATGACAAAGAGTATTGATCTGGTTGAATTCGTGAATCAGTTGGTTCGACTTCTCAATCATGGGGCAACATGGATTCAGAACAGATCTCTCACTAAACCAGCGGTTTCGGACCCTGCACCTACAGAAATCCCAGACACTCCCGCAGATTTATTCGAAGAATTACAGAAGTTTGAAGAACCTCAGCGTAGTTCGAAATGGTATGACTCTTCTCACTCTCTACACCATTCGTCTTCTGCGGTCCTGACATTGTCCACAGGCTTCGCTGCTGCTTTGAAGAGGATCTCAAAGGCGAAGTCACACAGATACAGCTCTGGCAGGCTTATCAAAAACGCTTCGTTGACTCCACACGCGCCCTCCTACCAGCCGCTGAATTCATCAAGAATGTCTCCAATACGTTCACCAATGCAAACGCACAAGTCATTCACGGGCCGCAAGCTAAGTTTATTATTAAAGGCATCCGACCCCGCAAAGTGCCTTGTAATCCAAGCGGCCAGCCTTACCACCGTTGCTTATGGCATGATGAGAATGGATCAGAATGTGGGGCGTTCGTCTTGACTTCCGAAAAGTTGTTCAACCATATCCTCATTGTCCATTGTGACATTCCACGCACGGAAGACGGGAAATTCGCACCTCAGTCCACAGGGAAGACTTATCACTGCCGTTGGCCTGGCTGCAAGAAATTTGGAAGAACTGGCACGGACTCACCGGCCCTGCTCGGACACCATATCAGGGTGCATCTACCCAGGAGTACGAACAACAGCGATGGCAATAGCCAGCCCGCCGAATATGGAACGTTTGTAGGCCTGATCACTCAGGTAGACGAACGTGGAGATGCAGCAGGCCTTCCCCTTACCAGCGTCCTGGTACTTCGCAACTTAGCGAGGAATCTGGCGCGGGTCCCTGTGGACGAGGATGGGGATGAGGCAGACACGTGGATGAGCCGTGTCTTTAGCCCGATCAAGTCCGAGCTATTCTTTATCTTGACGTACAACAAGGCTCTGGCTCCATATTTGTACGACTTGACAGGCATCATCTCCTCTGGCGGGGGTTAGAGGCGTCCATATCAGTATATCATCCCGGGGCATCAAGTCATAGGCGCACGGGAACGTTGTTAACATTACGGAGTCGTTCACCGAATTTTGCGGTATTCGTGCACTAGAAAGGACTGGCAAGCGTGGAGTTGGTGGGCCCTGGATTTCCGACAAATATCTATAGATTAGCTCCAGTGATGGCTGGTGGACGCCACTGAAGTCAAAAAGTCCAATGATGCATCATTAGCACGTCCCAATTCTCAACGACTTGGTATATTTTGGGTGTCCAGTTACGTTCCCGAGACGCTCTGTCTCCCCTTAAACTTCAGGTTCCTCCATATTAGCTGCCAAACGTCCTTTCCGCCACGGCTGGCGGCATCCGCGCCTAGATAAAACTGCTCCTCGATGGCTCCTCTATTCTCTCCACCTGCTAGTTTGACCAGATTGACAGGCGTCCAACCACCCTTCTGCAAACGCCTAAGCTCGCCATAGCGCGCCTTCACCAGCTTTGGGCCACCGTACCAATTCATCTTCGAGATGTAGAGTTCTGTCGATGTGGGCAGGTTGCGTACAAACTGGAGCAATGCTTCCCGCGAGTGCCTTGCTGATAGTGGAAGCTGCAGGTGTACAGTACTAACGAAGGCGCGGGTGGTTGGATGAACGAAGGAGAAGGGAATCAGGCCAGTCACAATAGCTTTAGAGAAGTAGAAATCTCAGTAAAGATGCAGGAGACGGAGCATGGGTACATAAATGGATGAGAGAAGCGGAACCCAGAACAAGGTCCGTAATTCACTAAGACTTACCAATGCCGACCATATGTAAGGGTACATCAGGAGCTTGGAAGTAGGATGGTGCTACCACGAGAGCGGAGAATGCAAACAGAATCACGGTGCTCAGTTTGAGACATCCAATGAAGACGATTCTCCCTGTGCCAGCATGAAAGACCAGCAGACGCTCAGGGTAGACTTCAAGAATTAGCACAGTCCGTAACAGAGCCTTCAGCGTGGCGAACACGTACCTGGCTTCCCTGGCGCCTCGCCGACGGATTTTATTTTAGGCGCATCCTCATACGTGCGCCGCGAGGTGCTAAATAGACGTTTGATAGGCCGCTGATGCTTAACTGGGGATATAGGTTGATTTGCACGAGCAATACATCTCAAAAAAGGCTTCTGGACATAGTGCAAATGACGAATTGAACTGAAGGGACGGAGGGAGTGGGTATGCCGCGTATTGCAGAAGAGCAATTTGTAAAGTTGGTTAGTTGGGATTGACATACTGTGCCTTGCACCCGGAAGCGGTAGGGCCAAGTGGATGGAGGTCGAGGTCAACGTCGATATAACGCAATTTTCTGTTTGTATGCGTAGCGGAAAGGTCGTCAAGCAAAGACAGCGTTCAGGGCCGCTATACTATCGAGCTCGCATCACATAGCCATCTATTGACTCGAGTATACCAATGACTGGGTATAAATTGTGTACTGTTACGATGATGCTCCAGACACACAGACGATTTTGCGTTCGTCATTTGTTTCCCCAGATTTGGTAAAGTCTTGGCGATATACGAATGAGTGGTGAGTCGTAAATCTTGCCGATCTTTCCACTACCAACTCGGACAGGACGAATATGGGGCGGCTCGGAAGTGGACAAAAATTTACAGCATACATTGATCATTGGCATGAAGTAAGGGATCTACGTTTTGAATTATACAGGAAGCTCTTCGCTTTGAAGAGGTACAATTGCCCCGGCAGTGATCCACTATTTCTTCTTCTCCTCTTCTTTCGGCGGCTCCGGCTTTGGTGTCGGCAACTTGAACTACATGTATGTAAGCAGGACGCTTTGTCGCCACATATCCAGGGTGACTTACAGTATCGGGTGTGCGGTCGTGCCCTGGACCAACCTGTTCCCAAGCAGATGTGCCACCTAAGAAAGTTAGCATCCAGTATCTGGCCTCGATATCCTGGTATATCACGGAACATACCCTCAAAGTTACGAAGAGCTTGGGTCATTTCCAAAGGCTCGACCACAATTCTCTTCTTCTCCTCGTCGTAGCGGATCTCAGTGTACCCGGTCAAGGGGAAATCTTTCCGCAGCGGATGTCCATCGAATCCGTAGTCGGTCATGATGCGTCGCAAATCTGGGTGTCCAACGAAAAAGACGCCGAACAGATCATATACTTCTCTCTCGTACCAATTCGCCCCATCATAGAGATCGGTGATGCTAGGAACCGGCGCTGCTTCATCTGCGTACGTCTTGACACAGATTCTCGAGTTGTAGCGAATGCTGAGGAGGTGGTAGACCACCTCGAACCGTTGATCGCGTGTTGGATAATCGACAGCAGTGACGTCCGTGAGTTGTGTGTATTCAGCGGCGGTATGGTATTTGAGGAACGTAAACACGGGAATGACGCCAGAAGGAGGAATATAGATGGTAAGCTCATCCTTCCACACGGAGAACTGCTGAATGTATTTTGGCAGACATGAGAGGAGGTATTGACCGTAGGTGTGGAGGCTCTGCGACTTTTCCTCGTACTTGTCTGCCGGGTTGACAATGGGAGCATGCAGTTTACCCAAAGCTGGACGCCATGTTAGCAATTTTAAACTACCATACACTATCACAAGCTGACATACGTGGACGTTCCGCAAATCGCATATTGGGCAACGCATCTTGAGACGCAATTGTCTTGTGCCGTATGGAGGTTGCTGCAAGGCTCCTGGCAGCTGGCCGGATTGATGGCCGGGACGCCGCCGCCAACAGGCGGCTGCCACTTGATCTCATAGCCATCTCTGGCCAATTTCCCCCGAGCGATGACCTTTGTTGGCCTTCGACAGCAGTTTCGTCCGTCCGTCACGCTCCCGTTAGAGGGGAGTGCTGTTCCTGCTCTGCTCTATTCGTAGTCAATGCTGTGCGTCGGTACTTCGTACATGGGTGCATCGCGCATACACCTCGAGCTTACGTAAACCAGCGCTAATCCGGATATGGTTCTTAGCCTCAAAAACAGCCAACGGATCCTTAAACTGCCCGTCTTTCATCTCCGTCTCCTCAGTACAACATCACCAGCGTTTGTTTCGACCTTGCGCTCTTGTGATTATCGGGTTTTTAAGTGCACATCCTGGCGTTTTGAGGGTTTTTGGCACGTCTCGGATCGTCGTCCCGCTTTCTTTCGTCCCCCGCTCGTCCTCCCCTTCCACTTCTCGCCGTGCGCGTTACCTCGCCCGTTATGGCGCCACAAGATACCTTCCTCGACGATGCGTTCATGGACGAGGATGACAGCTGGTATGTTTTTAACATCTTTCATATTGATTTCACTAATCTAATGTGCGGGCTAGCCCTCTCTGTGTCGAGGAGTTCGACATCACGGATAAAGGGTTCAAACCGTGCCCATGCGGCTACAGAATATGCTCGTTCTGCTACCACAATATCCGGAACAATATGAACGGTTTATGCCCAGCGTGTCGGCGGCCTTATGACGACAAAAATATAGAATGGAAGGTCGTTAGTCCTGAAGAGTAAGCTTCCTACACCCCTTCCGCTGTCGTCATGTGTGGTCTGGCAGAATCCGGTTCTGATCGATGTCTTGCAGATACAAGGCTCAAGTACAGGCACAGGCCAAGAAGAAAGCTGTCGCGAGGCAAAAAGAGGTTCAAAAGCGCGAAGCAGAGAGCCAGAGCCGTAAACATCTTGCGGGGCTGCGGGTGGTTCAAAAGAACCTTGTGTATGTGGTCGGTCTCACGCCGCGGATACGGGAGGATGAGCTGTTACAGACTTTGCGTGGGGAGCAGTACTTTGGTCAATACGGCAAAATCGTCAAGATCGTTGTCAGCAAACCAAAAGAGGGCTCGCATGCGAATCAACCGATGGGTGTCTACGTCACATTTGCTAGAAAAGAAGACGCTGCCAAATGTATACAAGCTGTGGATGGTTCGGAGAACGGCGGACGGACGTTACGGTATGTTGTTCATCCGATTGTGTTTTCATTACTGATTTTTTTCAGAGCGCAATACGGTACGACCAAGTATTGCTCAGCGTATCTCCGAAACGAGCCATGTCCGAATCGTAATTGCATGTTCCTACACGAGCCTGGCGATGAGAATGAGAGCTTCACTCGACAAGATCTGTCTTCCATTAACTCGGCATCTACTCAACGTCCTGCCCAGCCGGCTCCCTCAAGCTTGTCCGCTGCAGGTGCGAGCACTCCGCAACAAGCACAACAGACTATCCAAGCTCCTCAACCACAACCGCCGGTACAGCAATCACACCCGATTGCCGCGGCTACACATACAATGAGTCGCCAGTCCAGCAAAGAGGGCACGGTCGACAGTGGTGATGGATCGGCGCTCCCGTCTACTGCCAGCTGGGCAAACAGAGGATTACAACAGAGCAGGAGGAGTAGCCAAGCGGCCAGCCTTGCAACTGCCAGCCCTAGACCCCAAAATGCTACGATCTCAGCCCAGCAATCCTATTCTGCGTCCGAACTCCAGGATACTTCTTCTACCGCGCCACCGCCCCCTAGGTCAGATGCTCTAGCGTCGCCTGTTACGCAACCAACGACTACTACAACTGGGTCCTCTTTGCCCGTGCGTTCGCCGACGCCGCCCGCGCTCGCGGCTCTCCTCAAGCCTCTCAGCAAAGATTGGGTGCCATTTGAGTTCCATGAGTCGATGTTCACCTCAGAAGAGTTGAAAGAGTTAGACAATTATCTACCGATGTGGGACGATAATGGTGGTGTCATACGACGCCTTAAGCATGAAACCGAGGAAGAAGAGCGCAGAAAGCGTGAAGAAGAGGCGCGGACAGCGGTACAAGCTGCCTCCGAAGCTCTCTCGGAGGATCAGCCTGAGGCAGGCAGTTTACAGCTAGGCGGGGAACCGGAAGCCAAGTCAGAAGGCGGCCGAATCGTTGGTCACTCTGGTGACCTCCAACTGTCTGCAATTCAGCCTCCTTCTCAAGCAATAGGCAGCAGTAGCTTTTCCAATTTTGGCCAGGGCAACTTGGCTAGCAGTCTGCCCCGTGGCTTAACGCCTTCGCAGCAGCAGCAATTGCTCTTGCTCAAATCCAGCAGTCCTCAGTCAGCAAGCTTCTTGGATCAGGTACCCCAGCAACAGTCTGGCTTATTTCAGGGATCCAACCAGCAGCTTAGTGCCCAGGCCCATGCCAGGCAAGCTTCTCGCTATACCTTCGCCAATGACACAGCATCCGCGTCTACTGCCGTCAAACCTGCTGCCAATGCCAAGCTTATGGCACAACAGTCTGCTATGATGCCTCCTTCAAATCACCAGTTGCCACAGCACCAGCCGTTAGGCAATCCACCGTACGGGGGCACTATGCAAGGTCCACCTCCCGGGCTTAAGTCTACAGGCACGCCCCCTGTTGGTCGAGTCCCCGGTTTCGGGCAAGGCCATGGCTTTGGAGCAGGTCAGACTTTCGGTGTTAAAGAGAACAATGAAGAGATGGTGCGGAATTTGCTTCGCGGCCGGAGTGCAGGACCAAGTGGTGGGAGTCAGGCTCTGGAAGCGGGAAAGCGTGAGTTCAATTTTCCTTTTCTTCAACACCACCAATATCCCTCAGCTTCGTCTACACCTGCCCCTGCGCCAGGCCTCTTGGGCTCGCTCTATGGGCCACAGCCTGGAGCCTATCAGGACCCTGGACTGCAGAAACAAAAGAAGAAGGGGAAGAAGCACAGGCACGCTAACACTTCCTCCTCTGGCGGGGGTGGTGTAGTAGATCTTGCGGACCCGAGTATCTTGCAGGCACGGATGCAGCCACAAGGTGGTGCTGGCGCAGGTCAGGGTGTTTACGTCGCTCAAGGACAAGGTGGGTACAATGCGTCCAATGCGATGTATGGTGGTGGCTTCGGGAGGTGGTGATTCCTCGCTTAATGCACAATTCTGTTTCATCCGGTGGCCACGATTCTTTCCTCTAGTTTGCTGTTGTCCAGGTTTCTGGTCGAGCATGGATTCGAACTACTACCCTTTTTTCTGAAGCATGAGCAATACCCAAGGAATGTGGGCTTTGGGTGCCTCAGGCGTTTGCATGTCTTCTCAATTTTCTTTCAGCGTCCGCACTTCTTGGGATAAGCGGAGTCATCAAAGCCGTTCCTGTCTTTTTAGGGATCTTACGGTATCGGCATCATGCGGTTTCAGCGGGTTCAGATCACTCATCGTCCATACGCATCATCGTCTTCGTCGTGGCCACCCATGTACGTTAAATCCCCATCTTTGTGGCAGGCAAAAAAGCCTTGGTTCTCACATTTGATCAAGCTTCCCCTTGTCCATGTTCCTGGTCCGAGACGACCTTAAGACGATGATTGCGGATGTTGTGAGATGAAGAACCCCTGCGGGCCGTCCTTTCCAATGCCTTATCGAGTATGCTTCGGTGTCGAGGACTCAACCCTTTGTATTTGCCTAAACCTGGATGAGCCGGATGATGGCGTCTACACTTGTTATATGCTTTTGCTCCCTCCTATTGCATGAAACCATGCATGGTGTCCTACGAGTCACTTCAGTAAATGGCAATACGCTAACTGGCAGTGAGTCTAGGTGATGGAGAGCTTGTGTCAAACCTTCACACCGTCGGGCAGGCTAGCAGTGTCGATTTGCGACCCATCGCAACACGTATGTCACATGTATATCAAGGTATATCAATACTGACACTGAGTATAGCTCCTGGCCTGCCTCTTCCAAATCGCCGGCCACCGGAATTTCCACCGTTCGAAGCATCCTCTAAGTCTGAATCCGCTTCTGCCTCTGCCATTACTCGACCTCTTGTCGCGGTCACACCTGCTTTACCGACGTTGTCTCATGCACCTTCCCCGGCACCGACTCAAATCGCTCGAGAAAATCCCAAGAAGGACACCCCGAAGACACAAAATGTGTTGGCCGCCCCTTCGTCCAGCAGTCCCTCAGATCATGCTGCTACCGCTCCTGGGCAGAAGTCGGCAGGGCTGCACCCTAGCCCTGATACAGTGGGTTTTCTTAAAGCACAGGCTGAGGCCATGAAAGTGGAAGAGAAATATATTAAACCGGCGGAGGTGAGCACACAAGTGGATCTTGGACTGGATAATTGAATGGTCTAACTCGAGTAGGAGTCTCCAAAGCCAGGTGCTAAAGAAAGCGACAAGCTGCCGGCGAGAAAAGACAGTCGTCCGAATGTCCAAGTCTCGGTGACAGGATCACCGTCTAAGGAGAGCAAGCGTCAACATCCTGGAAAACTGGACATCGCGGCAGTCAAGGAATCATCAGCCAAACAAGCTCAACCTGCCTCGACAACCTCAACACCGGTCAAATCTGATACCCCCAGCAAAGATGCTCGCAGTACCGCCGCTGCTAGCGGACCTTCAAGGCCCGGGACTCCATCTAGAAACAGCGCCTCTCCTGCTCCACGGACTCAGCATCGTGTGCTCCGTGTAGTGGATACTCCTAAAGACGAACCGTCGGCACCCCCGTCTATTGCAGCGGCAACTGGCGCCCTACCTACTAGCACGCAACCGTCGCGTCAACCGAGTATTGCATCCATCAATCGCCCTTCCACTCCTGGTGTTGAGTTCATCTCGGACAATGCATCCATAGCTTCTACGTCTTTGTCGCGCACCAGTTCTCCCCCTCCCTCAAAGGTGGGGTCTGCGCCTGTCAGGACCAAAACCAAGAGCCAAGCGAAAAAAGAACGACAGGAGCGGGCGAAGGCTGCTGACGAAAACAAGGCGGTCGACGAACCTGTCAGCAAAGCTCCTGCAGATGAGCCGGTTCGTGAACCGATTATCGGAAGGAAGAAAAAGCAAAAGAAGCCGGTCGGTAGTGGAACCTCAACCTCGACCCCTGCTGGTAGCCGGCCGGCCTCCCCCACTATCGAAGAAAGTGGTAAAGCAACTCCAGATAAGACCCAGCAACCTCCAGTGGTTGCGCCTGTGGAAACAAAGAAAACTGGCAAGAAATCAAAGGCGAAAACGACTGTTGACCCTGTCCCTCTCGAAGCTTCTGCTTCTGTCAAGGATGTGGAGGACAATTTAAGCCTGGGTTCTATTCTCAGCTCGGTACACAGTGATCCAGCCTTTGACCTTAGCAAACTCTCCTTTTACCAGCCTCCCCCAGGTTTAAACTACCGTTGGAGCTTCAGCAAGGAAGAACTTGAACAGTATGGTCGAAAGCATGTTCTTACGAAGGACCACCAAGCCCAACTTGCTCGAGGAGAACCGGTTCACCTGGGTGGTACCGACGGCTTGCCACGCTGCCTCGTCACACCTAAGAACGAGTGGTTTGTAGGACTAACTCCAGAACAAGAGGATCGTGTCGTGTTGCTAGAAAAAGAATTGGAGAAGTATGTGGGACCTGCGAAGTTCCATCCCAAAAAAGGGGCGTCCGACAACCTGGATCCCGCCCTTGGCGGCCGAAAGGTGACGGTCACGCCTCCATACACGTTCTCCGATTCTGTGGCGGACAGCATTGCCAGCGTTTGGAAGTACGACTCGATGTCGGCCGCCGCCATGGGGCCGTTTGTGGGTTCAGACCATGAGCTAGTGGGAGGGGCCGGCCCACTTAATTCAACACATGATGCCTCCTATAACTTAGCAAATGGAGCCATAACGCCGCCTGTGCCATCCGTCGAGGAGTCGGAGAAGGCGTGGTTGGCTGCCAAGAAGGAGGCTGAGGCGATGACGAAGAAGCTCGAGCAGTTGCAGAAACGCAACAAGAGGCTCGTGGAGCAGGCCATGTCTAAGAATTGACTACCGATGCTGGCTGTGGCCTTTGTAATATTAGCCTGGATTGAGCTATGGATATCTGACCATCTCCATCGCCAGCAAACTTGTATTTAAGGTCTTATGCATCACTTGGCGTCGGAGGGTGCTCGTACTGGATGTCATAGGCGGCTATTTGATTTTTTTTGGCGTTTGGACACTTGGGCGTCAATGTGCGGCATGTCTGCTATTACCAGCGCTAGGGCGGCAGTAAGGGGCGTGGCGGAGCCTCCGAATTGTACTGTTGCTCTTCAGAGGTCCACGGACGGGTTAGATCACTCCTCCAGAAACAATCATCAAGTAGTGTGTATGCAGCACCAATCTGAACACCACATGATCCTGCGTCCACGAGTCGTAGAGCCTCCATGAGACAATCTGCCAAGCTTCGCTTATCCCAGAGCTGTTGCTTATATACCTCAAAGGAGGTGTGGATGCACCATATTAGCATGCTTGAAGATCATGAAATGTGAAAGAGAGACGCGCATGGCCCAATGGTTACACGTATGTTGAGAAGTGGAACTCCATTGCATCTGGAAACGATTCTCCACGGGTATGGCGCATGAAGATCTACCGCTTGTGTACTAATACACTCTAATAACACAGGTCTATGCAGACAGATAATTGGAGACCCGCGAACGCCTGAGCAAAACCCAAACCGTACCATAGTCCCCAATGCATTATCCAATCCCATTACTCCGCCCTTGCTGCTCCTACATTATTAGCTCCGCCTCTTCCCCGACCTCCGCCTCTACTAGATCCACCTCTAGCTTTACCACCCCTGCCTCTCCCCCGCGACCCGCCGCCCCTTCTTGCGGCAGCGTTGCGCTCCCGTTCCTCCTCCTCCATGACCCGCCTACTTTCCTGATCCCACCACTGTTGGAACTCCTGTTCCTGCTGAATTTCCTGAAGCGAGCGTTTAGCCGCCGCCTCGCGGATGATGTCTTTCTCTGCTTGTTGCTGTGAAAGAATGTCGGCCATACTGAGCTGCAATGAAGGCTCGGATGGAGTCACAGGCTGCGTATGCCGAACGGACCGGACGGCGGGAACGGCCGGAGGTGGTGTGCTCTGCGCTGGCTTGAAACCTTTAACTGGCGTAGGTGATGGCCGGATTGATGGTGACGGTGCCGAACCCTTTGGGGTAGGCGGTGTTTGTTTCATAACACTTGTAGACGAGACAGACCGTTGTTGATTACCAGCTGCTCTTGCCTCGGGGCCAACGGGAGGGGTCTTCGGACCGATCGCGCCCGGGTTGGCAATTGTTTGACGCATGGTGAGAGGGCGAGTGGGGGCTGCAGGGCGTGCTGTCGGGGTGCCTTGCGCTTCCTGGCCCAGCAGATTCTTCAGTGACACCGTCGGCCCATTTGGCGCAGCCTGCCATGGCGAGCCAGGGCTCTTCGTGGATCCTCTCTCACCAGGCGCAACTGGCTTGTTCTGCTGCGACTGCTGCTGCTGTAGCAGTTGCTGCTGGCGCTTCCGTTCCTTCTGCGACAGTTTTGGTCCGGTGGTAGTTAGGTTTGTTTCTTTCGTCTTGTCCTGCAATGAGAAACCCAACGAAATGTTCGAAGTCCTGCTTGATGATGCTTGAGACATGATTTCTTTCATACCCAGTTTCCCAGAGTTTAGAGAAACCGAGCCCCATGCTTTCGAGGAGTTTGTTGCACCACCAACTGCGGGAGATCCTAGCGAGAGTGGATCGCCTACTAGTCCGGGGAGTTTCGCAGCCACCGGTAACGCTAGAGGAGACGGTGGGCTGGCCAGAGCTTCTCCTCCAGCCGGAGATAACGGCTTGCCCCTTGAATTATACCAAACATCCGCCTTTGGCATGCTTGACCCTAAGCTCCCATACCTCGGGGACGGAGGAACAGAGGAATCGATTGCTCTTGCCTTTGGAGAAGTCACGCCAGAATGATATCTGGATGGCGTCTCCTCATCATCCTCATCCATGACGAAAGGCAAATCGTTGGTAGACGCTTTGGGCTTCAGAACTGGGCTAGTTGACGGCCGCTTAGCCTCTTTGGAAGATTTCCGTCTGGTCTTTGCTTGCGATGGTGACGAGGACAAACCCTCGAAGCTGCCGACCTTTGTCTTGAAGGAGCTAGAGAGACGCTGGTCTTCCTCGGTTTGTCGTGCCTTGAACGTCATGCCATCGATTTTGGCTTGTCTGTTCTGATCCATAGCTGCTGCTAGTTCTGGGTGCCGTTCGAGTAGCAATGCTTCTGCTCTGCCGCTCTTTGCTATGGGTAAACAATTCAGCTGATTCGCTCTGACCACTTGATCCAGCTCCTCTAAAAGATCTTCGTCAAGCTCATCGAGTAAACTGTGTCATCATAAGCGATCCTGTCCGGCTATTGACACAAAAGAAGGATGCCCACCCGTTTTCCAACAGTGCTTCAAGGTTGAGGCAAATATACTCCAACCCGGCGTCTTTGAATTCGGTCACGGCGCACGGCGCGACGGCGTTCAGCAGCTGACATACGTTCCGAAGATTGACTGTGAAAGTTAGTTCACAACCCCGATTGCAGTATCAGAACCATCCACGCACCAAAGCGGCCAAGCACTTTTTGGCAGACCTGGGCCAACCTGTCCAACATCAATTCGTTCGCCACTGACATGACTTCCATTATCAGATCCAGAAACTCGTCCAGGTCATCAGTGACAATATCATCGAACATCTCTTCCCCACAATCCGCATACAGGTAGCGAAGGACGAGATTAAATATTCTGGGTTCAATGTGCTTCAGGTCCACGTGGATCGCTTCAGACGGTTCCTGAATGAGTTCACGCCTCGAAGTCAACCATCGACCACCAGCACGGCCCATGAAGAGACCCTCAAAGAAAGGACAACGTTGGCAAACCAGGGCGCTGTGGACTTTCGCGTAGCCGCCGGCGAGATCTACCTGCACATCTCCATCCGTGAAGAAAACCGGATCAAGGATCGCTCGATCTAGATCAGAGTGCAGAGCTGGCTCCGGTTCAACCATAACCCTAACTGCAGCTTCAAGACCACGCATGTCCAGTCGAGATGCTATTTTCATAAGTTCTGTGCGGACTTGACGATACCGGAAGGCTAGTTTTGGGGCATGCCGTGTGTAATGCCAGACATCAACGACACTGTCCTGATACACATAGAGGACAAAGTTCAGTAAAGTAATAAGATCTGCCCCTTGAAGAATGAGCTTTCGGCGGGCATTGCCTGTCTTTTCAATAGACAGAATGTCCGGCAGTGAAAAGGCTCCATTGTCGTCAAATTCCCGGAATGCTCTTCTCAAGATCAAACTTCTGCCGCTGAGCATAAAGCCATGAACCGGCAAATACACGTCGGACACTGTACTGACAATGTCGACATCACGTTCTTTGAGGCGAGACATTGCGGCTAGATCTCCGTGAAGTTGTGGTCTGTTATCATCCTCGTCTCCCGAGTCAAGGCGGACTCCTTCATCGGCCAATCCATGTAGAGGGGAAAGTGCAGCTAAGTCCTGCCAAAGCGTCCTGTCATCCACCGAAATCTGAGTCTGTGCTACATCGCTCGTTTTGCTGATTGCAGCACATGCCCCGTACGCATTACTTCTAACCTTCGTCACGTTTGTGAGGTTCGGTACTCTTGCAGCTTTGTAATCTTTGGACTTGTAATCACCAGTCTTAGAGACGCTGGCATCCTTGATCTTGGCTCTTTTGACACGTCTCCACACAGTGCCAGCGGCCGTGCAGAAAATCAGCGATCCGTCCTGACCAACATCGATGTCTGTTACAGCAGATTGATCGTTTCTCAAGTACCATACTTGGCGTGGCTGGGACAGCGCATTGCGGATCTTCGTGGGATTAGTGGTAGAGCTCGCAGTGGGTCCCGTTTCACTCTTTTGGCCGACATTCAGCGTCCACACTTCGCCCATCTTTGACATAGCCGCAATCGTGTCCCCACCAGAAGCAATTTTTGTAATATGGTTCGGCGTTGCATCGTACCTAGTGGAGCGGAATGTGTCGAATCCTGGGAGTGAAAAGCCTATCAAAGGGAAGGGAACTTTGGCATAGCCATAATTCGCGAACACCCACACATCGTGATTTTCAAGGAGACATATCGTCGCCCTGTCTATAGCGGAAACCATCGTGATAGGCGTCGAGAACAGCGCTGCGGCCACTCTCCTTGGTATAGTTTGCATCTCTAAAGACCGGGCATCAGAGTCGACCAACCCTAGCTGGCCTTCGTTCTTCCCGAAGGTAAATAACGAAGTCTCGGTATGTACCACCGAATGGATTCTGGACGCCGCTGCGCCGATTATCAACTCCCGTTTCAACGGGCCAAAAATCTGTCGAGGCAATAGCTGGATGGGTTCCTCATCTTTCAAGCTTGGTTTAGGCAAAGTGTAACCCAACTGTCCATAAGTATTTGTACCCCATGACAATATCTCTCCATCGTCTGTGACGGCCAATGTATGATTCTGGCCCAGTCCAACACTCACTACCCTCTTTCCAGAAAGTGCACCTCCCTCAATGCATGTGAAGTTGAACCTTGTTGTCTCATCGCCGGTGCCCAGTCTACCTCCAGGACCGAACCCACATATGTACAGATTGCTTTCCGGATCCGCTGTGATCACAGCTGTGTGAAGTTTCGACATAGCCACGTCATGGATCAGTAGTGGTCGGTGCCGTATAAGAGTGGGTAGGCATGACACGGCTTTTGAGGGCACAAATCCAGAGCCAGACATGTCCTCTTCAATCGGAGCGGTTTGAGGCCGGTATTCGAGATGCTCACGGTAAAACCTGTGAAGTAGATGTTCCGGTCTTTTAAGCGTAATCCGTTCCGGGTATTGTCTATCATCCTCGTTCCCAAATCCAAGTGTTAGATTTTTGTTACTTCCAAATGTGAAAACCTCGTCGCCTTCCGCAGATGCAGATGATGACCTCCGCCTACGGGGTCGATCGCTATTGAGGCCAGCTGAATCGGCGTACCCATCATCTTCTTCGTCCTCATCGCGCCTCGTTCCCCATTGTGACCTTTCGTGATTGAGCAGTCTATTTGCTACCGTCGCATTATAGACCTCGAAAGGGGTGTTTCCCTCCTTGTCCTTTATCTTCACGAGCCCTCCGGTGTGTATCAACCCCAATGGGCTGTGACCCACGTCGTTCCTTCTGTCCCGGAACACGATCAAGCGTGCGACGGCCACGTTGCCAAAGTACAGCGCCCGGTGTAGTGCAGTCCAGCCGCTTTCCAGGTCCTGAACATATAAGTCTATCGAAGGATGCTCTAGTAGAGATCGGGCAAATGGAATGGCGCTCTCGGACACATTTGATGCGATATGGTGTAACAGAGTCAAGCCGTGGTCATCTTTTGCATTGATAGTAGATCGATTAAGGACCTGACCAGCATTCTGACCCCGCCCGCCAGAAGCAGGTGTGTTCGGTATAGTCCAAGAACTCTTCCGGTTCTTCGGCGCCAGTTCTGGAGAACTCATGGGGTGATTATGGCTGCCCCCGCCACTGGCCGCCCTGCCAGCACCGCTTTTCTGTGCATATGGGCCGCTGCCGGCATCCGCCAACACGCGTCGAAAGTTATCGACGTCATCTTCCAGATAGTATTTCCACAGATAGGCGCTCATAAGACGGTAACCGGAGCGATAGGACAAGCTGCCCTCGCTCCAGATGAAGCACCTCGCTGTGACCTCCTAGGATCACGGCGTTTTTAAAGGTGCGCGGCGCGAAGGGAAGATCTTCGCAGTGGTAGAACACGGCTAGATGGTTGGCAAAGACCTGCAATCGAAAGAGTCCACGCTTCCGTTCTGACAGGGGTTGTGTTGCGAAACTGGGCGAGTTTGCCTCTGACCGTGACTGTACTTTGCGATAGCTGAAGAAGCGCTTATCGGAGATAAAGGTTGGAAGCGTTGATGGTCCTTGACCGGTCTGTGAACGATGTTCGTGTTCGAGAAGTGGGCTTGTCTGGGAGTGACTGACAGTTGCAAGGATGGTATCGCGGGATCGATGCTGCTGAAGACTTCGCGGCCACGGCGGGGTTTATGCTGCTTGATGACAGAATCATACTGTCAAAGGGCACGGGAAGCTGGTGGGAGACGCGCTGGCCAATCACAAGCCATTGCGGATTCCACCTGCCCTACGGTCACCAACCGTTGGTCCAACGTCGTGGAGTCCGTGACAGTCAATTTCCACAACATCATGCCCTGGAATGTCACCTCGAAGTCGCTCAGATGATAGATATGTTGCGATGCAGATGCTCCTATTATTATCCTACATTTCTCATAGAGTTTGGAAACAATAACTTTCTCTCACGTGTGCACTTCGCGCCAGCGGGCTAAAGTGGGCGGTGTGACAAAGCCAGGCCTCACCGGCATGCCACGGACGCAGACAACCGGTCGTGCTCTAATCCGTAGGATCCTCGACATCAATATTCACTCCACGCAAATCATTGGCCTGTACCTAATCTATATCTTGACCCTCAAGCCATTCAACTCATCCAGGTATGGATACTAGAAGTCATGTGGTCCTGCTTGGATGCAAGGTCCTAATGGTCGAGTGCCGCATGTGTGAATGACGGTCTTGAACAGTGGAATGAGTCTGATTCACTTCTCAACTGGGATTCCTGCTACCTTTCAGGCTCATTTTTCTCGTCATGTTGCTCGGTGAATGCAAGTCAGTCGTTAGGGACCATGTTCCCTTCCAACGTTAAGTAGAGATTCTGGAGCTGTCACACAGAGCAATATAGGCTTCGTTCTCTAACCGGGCTACAATAGCTCAATTATAAGGCGGAATATTCTCCTTTGCCCTTTCAATAACATAGGAGAAGCCATCATAGCTTGCAAGCGATGCGATTCCAACAACATGCTCTTGGTCAAACATTAACCTCTAATCCTCGCTGCTGGTCAGATCCCACGGGTTGGCCGAGCGGTATGAATCGACCGTCCAATAGGATATACAGAGACTCTCGTATCGCTGTATCCGCGGACCTGCCGCAAAGGGCAGGATATTGAGCAAATGTATGGGAGGATGATGGCTGTGGGCTTTGAGCAGGGCAAACGGTCACATCCGAAGGCAGCGAGTGCACCAGCCAATAATCGGGGGACGATAGACCCCAGGATTGGATTACCGTTTACAGCTGATAAGCCAAGGTTGACAGTATGTAAAACCTGTGACTATCAATAAGATCGCTGCCTCCGGCTCTCAGCAAGCATTGATTCCTTATGAGAGTGGGTAAACTGGCTTTGTGCTGTCTGGCAGCTTCCCCTCAAGACCGAACAATTGATAGGTTGCTATGGCCGGCCACCTCTTTCTTTGCGGCATGCTGCTGGCTGTTGGCCGCTCTTGTCCGTGCAGGCAGAGCCAGCGAGCCCCCGGCCTCCGCAATAAGCTGGTCCTCTTAGACTGCTCCTAACATCTTCATGCAGCTCAGGGCTCAACTCACGACCTTACCGGATACCTTAAGTAGGCACCTTATATTCGGCCTGCCGTAGTTGTAATGCACTTCAGACTTGGACGCTCCCAATTGGTGAGTCTGCCCTCGGCTTGCGGTCTAAGGTCGCTGTTGCCCAGAGAGCTTCTTCTTCGTATATAATATCAGCTCTGGTGATTACTCTCCATCGATTCTCTTTGTCTCTCGGCCACCAGCGAGCCTCTTTTCAAGAAACCAAGTCCGTACGCCGCGGTCAGCTGTAGAGTTAGCGTTTTGTTGTGTTCGTCCTCTGAATGGCCATTCTGCTGTCATAGGCCGCCTCTCCTCGCTACTGTACGCTAGCGGTGCGTGACCTCTCGATAGCGCCCGACTATCTACACCCTTAGGTCCTGGAGCTCCAGATCCAACATCTCTCCCTGAATTCCTCAACCTGTTGCTTCTCCATCGAGCTCCATCTCCCTAAGGTATAATTCTTACAGGTTTTTTTTTGGATGACAGTTAGCGTGTTTACTTAGCGGGCTTCGTTGCTCGTTCCGGAGAACAAAAGACTGCAAAGCCAGAGCACCACGGCCGTTTTCGAGTCATCCCCAGTCACGTCACACGAACAGACGACTGCTGTCACCCGGCCCGTTTTGAATCACTACAACCATCCTTCAACTACAGACGATTCCAGTCATATCTGATAGCCTTGGATCGCGTTTTACCAATGCACTACAATCCGCTTGACCGATAATATACAGCAATACGAAGGGTGCGCTGGTAGCAAATCGTTAAATCGGCTGTGCACCAGGCAGTGAGGCATCAGTCTACCTCGTCCAGACTCTGGAGCCTGCCGTAGTTGCCTAGGATCATATCGAGCGTCCAACATCAGACAATAATGGAGCCTCGAACTCGATAACCTAACAAGGTGTCGGCTGGAGGAATTATCGGATTGTTATTGTCCACATCGGCTTCGAGGGATCTGAGACTTTACTTCGAACAATAACGGCAAGCATAATCTGTACGGTGAACATGGAGGCTGCTGCCACTCGTCACGATCCGGGCTTCAATATAGAGGATACCCAGTGATTACCTGTCGTATTGCCATATTACACCCTCGCGTCCTCTTCCCGTCAGGGCTTGGCCTTCTCGGAGGAGCTACCTGGACCCGCAGAGTACTTAGACTGTACTTTGTGTCGTATCATCACCTACACAGGACCTCAATTCTGCAGCTAGTCGCCATGCATCAGCATCCTCGGACACCACCGGTGTCGGCGTCTCCGGCGTCGTCGCCGTGGACCAATCCACAACGCACCAACAACCAGCGGGATCCTGATATTGCTCGGCCCCAGCCTGAGCCTGTGCGCGGATTCTCCGGAGATCATATATCGAGGCAGGAAGATGCCGGCGAGGCTGGACAACCATCTCAGTCTGCAATTCAAGCCAAAGAAACCAGGGCGAAACTTAATCAGATCATCCAGGTAAAGACTCAAAATTTTTCAATAGATAATGTTTCAATGACCCTAACATGCATTTCCTAGAATTACCATACGAAAGCTGCCCTTATCATCCTCCAGTCAAGGGTCAACCTTCCTCCAGCATATACGAAAGGGACGGATATTCAAAGGGTGAACAAATGGGTATGGAAACTGAAGTTCCCGATTGGTCTGTCCTGTTACTGATTCTGCAGTTCAACGTTGAAATTGACGAGACCGATATTCTTCGCGAAGATTTGCGGATCTGGAGGACTTGCGATGCCGTAGATAATCGCCCGCCACCTCTTATCATTGAGACGTTCCTTGACACGGCCGCACTCACCCACAATCAGACTCTAGTAATAATCGATGACCAGGGCAAACGATGGGACGTTGCTGAAGCTCTTAATGAGGGTGACCACAGCGGGAGGCCCGGCCGCTCCGATAGGCGGAGTCGGGTTATCCTGGAGCGCTGGAGGATTGAGCTAGGATCTTCCCCAGGCGACCTTCCGCCAGACCTTGCGACCATGCTCGCTACAGTCTACAAAAAGAGTATCGTCTTGTTTCGCTCATTGTACACTTATTCGAAATTCTTGCCCGCATGGAAATTCAGTCGGCGTAACGCCAAGCTACATGGACCGCATGCAGCTCTGAGGGTACAATACAGAATATCGAATGGCGACGAGTTTGAAGCATCGAAGCCGGACGGGCTCAGTGTGCCGTTATTCGAAGGGAGCGGCCGCGTCTGTGAAACATTTTCCTTCGGTAACACAGAGTCGCCTGCTGGGCCTTTCTCGGTACAAGTTACATATCGGACAAGTTGTGAATTTCGTGTGGATGACTCGGAAGCGCTTCTCAGTTCGAGGTTCATGGGAATAGATGAACGGTTTTTACGACCCTCTCTAGCTGGGCACGAGCAACTCCAAGAAAAAGAGGTTGGCTCATTACCTACTGCCAGAGGAGATCTAGGTGAACGACCAGATGGAAGCCAAGCGTATGGCAGTCTATCTACCTTCCATCAGGTGGGCGTGCCATCTGGGTCAAGTCCCTTGTCGGCCCTTCGTGCTGCACGCGACCTGGTAGGAGATTCTCCCGCTGCTTCACCACCATTAAAGCGAGCCCCTAGTATTCGCTCGACTCAAGGCTCGAAGTCGTCACTGCGGTCCGATGGAGTACCCGATGTACAAAGACGCCCATCTGTTTCGTTCATGCCTTTCAAGGCACCATCTCTATCGGCGTCACCATCTCCAATTGAGCAGATGGGTGGACATTACCAGCGGAGCTCGTTGGGCCGTACGTCAGCAATCTCTCAATTAGCGCAAGCTCGAAACCCTTCTTCTGCTAGCATCTTGTCGTCATCCGCTCTGAGGAATGCATCCAACCCTATGGAGACTGCCATTGCTTCGTCAACATCCGGATCTCCAAAACCCGCCCCGATTAGTCGCTACAGCAGCAGTTTCGGTCATCGACGTGGACGGCTTTCTTCCGGCGGAGGAAGTAGAACCGAAGATGAGAATAACAGCAGTGGCAAGGGGAGTTTGTCTTCTTCCATTGCGCAGCCAGGGTCCGGTTTGCTGGCAGAGACTGGAGGTGCAAGCTCAGGCTCCGTTCAGACGGATGATGATAATATATCTGATTTCTTGAAGATGCTGGATATGAAGAAGGACCTGAAGAGCTTTCACGGTCCTGTGGACCCCATGGCTGTTGATTCGTCGACCAGGCGCACGACAGCCGCTCTATCCAAGTTTCAGAGGATGCGAGATTCTAATGCTGCCCTTTCTGAATCAATGTCATCATCTTTGATGTTGCACCGGTCATCCACCTCGTCAAGTCGGCAGCTGTCAAGCGTACCGCCAATGGTGGCGGGTACGTCCGCATCCACTTCCTCATCCCCAGGGAAACCTATTTCCCCGCATACGCCACATACCCCGGCTATCCCGTCGCGTCTGAGCGCCAACTCGATTGCAGACTATCAGCCGCGGCGAAGTCGCAGTCATAGGTCACCAGATACAGACGGAGCCAACGCACGACGTGAAGACACTAGCAGTGAGGACACCACGAGGGATCCCAGTACCAATGCCATAGACATTCCCACCTCTCCGAGGCCTTTCCAGGCGCATAACCGGAGATCGAGTTCGGTGGCTATGCAGCACCGGCATGCTGGCCTAGACGAGGAGACTGGAGATCTCCTTCCTTTTGGACTACGAAGCGCTAGCATGGGCACGGATGACCGCCCGCCGCTAAGCCTCAGCGCCCTGCTTGGCCTTCAGGAAGCCGGAGAGACGGAGTTGCCCGGCGAGACTGTGGAGAGGACTTTAGGGCCTGCCATCCATTCCGATGTACGCTCTGCAGGGATGGCACGCCAACAGTCATCATCGGTCGAATCCCGGGAGGAGGTCCAGCAAGCAGCCATTCGCGGTAGTAGTGCCACAGGGGGATATCGAACACGGCTATCTCGTGGCGGTGGAAGAGGCCTCACGCCACCTCATGGCTCATTTTCAAGCTTGACCGGTGAGCGGGGCTCCGGTAGTGGCACCTCTGAAACCCGTGGAGGACGGTACAGCTTCAGTCGCCAGGCGAATTTCGAGGAAGATGAACCTTTGCTCTTTGCCATGAGTGAGCTAGGCGCTCAGGGAGGTGGCCGACGGAGCATTGAAGAGGGCAGAGGTGGGTCCGGTGCCGGTGAGCGCGGATCCGGAGGGGAGTCGACGAGCAGCTCAAGGCGAGGTACTAGGCGAGGCGGGCTTTGGGGTTGAATGCCCCGATGTCTGAGGAGGCAAACAGCACTCCATACATATTGGCCAGTCGAAGGAGACTTGGCGTCGCACTGCTATGATTGTAACGACCACATCAGCTACTGCAGTCAATTGATGCAAGGCCCAGTTGGCGCCGTTCTGATTCCTGACACCGCTCGGCGTTTGGCGGCTTGGGATGCTTTTTTCAGTTTTACACAGAATGACTTTAATTTCCACTCACATCTTGGGGCTACAATGTGCAGTAATATTACGCAAATGAGGATCTCAGCGTTGAACCCCGTTCTGCCAGCATTTCCCCCAGCCTTAGTCCTGCTTCTTGATGATGACGAGATCTCATGGTTTTTTGCCTTTTTGGGTTTACCGACAACATGGTGTTGCTTTTGCTTTTTATCGTGTTGCCCGTGGTCTTGCGTTGCGTTGCGTCTTGCCGTCCCACGGGGCGTTTTTGTTGTTAGAGAGGTGGGCGCTCTGCTGGTTCGGCATTGGGATAAGATGGAATGGGTTGAGATTGGGATGGTATCAGATGGGGATGGGATGAGATAGGCCATGGTCTTGTAGGAAAGATGAAAGAAGACATGGCCGGAGACAGAGAGGGGCATGGAGAGAGGGGGGCGGATAGAGAGAGAGGGTAATCTACAGCAATTGGAAATAGGGAATAAAGAATGAATGAAGAGCGGGATAAGCGGATAGCGAAGTGAAGTGATAGTTGATAGTTGATAGCCATATCGTAGCAAATGCCATCCATCGAACCATGTACCTCATCTCATCTCATCTCACCTCATGAAATAAAATGTTGGAATGATCCTGTGTCACAAAGAACCGATGCGAAGCGAAGATGGTTTGAAACAAGCACATTCATATTTTTTCATCAGGGACTATATAACTCAGGCTGACCGCTCTCTCCGCAAGCCAAGGAAATCTATATACGACCGGCAGCGACAGTAGCAGCAACACGCGCGGCTACCTAGACCTAGTTCAGGCTCAAAATGTCTACACTGGTTTTGATATCGCACGCATAAATGACGGAAAATGGTCCACGCCAAAGGGCTAACCCACTCGTCAACCCGCGCAACGCAACGCAACGCGAAAGCAAGGCGTTGCCAGACGAGGACATAACCAAGGCCCGTTCTGGTTGGGAGTCGAGGTCAAAACAGATGGCCGGCAATATCGCCCAGCAAGCCCCGCCCCCACGAATGTCAGCTCAGCCAGACATTGTTCGCTATATCTGTACCATCATCCGGCACGTAAGACACATGCTCATTCGAGGGAGCCGTTGGCCAGACAGACTCGTTTCTGGGCTCCGGCTTGATCATGCTCATCTCCATGTTGTTCTCAGCGGGCAGTGTCGTTGGCATGATATTCTCCATCGCTTTCGCGTTCGAAAAGTCGAAGGCGGGTGTGAGAAGAGATCCATCTCCGTTATCATAGTTGTCGAATGTCGTGGTACCAGCAGCAGCTTCTTTGAGAAACTGGTCGATGTCAAGGGGAGCAGTGATGGCAGTCGGTTGCATCCCCGGAAATGTAGACACTGGGTTGCCCAGATGATAAGCCGACGTATCGGCTGTCTCGGACGATTCGGAGCTGTAGACGTTCGGGTTGATGAGAGCTGGTGGATTCATAGCATTGCCGTCGCCGAATGTATTGAAATCTTCAACTTCAGACACCTCGCCAGAAGACGAAGTAGTCAGAGCAGGATGGCCATTGCTCAAGTTGCTCGTGTAGTCGTTGCTTGTGTAATCGAGGCTGGCATAGGATGGAGGCTGAGCGTAAGCAGATGAAAAAGCATTGTTTTCCGCATCAAGCGGGAAGTTGAAGGTTGACCAGTCAACGTCTGGAGGATCAATGCCAGCAGAGAAGATAGGCTGCTCGAAATTGGACGGTATATCGAAGTAATTTGATCCGTTCAGGTTGTTCGTCGTCGGTTGGAATTGGGTAGGCATGTCGGTCGTCGCGAAGCCAGTGCTTAAGTCCAATGGTGGCGGTCTTTCCGAGAAGAAATCGAAGACCCCGGCACTCGTCAGTATAGGAGAATTGTGTTCCGATTTAACAAGGCGAGACTCGTTGTTGGCGAAGACAGCGCCGTCGGTTGGGGAGGGATTTGACGAAGCGTCGAACGTATTTAGTGTTGGGAGCGAGTCGACAGAGCGTTGGGCATTCATCGCCGAACCATGTATTGTGTGGGGACGAGGGATCTTGTAGGGGACGCCGCATCGGTGAGCCATGTCATTGTGTTTGTGAGCAGGCTTGTGGTGACCGTTGGCGACGACCAGTGATCCATCCGATTGAGCGGTGGTAAGGCGGGGTTTGGGGACGGAAGCCTTAGGGGGTAGAACAGGGGGCTCCGCATCGACCAGCGGATCCTGTTCTTTCTTCAATGCGCAAGTACAGCGTTCACCGTGCGAGCAGCAGCAGGTGTGGAGACCCGCTGTGCCATGATCAGAAGATGTACAAAGGATGGGCCCGCCAGCGTGCTCACCCTTTGAATCACCCTTCAATACATGACTGCATTGTCCCTTTGTGTGGGATTTATCTCCGCAATCACATTTGACGTGAGCGGACCGAGCCTTGCGAAGGCCCCGGCAATGATTGCATTGTGTGACGGGACGACCCTTTTTGTTGATGTGTTTGAGCTCGCGGTCTGTAGCTGACGGTTAGCATCATCGCCACGGCTAGACAGCGACGTGTGACGGGTCAGGGTGGCTTACCAGAATGATGACAGGTGCTAACACGATGACCTCTTATGCAGGCATCGCAAGCCCATTTTTCACCGTCAATCAACATACCGTGCTGGAACCGTAGACGTCAGGAGGGCGTTGAGCGCGGGGTGGTGTGCCTCGGTCGGCGGTAAAGCGCGGTGTTGGATTACGGTCGAGCGCCTGGGGAGAAGTAGATGAACAAGAAGCGATATACTCTCGTGTCGCAGCGATATCAGACTGCCGAGTCGAATGAATCGAGTCGAATTGATGGAGTTGGATTAAATGTCGCTGTGGCTGTGGAGATTAGGTCGTGGCCGCGAAACGGGTATTGGTTCTTTTGCAGCGGCCATGCAACTTCAACGCCGGAAATCTCTATAACGTGAAACCGCCCAACGCCCTGTGGACTGATGCCAGCTGGGGGAAAAGAGAAGAAAGCGCAACTTGGCCAAAGAGCCTGACACCAGATGGCGCCGGCCTTGCAAGCGCGACGGTGCTTAGCTTGAGGCGACCAAAATGGCAGCTGTTGTGTGATTTTGTGGAGGAAAGAGGTGGTGGGAGAGAAAGGGAAGAAGGGGAGAGAGTGAGAGCACAGGAGTGTTGGGGTGTTCTACGTGCTACGGCGGGGCGACTCGACGAGTGACTGTGAGTGTGGGCGAGCGATTTAAGCGGACAAGCGACAGTGCGGGCAGTTCGTCGGGGAAGTGCCAGCCAGAGAGAGGCAGAGAGAGGCAGAGAGAGGCAGAGAGAGAGCCCGCCGGCGACCATAGCCTCGATAGCCTCCATTTCTATTTATTATTACGGTGGCCCATACTACCAACATCGTCTTTCGCCTAAGTTCGTAACAGAAAGGGTGACAGTTTGGGATGCATCCCAACTCTGATAACTGACATGTCATGCCTTCTGAGACTCTACAAAGTTGCGAAAAACCTGGAATCCAGCGCTAGAAACTCTCGGACGAATGCGACGAGGCCAATCCATTCATTCACTGTACAAGTTGTCAAGTAGCTTCGTACAGGAGACGAACATGGGACGAGTTAGCTTGGAGTCAACTGGAGCATTAAATGTTATGCCGGATTCAGTCACCACCACCACATGGCAGGCCAGATTTGGAGACATTGCGAATCGCTGAGAACGTGCAAGAGCCAGACCCAGACCCCCTTCCCATCTTGTACCACGTCACCATGTACAGTGACTCGTATCACCTCCCACCGTGCATCTCGTATGAACTGGTGGTGTTCCCTCTTCTCTCCGCTAGGACGTCAAATCAGTCTTGTCCCGACAGATGAGCGATAGATATCACGACAAACTACTTGCATACTTTAGAGATCCCTTGAGACCTCCAGTAATTCTGGTAATTTGACAGCAAAAGAGAGACAACATTCCTCACCGCTGTTTTACAGTAGCTAAGCTTTTCCGGCGGGGCGGCAATCGAGGGGCAGGGCGTTCGATCACTTAGTCAGCAACGGCGCCCGACGGCTAATCTGGAATGGTTCGCAACCGGAGCCAGTCACCAGTCATCTCTGGGCACCGCAACTTCGTAGGGATACGAAAGTAACTGTAACTTTGTACTCCGCACGGGTTGGCAGGTGGGCTGTGTCAATTTGCGATTCCAGACCTGACAGGGTAACGGCATACCGTGATCAAGCCGAATAACAATGTCGTCAGTCCTTCGCCTTAACCCATATCTGGCAGCTGGAAAGTGCACTCATAGCAGCGTCCTACCCTGGATTCTCTGGGAGCTCCTTGACCCCTTCTTTGGCCGCCGCTCCAACCGCGCACCAATGTGTGGTAGTGGTCGCGTCGGCTTCCTGACCAGAACATCGTCATTAGGCTGACAGTTTCTGTGTCCGGGTCGAAGTATGTACTATCGCAACTGCCGCATGTGTACATGGTGCGATATATTTGTATTTCGGTTTGTTGTTTCCTTTCTTTCACAGCATTTTGTCGCCTGCTATAGGAACTTCGTAACAACTTCGTTCCGACAAAGAGTAGCTGGCCTTTAGATCTAGTTAGTAGTAACAGATTGATCTAGGTCTCCCGTTGGGTCAGCTACGCCCTTGTCCCTGTAGGCGAATTCATCTCATCAATGAACACCAGATACTCATGACTCTGATATCTGCTTTGCATCGTTCAATTTATCTGACGCACTCTTCCCCGTGTATCTGAAGCCCAGTGTATGCTGAATATGATGAAGTCCCCTCCCCTGATCTCAATACGCTTAGATCACTGCCCCGGGATGCAGTATTGGATCCGAGGCGCATCCAAGTTCCCTTGCTGTAATTAATACTCCCCTGATAGGCCTCCGTCATTGTAAAGTAATCCGTGGTTCATGGCGGAGGGCCGTATGATATGATCATGCTGATACCAGGGGCCTTAATTGGATCAATAAGCTGCTTGTTGCCCCTTTGAAGCAAGAGTCCACCACTAGGTCCGGTAATGCATCGTGTCACAGTCCCAATTGTCACCCTGCATTATAAGCCAGATAATGGAAACATTTCGTCTTGATGATTCTCTGTCCTGCTCAATCACCAAATCCAAACAGGACTAGCGTCCAACAGTGGAGTGAGTATCCGACCGGCTCAATATTGACCCGGCAAGTACCGCGATTGGCCCAATAACCGAGCTGTTGGCCTTCTTCTTGGTGTAACTGCATCCGACCTCAACTCACGCCGCCTTCCGTCTTCCGTCCTTCCGTCCTGGAGATTAATATTTCCACTCCCGAACTGAGCTTCGCTGCGTCGCATAATATTTACGCATCCCCGAGGTCTGTGAGAGCTGCACAAAGCCGCTTGAAAGCTCGGGACTGCTGCCTCCACCTGCCTTTTGGAGAGGTCGCACCTTGTAAGTGAAATCCAGCTCCCGTCGCGACATGTGCGCGACTGATTTGACGTGCCCAATCTCCAGTGTGGACACTCGTGTACTGGCGCAACTCAAGCCATAGCGAAGGTCAACAAGCACGGATAAATCACCGAAATCCAAACACCACGTTCAGTGTCATTCGACGCGATCAACATGTCATCTGACGCGTCCATGAACCGTGGGGATGCCCCTGACGGCAACCCTACTCAGTCGTATCCCTCTCCCAACGCTGCTCAAGTCGGCGCAGGTGGTGCCCCATACTGGCCGAATCACCAACAAGACCCGTCAGTGGAGTCCTCTCAAGCTCAGGCGCAGATGTCCAGGGAAAACCCACCCCACATGACAGACGAACATATTCAGCAGTTGCTTGAAGCCCAAGATGCTCAGAATGCAATGCGACAAAGCCAACCGCAGCACTTGGCGCAAATGGTCCAAGCAGGCATGGACCCTAACCATGACCATGACCCAAGCTTGGGAGATGACCAGAACACACCACGAAAGAGGGTCAAGGTGTCAAGAGCTTGCGATGAATGCCGTAGGAAGAAGGTAATGACTCTGTTTGCCTGAATGAACAAAAAGTGGAGCCTGCTAATGCATGCACAGATCCGTTGTGATGCATCGCCCGAAAAACAAGAGAAGTGCTCCAGTTGTAAGAGGGTTGGGTGTCCTTGCGACTTCAGCCGCGTACCAATGAAGAGAGGACCAAGTAAAGGGTAGGTGTCAGATCGTCGACTTCCTTCAAGACGAGAAGCACTGACGGCCGACGCGTTTTTGTTCGATACAGGTATATCAAGGAGCTAGCCGATCGCATCAACACGCTTGAAAGCTCCATGGGAGGCCATGCACTGCCATATCAAGATGCACCTTATGCGCCTATGACCGAAGAGAGCTTGTCGCCGAGAAATTACGGTAAATCTTGTCGCCTCCCACCTTATACCTCCGTTCGCTCATCACCTTCTCAGACCCTGCGTACTTGCAGCAAACTTACCAACCTCGTCCACCTCCCGGATTGTGGCCTGCACACGAACCTCCTCGTCATCTTCCCCATCCTTCATCTTTACAACCCCAAACTCCGCAGTCGATGTCCTCAATGTCGGACGCGAACCAGTATCCTCCGGGTTACCGCCCACAAGCTTCTCCTAATGGCGCGCCGCTCCCGTTCTGGGGTAGGTCTGGAGTCCCCGAGACTGGCAGACGTACGAGTGTGCACATTCCATTGGAATCTAGCGACGTCCGCATCGAAGACACCGCTGAAGCTCTACTTGACTGGGATGAGAAGACAGTAGATGAGTATGCAACAACTGCCGCTTAGTGTATTGACTGTGCTAATGTTGAGCAGATACTACACTGTCATCAATCCCACCTTTCCTCTGTTGCCTCAGTCGAAAGCTCGCCTTCGTTCCCGTCTTGCTAACTGCCCAGTCATCCTACGCGAGGCGTTCCTTGAATCACTCTATGCTGCAGTCCGTTCATTCCCTTCTACTACGGCGCCCACATCTCCCGATTTCCAGAAGACGAAGAAGGCAGCTGAACTACTCCTCGCGTCACAATTTGAGAGTCCTGCCACGCGCACATTCTCCACTAACCTCATCTACTTGCAAGCCTTGATCTTCATGTGTCTCGAAGCAGACAATCATGGCCCTGCTACCATGCGTGGACAGCTTGGTGCTCCGAGGAGTGTCTGGCTTGGGAGTGCTATCGGCCTGGCCTACTACCTCAAGTTGCACGTCATTCGCTTCCGCGAGAAGTTTGCAGATGGTGACGTTGACTCGGATGAGAAGCTTGGTCGACGCATCTGGTGGGTTCTCGTCATCTTGGACAGATGGCACGCGTCAAGCACATCCAGCCCGCTTCTCATTCCAGATGAGAGTGTCTTGCTCATCCCACAAGATCAGGTGCTCTTGGGCGAGTCGGCCTTTCACTTGGCTCGTAAGCGATGCCACTCCTTCAGAGGTTTTCCGCCACTAACAAATTATCAGGTCTCTCTTGCATCATTGGGCACCTAGCCAGTATCTTCGTGGCATCCTCTTCTGTGATGTCGCCATCTTCTCCGTCGGCCCCGCTGATCGGAAAACTCCTCCGTGGAGAGATTGAACGCTTCCGCGAACCCATCGACTCGGTCATCGGGTCACTTAACCTCGTGCACCTTTCCTATTGGCATGTGCGCCTCCTCATGCAGCGCCATACTCCTACTTCGGAACCCCTGGACCTTCTCGGACCTGCTGAACGCATGGCAACGATCCTAGACAGTGCTGCGACCCCCATCACGCCTTTGAACCACCACTTCGCAGCCTTAGCGACTCTCACTCTCGTTGAATTGGCGGACTTGCCTCAAACCAAGGAAGGTGCCTGGCGTGGAATCAACAAGATCCACGAAGCCCTCGACAAGCGCCGCGGCTTCTCCGCAAACGAGAACTCTCTGGGCTGGGACAGTGCAATCCGCGACCTGATCCTCAAGAAGAAGCAACAGTTACAGAATGGTGGCTCCGGACCCCTCGGCGGCACGCAGGGCGGTCTGCAACACCTTGCGGACCTGGCTGTTGGCGGCGTCGGCGCGGAGAGCAGCGCGCACCAAGGCCAGGATGCAATCCAGGGCCAGGAACAGGGCCAGGAGCAGGCGTGGGATCCGACGCTGCTGACTAGGTGCGGCTATTTGACCGTGCTGGTCCAGGACGAGGCCCGTTAGTGGATCGTTGTTGTTTCTGCTTTCGCTTTCGCCTTTTTGCCGCGCTCGGAACGGGATTACGGGGTGTCTGGCGGTGTGAGCAAGTTGATATGGCGTCTTGTCTCGCGGGAAGGGCATATGAAGGCAACGCTCTATTCGCAGATGTACAATAATGGCATGAAAAAATAAAAAGAGCCACGACTCAAACAACAGTGCACATTCTGCAGTGATATCAACTTTCTTGTAGCAGGCAATATACAATGACACCAAAGGTGAAAGACCCTATGTAACGCCCGCGCTATGCGAACCACGACTTTTCCCATACCTTTTCCCCAGGACGGCAAGATCAGACTACATATTCCGCATAACATTCCCCGACGCGCTTCTGCGGCCCTTATCCCGCCTCTTATCCACCCTCTCGCCGCCCCTGTCCTGCTGACTACTCTTCTTCTTCCTCTCCGGCGCAAACGTGATCTCCTTCTCGCCCATCACGTCCCGCGCCGCCGCCGCATTGCCGCCTCGCCGTCGCGGCTCCTGCCCAGCCGTGGCCTGGAACCGCGCGCCGAACGAGCGGTCACGGCTCCTCTGTGCGCTGCCACCGCCCTTGCCTTGCGACGACGACACCTGCATCTGCAGCGGCCGGTGGCCGGATTTCTTGTATGTCGAGGAAGAGATACGGCCGCTGTTCGCGTCCCGCTCGCGAGGCTGGGGTGGGCGGCGTTCTTCGCGTTCCTCGACGTCGGACATGTCTTCGTCGGAGGAGCTGGCGCGCCGTTCATCGAGCGCTTCTTCCTCGACGGCGGTGAGCCCGCGTTCTCGTGGAGCAGCGTCGGCGTCGACTTTCGTGCTGGGGTTGAGGGATCGGAATTCGTAACTTGTCTCGTCGACGGCGAATTCTTCGTCCTCGAACAGTTTCGCGAAACGAGGATCACGCAATAGACCAGTCTGCTCGCCCTCTGGCTGTTCTTCAACTTCTGCTTCACCCTCGGCTTCAGCCTCAGCCTCAGTAGCTTCGACTGCAGGCTCATCGCCGCCTTGCTCGAGGACTTTCCTGGCCCGACGGCGTTCCTTCTTCTCTTCAAGCGTCGCCGCACGCTCAGCCAGTTTGCGATTAACACGCACGGCAACCTTCTTGCTGCCTCTGATGCGGCTCTCACGCTCCTTGTCGATCTTCTCTTGTACGCTCTTGGCGCGCTGTTGTTCCCACTCGTAAGGCGCGGCAATGAGACGCGCCTCTTCGTACAGCCGCTGGTTGACGAAGTAACCATGCATGTACGGCCGCAGCAGGTTCGTTGTGCCCACCAGGTGATCTAGGTTCAGAGCCCGCAGTTGAGGCATGGTGAGGAACTTGTAGTTGTCGTAGACCTCGCCCGCGGCGCGGCCAGTGGTGTAGGCGTTGGGGTCGTCTGTGTTCTCCGCCATCTCTTCGACCAGAGAGTCTAAGAAGGAACACCACTTTGGTGCAGGACCGAGCTGCGGGATGAAGAATGCGTGCTGCTGCCGTCCTTCATTGGCAGTCAGTAACATCCCGCTGTCTTTGCACCAGGCCACGTCGTGCAAATCCACTGCAGGCTCGACGGAGGTCCAAGGCGAGCCATCCCGCGCGTCCCAGATCTTAATGATGCGCTTGTCTGCAGAAAGAATCTTCGGTTCAGAGGTCTGGCGTGCGGTAGCGGACGAGGGTATGAGAAAGTTGAGGTTTTGGATTGCATAGCCGTAGCCTTGATCCTTTTTCAGAAGCGGGACGGGTGAACGTAAGTCGTATAGGTAGATGAGCCCCTGGGAGGAGCCAGTTGCAAGAGTGAGGCCTGACTGATGAAACTCGAGCGCTGTGATTTGTGGACGGCTTTCATCAAAGACGGTGTGTTCTTGTGGAGCAGATAGAACACCAACACGACTTCGTGACCTCCCATCCCAGAACTCGACTGTGCCTAGTGAGGTTCCGAATGCAAGCAGGTTGTGGCTCTCTTCCGCGATCGCTGCTACGTTCACACTGCCCGTGTTGATACCTCCTTGTAGAGCGCCGCCACCAGCTGAGTTCAAATCATCTCCCCCTACATCCACCTCATAACCGCGCATAAAGCGCCCCACTTCCAAGTTCAACCGGAAGACCTCTCCGTTGCCTTCTGTATTGACGCCTGTGGATGGAATTAGAGCTTCTGTCGACCGTTTGTCGTACTTGAGATCGCGGCCATATCGTGGTATGCGTGCCGTGTAATGGCAGCCTTGTGGTGTGTGAAACTCGACCGAGCGGTCGGTTTGGAGGTGGATTGACTTGGAGTAGTCGGTAGAGAGGAGCTGAAAGGTATGGTTGAGAGTGTCGGTATGGCGGGCGAATGAGAGGGAGAGATTCGGGAGATAGTGGACATGTATCTGGGGTTTGTATGTGCCTTTGCCCAACAGTTAGCCAACACACTTTCTCCTGGGCCGTCGGATGATGGAGGGAGCCAGCAATGTAGACAGGGACACGAAGATCTCCACGATGTGACATCGCACAGCGAAGGGGAGGAAGTTGTAGACGCACCAGTACTCATCACCCACTGCCCATCGCCGCTAATTCGTATACACTGGCTTGCCTCCTCAAATTCAAAGTCCTGCAGCAGCTCCACCCGGTTCGCATATTCAGGATCATTTTTCAAGCTCCGTTTCCGCTTGCGCGCCAGCCATTCAGGTAATGGCCTCGCGGTCGAGGAGCCCGAAATGGTATATACCGGTACCGCCGAGTGATTACTGAGCTTCATGTTGGCGGGGACATGCGCTCAAAAGCAGGGATGAAATGGATGGAGAGAGTAAGGATTTCTGGATCATCACCTTCGTTCCGCCCCCAGAACTTTTTTTACCGATAAAGGTCCAAGTTCCACACAAAGTCTAACCCACGCTAAGCGGGACCAGATGGCGCTTAGATAACCTAAAGTGGCGACAGAAGCCCTGTCGCAGTCATTCACCTTCCTTACCCCACGAAAACCTGCACGCTGATTTGACGGCGGCTATCATCACCAAAGCGTGCGTGCGTCCAACGAGCGCCAGGGACATCAACACTAGACTCGAACAGCCTTGTCCATCCTCGACCGGCAACCAATACAGATTTGATGTGGGCATTATAGATGCCGTTATTGTCTCTCCTGCTCCTTCAATGCTTCCATTAAGGAGACTCATGAGATCCTGAACCGGGGACCTGCGCAAACTCCACCCCAAGTCCGCTGTTATCATCCAGGTCTTATGCTCCTGAGGGTGCAATGGACCTCTCCGGGGCCTCCCTCTTATACAATTCGCTTTCAACCGAACCCCGTCGCAAATATCCGACTGCGCGATAGTCTGGTATCTCCTTGAAAGGACCCTTTACACGCAAACACTGCGGCCATCCGGGCCTACCGCAGGGTCTCAAGCTTTAAGCGCAAGACCTTCTGAGCGCGACTATTCACAACATAGCGAACACACCTCGCCTTGATCTATTCTTCTTGGAATACTGGAAATTTTTGGAGCCAAAACCAAGGGCTGAGCGTACGACATGGAGATGCCGGGTAACTGTCCTACGAATGTACAGAAGATTGTAAGTGTCGCTTCCAACCTGACATTTCTCATGCTGATGAGAGCCAGGAGAACTATTCTACTGTCCCTTATCAAGTGTACTCTCTGAATAATCCGGGGGCACAACAAGATGGGCAATTCGGCTCAGTACCTCCGGCCACCCCGCCGGTTGATTCCGGGATTGGATCCGATGCAAACTGCGACGCCAACGGGCTCAATACGGTTGAATCGTGGTGTAGGAATACCGGTGCATTGGTGATGGTAGATGGCGAAAAGCAGGAGCTGTGGCTGTTTGGGAAGCCCTCCAATAGTGCAGTTCCTGAGAGGTTGCCCGGCGTCAAAAGGAATCCTCAGCAAAGTGATGGATTTTTCATAGCTGGCGTGAGCCTGAAGAGTAAGTCTACAACGCCTGTGCGGTAAAGAAAACAAACTTATATCGCACAGGAATCGGTGCAGGTGCTCTGCAAGCGGCGTCTCTCATCAGAAGACATCCTTTTCAAGGGCCAAAGTCACTCGCTGCTCGGCAGGGCCAAACCAAGACACCATTATCAGAGTCGGCACTACGTGCTACACAAGGTGCTAGCCCTCAGTCAATCCAACCAAACTCTGCGAATGCGCCTTCCGCAACTGCAGTTACCCCGTCCGACTCGAACGATGACCAAAAGCAGAATCCTGAGCAAGGATATGACCCTGTCCTTGTTTATCAGATGTTTATCTCGGCTGTTACAGCAAGCTTGTCATATCAATTGGCTAAATCCGGCTGCTTTATCCCACTCAACTATCGGACGCTAGTACTGGTGGCTCACAACGGACTGGCGGGTCCCAGAAAGGATGAAGTCACTCTTATCACGGCACTGGACGTGCGACTTACAACTACGGGAACGCTCACCATTTCTTCATCAACCAGTTCTGAGCCTGGCCTGCTGAGGTTGTCGGGCAGTGATCAAGCTGACCCTGCGTTGGAACCTGGCGCAACAGACATATGGCTCGCCCCTGGCGGAAAAATCGGCCGTTTCCTGGAGATCGTCAGAGAAGGGGTCGAAGAGAGCTCTGGTAGAGATGAGAATATTTCTTCTCCGAGCCACCAGCGACGGGCTGCACGTGCAAGGCTCGTCAGGAGAGTTAAAGAACGGAAATGGATGGAAGCTGTAAGGCACTGGCTGGCCGAAAGAGGTATTGAATTGGAATCGGCAGAAAGTGGCCAACAGTGGGTGAGACTACAGATACACTGCCCGACGGAACCATCTACACCAAGAACTACGGGCGATGATGGAGTGTCAATGGCAGGTGATGACCTCCAGGAGATTCTATGGCCTGGTCACCTCTGCTTCAGAAGACTGAAACGAAGTGAAATCACCGCTCCAGGAGCCGCATTGTCAGCATCAGTTTCGGAGGGAGAACCCCAAGCCTGGTATATACCTCCAACCTCAGGAGGTGTCCGGGATCCTGTGGCGTTTGCAGAAGAATGGTTCCTCGATCGTGAGGCAAGGGATGCCTTGATGAAGTCAAGACGGGCAGCACGGGAAGCACAGGAAGCAGCGAAAGCACACAATGCTGCAGCAACTCAGAGCGGAATGGATGCATCAGCAACGCCAAATTGGCCTAGACCTGGCATTGCTGCCGATATCCAAGCAGCAAGTGGCGTCTATCCTACGCCTCCGGATGGCGTTCAGTCGCATGGTCATGGGGGTGTTCCCAACTCGACTACTCCGGGCAATGGAACACAGACTCAAACGGACACGTCTGGGCTTAATGCCGACCAACACGAGATGCATGATGGCCGAAAGGACTCCACTGCTAGTTTCGGAAATGCAGACGAGCTGGGACGGGACAGTAATCCATCCAGGTTCGATATGTCGGGGAATTACGACGGGCCAAGTGGTGATGACCTGTTTGGGGAGGCTGACCGAGACATGTTTGCGGACAATGGCGTTACGGAAGCCGACTTCAGCTTCTTCGACGAACCAGATCTTGACAGCTTAGGTCAGTCTATGGACCTGACAAACGACATGCTACAACTCGACGGCGAGTCGGGGCGTGCCAACGAAGCTACTGCAGATAACTCGAGCGGAAACGGTACAATTGAAAACCGGCTCACCGCTATAGATGATAAGGACGGCCCGCAACCAAGCGCCGCATCTCTTGAAGGAAGTGGATTAGACGGCAACGGACAGGGCACTGCCCATGATACGGACGGCAATAACAAGCAAGACCAAGAAAATACAAGCAACGATGTCACTAGTTCCGGGATAATATCGCTCGCTCCTGACGGGAGACATCCTCCAAGCCCCCCACTCAGCCCAGTCGGTGTGATGAAGAAGCTCTTCGGGGACGGACAGCAGCAACCGGAGCAGAGGAATGATACTGAAAGCAGCAGCTATGAGCTGTTCAATCCAGTCCAATTCAACGATATCTTTGGCTCCTTCGACAAGAAATATGGGCCTGATGGTGGGCGCTTCTGGTTTGAATCCAAAGTTCCTGAAGAACCGGAACAAGACTCCTCCGTGGCGAGTAAAGGCAGACGATATACTGAACGCAGACGGAACAACTCGAAGCCTAGATCTGTCAGTAGGAGCAATGCCGCTGTCAGCAGATTTAGACAAACACAGCGTGGCAATAAGCACAGGAGCGCACGGCAACACTCGCTGGATGCCAGCGATGAGGATGCCACCGTTGTCAGCGAAGACGATGCAACGGTGACTTCCACGGCGTACAGCGATAGCGACACCCTCAGTGATGCAGGCTATTCTGCTGTCGCTACAGGATCTAAGCGGAAACGTCTGATGGACGATGATGGTGATAGTGTGATGACATCTTCACTGCAGAGACTCGCCTTCGATGCTGCTTCAGATGCAGATCGTCTGGACGGTTCTGAGTCCCCTGTCTGGGACCAGCTTGCGCCTGATCCTTGGGACTGGCGGTTGCAAGGCTACTTCTCCATTGTGAACGATGATGGTCGAGACGCCAGTCAGCTGGAAGATCAGGAGTTCATTCGTGTCGCTCAGATCTTTACTGATCAGATTGTTTCGGGTACTCTGGACCCTCTCAATGACCCTGCCCACCGGGACTTGGGCCCTCAATATGAGGATGAACTCCGGAAGAAATCATCTCTTGTAAAGAATGCTATTCATGAAGTTGTCGAGAGCGTGTTCTCCAGTGCAGCTGCTTGTCACCTTCAGGTCTATGCGGAAATCGAGGACACACCTCTGGAAATGCCACAGATGGTCAAAGGCCAACCCAGGCCTGTGGTTCGGAGAGCAAATCCTCCAGGAGGCGGTGGCGGCACTACTGCAGAACCTTCTGCTCCTGCGAGGCGAAAACCGCGCATCTTTGAAATTTCTCCACCGCACGTACGAGTCCAACGAGCAGATTCGCCGATGGAACTACTTCCGTGTGCTCTTCCTTTCTGGGAAACCTTCGGCTTAGGCCCATGCAGCGGACCAAAGGATATCGTGGCTTATTGTGTATATCCTCCTGGTGAAGGAGTAGCAGATGCTGCGAGCACTTTCCTCAACCGCATGTGTAGTGTCTATGATGGCTGTAAGTTCGGAACGCATGCCAGGGATAAGGACATAGATATGTATGAAGGAGGGCTTGTCCCGGTAACTATCGAAGAGAAGACGCAGTTGACACTGGACACTGTGAAGCATGCCTCGGTAGCGGCTTGCACACAGTTGGGTATGTCATTCCTGGAACAAGCATTTGAAAAAGTACTGACAAGTCTGTAGGCAAACTTCTGACGGGTGTCAAGGCCGAGAACAAGAACTACGTCATTTATATGATCAATCCATTTCCTGGACCCGATGGCATTGTTCCATTTTGCGCAGCATTCTCCAGGTTATTCGACGCCTACGCCAAATCAATCAACGACCAACAAGTCAAAGAATGGAGTGAAGTGGTCCTGCAGATCATTCCTATAGATTTTATAGCCTCCAAAACAACGGTTGTTGTGCCAACACAGCAGCAGTATGTGAAGTTGGCAATGGAGGTGTACGAACGATGCATGTCTATAGATGCCGATATCCCGAGGGACTTACAGCCAACAGGCATGTCTCCGGCTGTTCGCCTTGCGGCCCCAACGCCCAAGGATATTGAGTTTAAGCTCACGCCAAATCCATCCTCTTCACTTCTTCATGAGAACTCTTGCCTCCACGTTGCATACCGCGAGAGCATTGATGGAAGATGGATATCGGTGGCTTGGAGCGACAGTTACGGCGAGTATCAGATGAGTATGTCCTACTGTCTGGGACGAAAAGACTCTAGTGTGCGGAGGAGTACGTTTGAGGTCCTGAAGGAGATCTGGGACATGTCGCTGGACATCATGAATATTCGGAAGGTGCATTGGCGACTATTCATCGTGAAGGTCGGGGTTATGGCCCTTCATGAGATGCAATGTAAGGGACCCTATGATGAGCTTGTCTGGATCTTCTAACAGTCTCTCAGATTTCCTCTACCAATCCACCCGCCCCAGCCCCTATTCGACCACTCTCACTCTTCTCGCGGCTGATCCTTCACCTCCTGTCTCCCTTCACCCGGTCATCTCTACCATCGATCCCTCAACGATCACCACCCACCTAGCCAACTACAGCACGCCAGTCTCCACCCCTCCGCAACCCGAAACATCCCCCAACAACCTCAACAGCACCACCCCAACCAGCATGCCGACCAACGCCGCGACCCCTACAGAAGCCCACACGGGGGATCTCGACCCGTCCGCCGTGCTCATCGACCTCGCCGACAGCACCTACGGCGTGATCCTCTCCTCGCGCGCGCTCAACGCGCACAGCCTGCTGGACTACACGCCCTCGATGGCGAGCGGGCTGCTGGTCAAGCGCACGGCGCAGGGGCGGGACGAAGACCCGCTCGCTGTCCTGGGGGTCAATTTGCTGCACACGACGCGGCTCGGCGGTACTGAGGCGCTGCTGCGCGAGGTGCTCGAGATGTACCGTGGCCTGGGCACGCTGAGTGGCGCGAAGGGCGTTACGGATAAAGAGAGTGTCCTGCCCTGGCATGTGGCTGTTGTGTATAAGGCCGTGGAGGCGTTGGCGTTTGCGATGTGATGATGGAGGGATGGTGAGGGGTTGGGGAGGGAGGCAGGTCTTTTTTGTAAGGAGTGTGGGGTTGGGAATTAGTTTGGAAAGGGGCGATGCTGTACATAGTCACTATATCTCTCTGCTTGTTGGATCTTTCTTTCTTCTTGGTTGAATTGGAGCATTTGCGGATGCATGCTGAACGCATTGGAGCATGGATGGTGGGGCAGGGTAGTCGTGACTGTCATGAACTGATCACTATTGTCATGAATTGATTACAAGTCTTTCAATCATTCGTCCTTGCAAAGTTGGACTAGGTATTACTGGACCTCAGTTCACTCCTTGTAGGTGTATTACAGGATGCAAGACGTGGAAGATAACTTTTTGATATGATTCTGTTCTGCCCCGCTCTCTCTATCTATATATATATCCCCCTACGTAAAGCCAGCCTGCCAGCCAGGCGACCAGCCAGCCAGCAGACTGTCCGCTCTTGCCTGACCCTGACGATCTTCCATCATCATGGTATCCCCATCTCACCACAAGTCGCAATATACAAAGGAACCATCAGGAAAAATGACATGAACATGAACATGAACAGGGCCACCCACACTCTAAGTAGCATCAACGCCCAGCTTTGCAGATAGCCAACAATAAAAGAGAAAGAAATATCATGATGAAGGTAGAAGAAGAATGATGATATGCAAGACCAACGCTTGGCTTAAATTGCCATGCCCGCAGGCCCTGGCCCCTGCACAGCCCGGCCGCTTCCTGCCTGTTCTTTCTTTTCGTTCGTCTTCCGGCATGCCTTCAGCTTTTCAAGCTCCAAGGAAAAATGATAGCAGATAAAAGTTTCACTTTTGAGAAGTTCACTTTTGCAGCAAAGTTCACTTTTCGAACATCCGCCGTCTCGGCTTCGCAAACGCAGCCGTTCCGTCTCATGCGAGTGAGTATAACCAAAAGCCACACAAGCCACTCAAGGCCGCACCAAAACCCCACCAAGGACGTTGGCATCAGCCCACCTAGTCCCTAAACTCCTCCATAAACCTCCTGTGGAACTCCACAATTCTCCCAACCCAATCCGTGCCCGGCGCCAAGAACGTGGTACGGAAATGCCACGTGCCATCCTTCTGCCCGAACCCGCTGCCGGGGACGACACATACGCCCGTCGCTTCCAGCATGCGTAGGCAATAGAACTCGTCCGGCAGGCGCCCTTCGGCTTGCGCCGCCTCGACCGCCCGCTGAGGCAGCGATATGGAAGGGAACAGGTACATGCTGCCCTGCGGAGGCGGGCAGGTGACGCCCTCCATCTGCGCGAAGGCAGTGTGCAGGGCCTCAGCGCGGGCGCGCAGACCAGAGGCGATGCCGTCGTATTCCTGTTTATAAAGGGCGTAGGAGTCGGAGCCGGGTTGCGGGGGGTTGACCATGAGCTCGACGAGGCACTGGCCGATGACGGGCGGGCACAGCGCGATGGAGACGAGCTTGTAGATGTGTTCTTGGACCTTGGCGTCGAAGCCGACGAGCTCGAAGTAGCCGCCGCGGTGCCCGCATTCGCCGACCATGCCCTTCGAGATGGAGTGCAGCGAGCACAGCTCGACGTGCTCGTATTTCCCGTGCTCCTGGCCTGGGAGCGGTGAGGGGTGCTTGGCTTGCAGGTTCATCAGCGCGCGCTTGAAGCTGTGGAAACTGCCGCGGAAGACGTTGGTTTGGTAGACTTCGTCGGCGATGATGACCAGGTGGTGTTCGGCGGCGAAGTCGATCACGGCTTCGATGTCTTCCTCCGGTAGGGAGGCGCCGGTCGGGTTGCCAGGGTTGATTATGACAATGGCACGCACGTCGGTGCCTTCTTGAACCGCCTTGTGGTGTGCTTCCCGAATGTCCGAGATGGAGCACTGCCAGTCGCGGGCTTCGTCCAGGTAGTAAGGCACGCACCGAGCGTTGAGGAGGGACAAGGTCGCGGTATATAGAGGATATTGGGGTATGGGTACCATGACACCGGTCTTAGGACTAGAACAGATGACTTGGAGAAGGGTAGAAACACCAGCAGAAGCGCCGGCAGTGAGAAATATAGAATTGGGATCAGCGGGATGGTCATCACGTTCTTGGCTGAGTTAGCTATCTGCATGGACATAGGGCACGGCTTGCGACTTACGTTCAATGAAGCGCGCAACACTTTCTCTTATAGCGGGAACCCCTTGACTCTGACTATATGCGCCGACGCCCTGGCACTCGGCGAGAAGCCATTTGGCGCGGTCGAGGGCATCTTGCTTGTAGCCCAAATGCTCCTTCAGTACTTCCGGCTTCTCTAACAGAGGCGGATGTTCCAGCAAGCTCAGCACCTGACGGAAGAACGTAATTGGCTTTTGGTCGAGTTGTTGCGGGTTTCCAATGTTCGCATGTATAACTGTATCGAAGGGAAGGTTCTCTTCCGGCGGAGACGGAGGCGCTTGTCTCCGTTTCGACAGTTTGGCTCTGTATGCCTCGGCGCGCAGGGCCAGCTCACCACGCACGGCGTATTTGGCATCTTTGACATAGGCATTGATGTTGCCCTCATGCAAGCCCCTGAGGCGCGGAGCGGTGGTCATGGCCCGAGAGTGGGGCAGTGAATTGACCGATGGTAAAGGAAATTGGTTGTCTAGTACGTCACTCATGTTAGCTACCTTCGACTTTGGATATACAGAAGATAAAATAATTCCGCGAAGGAGCAAGATGGTCGCGTGAGAAAAAGGACGGGAAGAGTCATTGCAGTAAACCCCCGCATGGGGAGGGAGGAGAGTGCTCGGCCTATACCGGCCGAAACCGGCCGGAGCAGTCGCAGTAGTCAGATTGGATTGAGTTCGGGACATACCTCGAGTCTGGGCACTGTCCGGTCTCGCATTCTTGATGGAATCAAGAGAGCAGGCGCCAGAAGAGCGCAATGGCCGGATTGATATCCTTTTGCCAATGTGGAGAAGACACGGACCAGGCCGCTGAGAAAAAGCCATGCCTGCTGGTGAACAGGTGCTCCAATGCCGTGAAGAGCAGCAATTCTTGGGGGTGCCAGAAAAAAAAGACAGCGGTGCGTACAGGGTGGAGAGAAGGGAATCAGACTAAAAGCGTAGTAGTGGGGGGGTTTAACTGGGCCAGCTGACCGCAGAAGGAAACAGAGGCGCGGGTTATCTGTAGCCGACCAATGACCATGGGTGAGATTCTAAGGCCGACGACACCATCATCGCTGAGGCATTGTGAGTGCAGCTTGAGGCTGAGAGGAAATGTCACGGAATATACACGAGGACAGTTACTGAAAGAAGAGGGGAAGGATGAAATTTGATCGTGCAGATGTCATTGCGACCCGATCAATCAGCGACAGGGATCCCGACCTTTGTGTGCGGGGAGATACGCTGGCAGTTGGGCTGATAACGATTATAAGCTTATCATCGAATCCCATGATCGACGAATATTTCGTGACACGGCCTCTCTGCCTCTACCTAGGTAGGTAGACAATTTACCTGGAGACACTGGTCGTCCCGAATCTGCATGTAGTCAATTCTCCAAGCAGGAAAATAGGCCAGGATGTATCAGGCAACACGATCCGTGCCCCTATTGCCTGATGCATCCCCAGATTCCTTCCCGTCCCGCCTTCTGGAGCCTTGTGACGACCCCACATCACATGGCCTTTTCAAGCGGCTCGACCCTGTCCTCATATTTGGGGGCACATGGAATCCCTGAGGCACGCCATACCCCGGATTCTCGCTCGGGGTGCCATTCGTGTGGCTGCCTTCTGTGCGCCCACTCGATGATATACCAGTTTCGTAGGACAGGTAGTCCTGAGCGCAAAGAGCAAGAGATGGGCCAGATACCCTGAGTAAGGTAAATCCAAGAGGCAAGTAATGAATATAATCCAAAGTATGAGTATTGCCGTGGTAAACAAGTAATATTCGACTGTCTCTACTCTGTTCATACATATTATCTCTTAAATCTCGACGGTACGCAGTATCTTTCTCCAGAGTCGTCGCATATGGGTGCTGTCGCGTTGGGTAACTCTAGGAGTCCACGTGCCATATCGTTTCGGCGCCTTCTCTGCACATATATATACTCTGGCACAATCTCTTCCCCAGGCACATCACTCTATCCAAGTCCCACTTACCTGAAAACTTCCAACTCATCATCATCCCCCACTATCCCCCCACAGCTTCTCACTCAAGCTATGACATCCCCATAGACGGCCGCACCCTGCTCGCGGTATTCCTTGATCCCCATCTGGCTCGTATCATATCCGTGCTCCTCAAGGAACAGTCTGAACTTGGCGTCTTCCTCGGCGATCGTGTATTGGCCGATGTGCGGGAGACAGGTGAGCGCCAGAACCGCGCTGAAGATGCAAAGACTGCCCGCCACCCAGAAGCAGTCTTGCCCGCCCACAATGTCGTTCTTAGCGTTAGACTGGATGACCGGGAAGACGTAGGTGCCAACGAAAGCCCCGACCTTGCCCACGGCGGCCGCGATACCGTAGTACTGGCCGCGGATGCAGGTCGCCGATGTCTTGGAAGCGATTAGGCCGATGTTGTCGCCGGGACCCAGTTCGCCGAGGGACAAGAAGATGCCGTATACAACGACGAAACCGGCAATGTGATTGGACAGAGGCACGTAGACGCCTGCCATGATGAACCCGACAATGGCTTGGGCAGTAACGCCGATGACAAGGGCCAAGCGCGGGCCGAGCCAGTCGGATACATCTAAGAACCACGTCAATCACCGTCGAAGGGTAGGCATTCCTCAAAGGATGTAGGTTAGACTCACAAGCTCCGATAAGAGCACCAGGCATGTAGAACAGGTTGATTACCGTGTTCCACCCGAAGTTCCTCCACAGAGGAGCACCTATTGGGAGGACCTGCCCTAAGATCGTGCTGGAATAGATTCCAAAAGCATAGGCGCTAAAGTCATAGAGCCACCAGATCAAACACACGACCAGGAGGCGGAACCAGTAGTATCTGCGGCTGTCAGTGAAAAGATCTTGCAGCCCCCACGGGGCATGAAAGTGAACAATATTCTACATACTTGAGGACCAGGAAGTAGGGGACACGAGTATCCTTCATCGTTTGCCTCTTGAATTCTTCGGGTTCGTCAAGACGAAGCCGCAAGTAGAGCAGACTCAACGGGGGGATGACACCCAGTCCCAGAGCGACCCTCCAGGCAGCGCGGAGATGTTTCTCGGTAAAGATCCACATCAAGACGCACGGGACGAAGGCCGAAACCACATAACCAAAGTCAATCATGACATTGGTAAACATAATGAACCACCTGTTTCTCGTGCCCGACTTCAGTTCGCCTGTGCTCTCGGAACAGGCCACACTCCCAGCGGGATACTCCCCGCCAATGCCGATACCAAGGAAGAAACGGTAAGCTGTCAGCGCGGCAAAAAGGCCACCGATGCTACCACCAGCCCCGTAAGACCCAGCCGCAAGAGCAGCAAAGACGAATAAGATGACGGTAGACATAAGCAGTGACCACTTGCGTGACCATCTATCGGACGTGTAGCCAAAGATGAGCATGCCCACGACAGTACCTGCGAATGCAATGGACGATACATTCTGTCGCGCAGGAGAATCGGCATACTGTGTCGGATAGATGGTGGAGAGCATTGTATTTACGGAACCGATGATCTGCATGTGTCGATCAGCTATGACCAGTCTGTCTCACAGGAGCTCGAGATACTCACATTGTTTTCAAACCCATCCGAAAAGAGTCCTGCGCCGCATGCCATTACAGGCCAAATGCGATCTATAGAGACATTTTTAGTGACTAACGGTAGGTGCAACAGGGAAAAACTTCTTACCCCAGAAGCTCTTAGGGACTGCTTCTAAAGGCACATCGACCACGGCGCTGGGTCTCCGATCGCCATATGGCGCCTTCTCAGAAGCGCCCAAAGGGGAGTCTTCCTTTGAGTTCGACATGGTGTTCGAAAGAGCAAAGAAGCGTCGGGCTTCGACAGCGCGCAATTGAAATATTTAGTGAAATGCCAGGGTAGAGCAGGCGAGCGCAGACTCGACGCAAGATAAGAACATTAAGGGACCAGGGTGGTTGATTCCTCAATTGTTCTGGAAAGGCAACACGGGGGCAGCAGCTCTTTTAAGCAGGCCGGCGCTGGTCGATCTCAGCTCTGACCTTGTCTCCTGCTGCTTTCTGCCCAGCGTCCAGCCCTAGGAAAAGTTGCAGCGATGACGGTGTCTGCACACTACTGCGCACTAACCGGAGAAGCGTTGCCGAGTAGGGGCAAGGTCTTGGCTTCGGGCCGCTCTAAGCTCTAACGCCCCTTGAAGTCATCGAAATCTTCATTTCAGTCTGGCGCCCTCAGAGATCCAGTATCGCACCCACGTGCTTGGCGGACCCTGTGCAAACTGTCCGAATACAGCATGAATTTGTAAAATAGATTGAACGCGTAACGGCATCTTAGGCGACCAAGGGACCGGTGCCACCAGCTGGACCTGAGAAGGGCTTGTCTGGGTGTGGGTCGCAGATAACGGGTGAGATGGCACAGATTCGCTCTGAAGAGCCAAGCCATGTCCAATCAGCTTTGCTGTTCCTGTTATCTCGGAGCGTTATCTATCTGCAGGACTTCGATCGCTTCCTGTAATGGAGTCCTTCATAACATGCAGCAGCACTCCTTGGTAGGGTCTTGCAGTGCAATTATTCGCCGCTGAGATCGTGTGACCCTTTGTCCCTATCTCGGTATCCGGCCCCGGATCAGTTTTCTTGCGTCTGCCAGACCGAAAGCACACCCAATCAGTGTCGCTGTTTTGGACCACGCTGGGCGCCCTACGACGTAGAGAACCTTGTACAGATTGTTCGATGGCGGCCCACCATCACTCAATTAGGCAGGACGAACCACATCAGAAGAAGCCTGCCCGATGCCAGCCCATCCCCCTATGACGGGCTAGAAAGCTTGGTCCGACGCCTTCGAAATGTCTCCGTAGGCTGACTTCAGGGTAGCATTTGGCGTTGGTCCAGACCACCCATGTAGTTGTGGTGGAGGGTGCTAGGGACAAGACGACAATGAATTTCCTTGTGCAGGGTCTTGCAGATGTGCTGTGCTGACGCAGGTCAGATGTCGATCTTGCGATCATATGTCGCAGGCAAAGGAATGGGCACTGGCGGACGCACGTGTGCGATCATCTAAGCTGGTTGTGCGAGAAATCGGGCTTGCCCTAAGACTCTCCGCCTACGCTAGCCGAATATGAACTGGCGCCCAAAAGTACCCCGGTACCAACTCCAACTCCTCCGGAGTACTTCCTAAAAGGGCTTTGCATGAGGCATAATTCGCCGCATGTTCTACGGTTTCGCTGTATGTAGAGTAAGGGCCATAAAATCCTGGCCGGCATTGGAGTACGCATCAATGCGGTCACTTCTCACTCGCCCCTGGCCTAAGAAAGGGGCAGGCATAAATCTTTCGTTCCCCTAACATTACTATAAGGCACTCACAACATGTAGGGCAAAAGTTGGAATTTTTGCAGTAGACGGACAGCCTAGAGTGTTATACTCCTACCTCGAAAGAGGAAGACACCTCGACATACTTGATTATGAAGACGTTTCTCACCCCGGGCGTTTCTCGCTGGCAACAACGAGCAGCTGGGGATTGCCCGCAACAGGGAGGTCAGCAGACTCAGCTTGAAGGGAGAGTTTGGATTACAGATCAATTGAAGGATGCGCTCAGTACACCGAACGAAACGGATAAAATCAATGGAAACAACTTCATTGGCGGCTGCTGAGGTACACAATCCACTTCTTGGTAATTCCACAGTTGCCAGTCAAATCTCTCGGCTTAAACTGAATAAAAGTTCCCGTCCTCTGTACAAACATCCACTCGTTTTATAGCTTACGCGGTCTTCTTCCACTGGGTATAAACACCGAGCAAACTGCTGACTGTCCCGGCCAATCCAACAATGCCATCATCAAGCGGGAAGTAACCCAGAGCAAAGCCCGGAACTGTGAGATCGCACAGATCGGAGACAAGCTGGATCTTTGTAGCAGTATCCTCCCTATGAGCAGATCGTCTGTTAGCGTTGTCCACGCTCCAGAATGCGCCTCCTGGCACTACTTCTGCCGCAAATGGGGAACCTCACCTCTGGAGTTTCTTGCTTTCCACAACGCCATCGGCATCTGTCTTTTCCACCTTCTTCGACTTCTGTCGGATCTGTGCCAGTGTGTAGAAGCCGGCAATAGTGTTGCAGAGAATGCCAATGAACCATGCCCTGTACGCCTCCTTCTGCAGCTTCTTGGCTGCAAGCGAAGGTCGTATACCGGACGCATCAAACTATTTGTGGAAAGCATTAGCACAGAACCACACAGCTCGTGAGCTGCCTAGGTCTCTGTTGGGATGACGTACGTATGTAATGGTGTCCAAGGACAAGTACACTGCATAACCCAGCTGCCGGCCAACCGCGAGATATTTCAAGATAGGGTCGGCACCCTTGGTGTCTGCCGCCACGGCGGCAGCCTTGAAATGCTCAACGAATTTTCCTACGCGCAGCAGCTTGCGCGAAAGGCCGAGTTGAGCCTTGACGACGTTCCATGGCCGGATGGCGGACGCCGAATGGTTTGTGCGCAGCAGATACCACGAATAAAAGCGTGCAAAGTACTGGATTGTTCGGAGGACCTTGTCTCGGCCGACTATTGATGATGGAGTTAATCAGTATCCTCTCTTGTGTCCCTTGCGATCAAAGCCTTGGATGTGATGCCCCGTGGGGTTGCAACACGGGCGTGTGGGGGAACATTCGGAGATGGAAACATACCAGTGGTAGCAACAAACTTCAGGTAGTGCGACACCGTCGGGTGATATACCAGTGCGTCCGCGACCATCTTGGAGATCTTCAGGCAGAGGCAGAGGGTTCTTGGATGTTATCGATGGCTGAAAGCTGGGGAAGATGTATTATTGCGGGGAGACGGATGACGAGCTCGGAAATCACGCGCCGAAGCGACCAGTTCAAGCCTCGGCAATAATCGGCAGGGAGCCGACTTGTGACAGCGGATGCGGAGGACGGGCAGATGGGAATTATCAGCCCCAAAATCGTGGATCTGTGATTCAAGACTTGTTATTGAGATGTGGAAGTTCAGAAATGCAGCAGCAATTACTTGAGCAAGGGGTCAATCATGGAGAGATGCGCCCCTTATACGGTGTTGTCCGGTCACTACCCCCACCGGCATCGCCCGAAGGCATGCCGCCGTCGCTATCAATTTCCGGAAACCTCGTAACAACCCCCTAGAAACGCGATTTGGCTGGCCCTAGTAGTATTTCGCGTGTCGCACTTGCAATCTGCTTTGACAAAGGAACAGACTGGCATATCTGTCAGTGTCAGACGGGAACAATTACTGTCGATCTCCTACTCATGGTTTTAGGTTCTGCGAGCAGACAGATTATGCAAACCGACACGCTTGATATGCAAGTCTAATTGTACAGTACATATGGTTAAAAGGATGCTGTGACCATCGCAGCGTGACAGACCTTGGAAAGGAGGAGGTAGGAGTAGATGCGGCAAGGAGACGGTAATGACACATTGTACCGCGCAGCTTTGACTTCCTCGTTGAAATGAAACCGGAAGTTAGTGATGTTGCCGCGGAACCTGGAAGCCCGTCCATTGCTCTCCCCCACGCGTTCCATCTTGACTCTTCTATCGCCTGCCGCCAAGTAACTACATAGGTAGCCTTCGACTGATCCCGTCTAACCACGCTCGCTGCCCCTTAACCTCACAGCCTGGCCGTATTTCTGCAACTTCGTGATGAGAGCATCACCATGCTTGACAACATCCTGGTACTGCTTATTCTTATCATCGGGGCGATTGGTCTCGATGATGCCATTCACTCGGTCAATCGTGCAGGGAATGCGTCCGGCAGCGATGGATTTGGCAAGATCTCTGTGAGTTGAAAAGTGGTTAGTAAAAATACGCCCAACTACTGAAGGCTGGCAAGGCATGCATACCGGTCAAGGAAGTCCACTGACACCCCAAAGTCCCTTGCCATGCTCTCCAAGCCCACGATACGATAGCTTTGCAATAGTTGTTGGTAGCCGCGTAGACGCATCTCCCGTACGTACCAGCCGCGATGCTCATATAAATAGCGATCTTGACTCAGGAAGTTATCTTCCACTGCCGCAAGCGCGACAAAGAATGAGCGGTAATTGCCAGCATATAGACTGCCGACAAGGTTTGCCAGAGGAGAGAAGTCGATTGGTGTTTCGATATCTGGTTGACCAGTTGTTGTCTGACCCAGTGTGGTTAGATTAACAGCTGCAGGAGCGGGTGTGGGTGTAGCAGTGGCCGTGGCATTTTGCATGTCTTGATCTGCACCAGGTCCTGCGGATAATGCACCACTCAAAGCAGACAATTTGTCATCTCCATCACCTAATATAGCTTTGATCTCAGGAGCATCGACAACCTTTGCTTTGAAGTCAACGCGCTTGAGGGCTACTGAGCCAGCCAAGACCGAGTAGACAACAAGAGAAGAATAACTGCACAGCTCATAGCTTGTGAATGTGGAGAGAGAGTCCAGCAGGAGAGGAGCGGCGAGGTTGTAGGAGCGGACAGTCAGGAGATGGAGACCTTCGTACGCCTTTAGACGATTTCGGCGGTCCCAATCCCCACCACTCTCCACCAGTGACTTAGCCCGGTCAATGGTCTTCTTCGCAAGCAGCTTGTCGTTAAAGAACAATGCCACACGAATGATGGCCAAGGTCAGGTCGATCTTGATGCCTAAAGGCCCAGTCTTTTCGAAAACTGACTCAAGGGCAGATATTGCTTTTTCCTAAAGCAAACAGGCGGTCAGGGGATGTGTCTCGAACGTTGCAATAGAAGAAGCAGAACGATGCAGACCTTGTCGCCTACTCTAGACCATAATTCTGCCCGCTTGCCTTGTGCAGCTAATATCTCCGTCTCGCCGGCTGCTTCGGCGGCTTCGTCTTCTTCCTTCTGAAAGCCCTCCAGCTCCTTCTCATTTTCCTTCTTAAGCTCCTCATACAACTGCTCATCCCAGGGAAATTCCACCTTCTTTGCCACCGCTTTGCTTGCAACAATCTTGGCAGCTGCACTGCTCCGCCTCCTCTGGCCACCTTGAGGTCTCAATGCTGTGCCTTCGCCGGACGAGTTGAGGACGCCTTCCACTGGATGTGCTAGGTAAAGATAGAGGGGTGCCATCTTATGTTCGCGGATTCCATCTTGAAGGGCTTTCAACGAAGCCTCCTGGGTAGCTTTTGTGGATGATGGATTTGTGAGAGTGAAGATGTGTTGTGCGAGTGCCAGGTCAGGGTATCGGGCATACTGAGGATCCGAACCCATTTTTAAGGGATGAGGGCTGTTGGACGGCTAGGAGGAGAAGAGGACAATCGCTGCGGACCAGAAACAAAAGGCGCACCGGACGTGGATGAGCAGGAGATGCACAGGGCAGTGAATGTTGCCCTTCAGATGATGGAGCTCAGTGTGGTATCGTAGCCTGTGAGCTCCCACTGCAGGAACACCTTGCTGAATAAGCACGCATTGACATCCGCAGCGAATCAGTAGCCTGGCGTTCGAGCTAAGCTCTCCGCAGCCGTAGCGGTAAATCAAGACAAATGTGCACGGAGTATGCAGTGTGCAAATGGAAGCTATTGTGTGCTCTTGAACGAGAACAAATAGGCCTTCATGTTTCACGCCTCTAATTGAAACTCTCCGGACGTATCTACACCTTGTCTCAGGTTATGCTGCGAGATCCGTCTACGCGCACTCTCTAAGCCACTCGAAACGTGCCCGGGCGGAGACCAGCCTCGCAATGTACGATCCGGCCAGGGATATCTTCACCTCCTCCGAGGACGCTGCACCAGAAGGAAATGATGCGGAGACTCGGACTTACAAAGCAGAAGATGACGGGGGAAGCCCTTTGACCCTTACAGATCCAGTTACACAGAAGCCGTCAGCAGCTGAGAACGCGTCTCCGGCAAATCTTTCCCAAGTAATACCTTTACTTCAGCTACGTATCACGCATTCATCTGATTTGTTGTCTAGGAACACAAAGCCGATATAACCTCTCACCCACCTTCCTTATCTCAAAGTGCTCTCACCTCCAGCCCTCCGAATATCCAACCCCATTCCCAGAAACAAGGCGAAATGAGCAGGAAGCGCTCGCGTTCTCCCACTTCGCGCACGGAAGCCGCCGTCGAGCCATCAGAGCATAACGCACCTAATGGAGCAGGGACAGACGTCACAACGAGAGATGAAGAAGGCATCTCGTCTACTCATATTTCAAAGAGAATAAAGTCTTCAGATCCAGCGGATTATGCTTCACCAACACCTCTCCACACTGCCAACCTCCCTCGCTTCGCTCGCAAGAGACATGAGGATGGCGATGCACATAAGGATGGCGGTTTCGTAAGGAGTAGGCCTGTACATGCTCAATCTCGCCGTGACCGCGAACGATCTCCGAAGCGTACCGCTCGCTCTCGTTCACCCTGTCGCTCACCTGATCATGCCCGACGCCGTGAACGGAGACGTACTCCACCACCTCGACGAAGTCCGTCTCCCCCGCCACCCCCGCGTGAACCATCCCGCTCCCCTCCACGAAAGTTGAAAAGGCCTGGAGGAGCATCTCGCATCACTGCTGAACAGAAGGAAGCCCTCCGGAAACGTCAAGCCGAGCGTGAGCAGGAACAGCTTCGTCGTGCTCAAGAGCTTGCAGCTACTCGGGGTGTCCACGATGTTGTCAAGCAACATTACAATGCGGTGCCGGAAAGAGGGCGCGAATGGCGGAAAACGGATAGCAAGATCAAGGGTTTACGCAGCTTCAATAACTGGGTTAAGAGTACCATCATCCAGAAGTTCTCTCCTAATGAAGGATTTTCAAGCTCGGCGCACAGCCGAGAATACGACGGTGGTGAGGCAGGAAATAGAGGGCTATTGGTCCTGGACCTTGGCTGTGGAAAAGGTGGCGATCTTTTCAAATGGGCGCAGGCACCCCAACCTGTCGAACTCTACGTCGGCATTGATCCTGCCGAGATATCCATCGAGCAAGCTCGGGACCGTTATGCACAAATGCGTGGTGGCGGTAGAGGCGGTTTCCGGGGCCCTCGAAAACCTATCTTCCAAGCCGAATTCTTTATTAAAGACGGATTTGGCGAATGGCTCGGCGACCTGCCCTTCCTCCAGGAAGTAGGAATTGACGCAAACGTTGGGCCGGGCAAGAGCTCTCGCTGGGGTGGGGGTGGTTTTGATGTTGTCAGTATGATGTTTTGTATGCATTATGCTTTTGAGAGCGAAGCAAAAGCGCGCGGTATGCTGCGCAACGTTGCCGGCGCGTTGAAGAAAGGCGGACGCTTTCTCGGCGTGATTCCCAACTCCGACGTTATTAGCGAAAAGGTCGTGGAGTTTCACAAGAAGCGCGCTGCCAAAGCTGCGAATGGGGACTCAAACCCCGATCAAACCAATGAGGAAGCTGAAGATGGCGAAGTCTCAGATACGGAGAAAACTGACGAGACACTAACCTTTGGCAATGAGCTCTACTCGGTGCGCTTTCCTCCACAAACTACTCAGGCGCTCCCCGAAAGGGGTGTCTTCCGTCCGCCATTCGGCTGGAAGTACAGTTACTTCATGCTTGAAGCGGTTGAGGGCACTGCCGTCGAGGGTGTCCCCGAGTACGTCGTGCCGTGGGAGGCATTCCGTGCTCTTGCCGAGGACTACAATCTGGAATTGCAGTACCGCAAGCCGTTCAGGGAGGTTTGGGAGGAGGAGAGCAGAGACCTCGTGTTGGGCCCATTGGCGGAGAGAATGGGAGTCACGGAACGCGGCAGTGATCCGCCCAGGTTACTCGTCAATGAAGACGAGTTGGAGGCGGCGAGTTTCTATCACGCGTTCTGCTTTTATAAGGTATAATGCCTCTGGGTACAGCTGGCGATCGAGGCGCTCGGGCAGGGGATGGTATTCGGTGGAATGGAAAGGCTCCTGTTGGTTTGTGCGACTGGCTATGGGAAGGTGATGAACACATCATTTATGCTGGTCTCTGGATATTTCTGCCGAGGAGTCTACCTCCCAAAGGAAAAGCTTCAAGATAGGCCGAGGTATGAATACTCACCATTCATGATATCAGTGACAAAGGATATAGCCAGTTCCTCATGTAAAATGCGACCAAGGAGACAGTGAAAACGCCATGCCCGTCCAATACATATCAAATGACTAATGGAACATCGTCCAAGCTTATCCAGAAGCCGCGGATCACCATTGCCCAGGAGTTCTCATTCTGGACCCCTTTTCAACTTCTGCGCCAGCGCCCCCCACATACCCTTCCTCTCCATAGTCGGACTCTCAACCTCAAACGTGCTTGTCACCTTCGTGCTGACCCCGACCTTCTGCGGTCCAGCAAAGCCTTTCTCCTCGTCCACGACCTTGATCCCCAGATCCTTCTTCGGCTCGCGCTTTGGTTCTGTCTTCGGGTCCGCTGGCCGTGTAGGGCTGCCATCAGCGAGTTTGCTGAGTCCGCTCTGGCGCCTATCGCGATTTTGAGAACGGTACTGCGTTGGAGGCCGAGCGGAGCGCGGGAACTGCTGCCGGCGCGCCGAACGCGGGGTGAAGGGAGCGGCGAGGCGGCGAGCAGACCGACGGATGGCGGCGCGGACTTCCCACTGGCGCTTCTTCGCCATATAGAAGAGTACTGCGGATGTAACTGTAGCGGGAAGGGTAGGTTAGAGAAATGTAGCAAGCAACAGCGAGGTCCGAAAGTCCTCACTTCCGAACACAGCGGCAACGACCACTACAACGATAATGGCGATTTCGACACCTGGAGAAACGGAAATGTATGAGCTGGAAGGCCCGGCGGCACCGGCTGCGGTATCCACGCCCTGCGTTGGGGCGCTGGCAGAACCAGAGTCATAATTGACTGAAGTGGGAGCAGACATGGCCGCAAGGAGCAGGTATACGCAAAGGACAATATAGAAAGCTCGCTGAGCTTCTACAAAAATGGTTGAAGCCTTGAATTCGATCAAACTCGCAGAGTCTGAAATACAAATTGTCTCCAAATGAAGAGGAACGCCAAGTGAGATTGAACATAAGAGACATTAAAGACGGTTGAGATATCTTATGGGCGTGGCTCGAGGGCAGCCCAATGGACCTTTGCAGGAGGCCGATTGCGAGCCCGCATTTTCACAGGGATAGCAAGTCTTGGGCGCGTAAATGGACAAGCCTTCCTTAAGCCAGTAGTAACACCCTGAACCTGGGCCCGGCATTCGGTCTGAAGCTTGTCCTTGACCAGTGCAACCTCCAGTGTTGCTCCTGCAAGGACAGTCACGTCTTCTGGCCGGGATGTTGATTGATGCGACAGACAGCAAACCCTACTTTTCTCCATGTACAGTATATGGACTGTATGCGACTCCGTCCATGAGGATTAAGTAGAGGGCAGGCTTTACAAGATGTATGAGGTGGCGCGCTGCTGCGTCGACATCCTGGGACAAATGACTCTGTTTGCCCACTTTGCAATCGCTGGCATGGACGACTCCAGAGAAAGCTGCGTTCATTTGCTGTACAGTTTAGAAACCAGCTGGTGCCAATCGAGAGTCCCGGGATTGTTATTGGTAATCATGGAGTATGGAAGTAAAGGGGAGTGTGTGGTAGGCTTCAATAGCTTACCTGTCAGCTTCAGATGCTTTCAGATTGTATGGGCAGCGGAAAAGTCGAGAGTATCGTCATATCTAACCCCAGTATGCCTTCCGTAGAATAGTCTTTTAACTTGCAGCATTGATGGCAGGGCGGTGATCTCTATACCTAGGCAGCTTGTATCAAGTCGTAGTTGCTCTTTTTCGTTTCTGCCACTCGCTGACCTCCATTCTCGCCTCCTTCTCTCCTGCGTCATCATTCTTCAGCTGTCTCTATCAATTTCTCTCAATCTTCTCTTGCTACGACCATCTTTCCTTATATTCCTGCTCCCACCTTCGAGATAATCCGACGAGTACAAATCTACATTGTCATCTACTGTTCCGCGTCTCTATACAGCCTGTCAACTTCCTCGCCAGCTTCTGGTGTCAAGGCTTCACATACTCAAAGATTTCTTTCCTTCGATCTTTCATCATCCACCATGACAGGGGCTGCCCCTAAATCACCGCACTCTATGCATGATACTGCTACCAGCGTCGAGGTTCACGAAGAATCTGAGGATCGAGAGTCAACTGATACGTCCGATTCTCAAGACATTGATAATCAAATGATCCCAGATAGCATGGCCACCCATGTCACAGACACCCAACATGTGCCCACACAAAATGAGATCATCATGGATGAGGCACAATCTGACCCAGCTCGTCAATCGTCGTCTGAATTAAGTCCAGGGTCTAAGTCCAAGCAGCAGATGATAGCCCCTGCCTTTCGCGCCGAGCGACCAATGTCCGCCGGCACGCTCATGGACGAAGTGACTAGTAGTTTCAGGTTCTCCAAAGCAGCACAAAGGTCTGGTCTTGATTATTACACCCGGAAGTCACCACCGGCTATGCCAAGCCAGCACAATCAACGAAATACTGCGGCAGAGACTGGGAGACCTTCAATTGCTTTGGTGCCAAACGGTAAGAGCTTGCCAATCCCTCGCATCGCTGGTTGCTGATCGATGCCAACACCAAAGGCTTAAAACTACGCGGCCAGATCCATCGAGCACAGAACCTCTATAAGCCGGAGGTTTGTAGTCCATTATCAGGAGCACATAGTCATGTTGCCGGGCAAGTTGATGGCGTCGCGGACACCTCAATTGATACAAACTCTGCCACAAACATCGCAACCCAGCTCGCAACGCGGGCCGAAAGACCTCCGGCAGCACCAAAGAAGCATAATACAAAGGGTAAAACCATCTCAAATGGGGAAGCTCCCTGTTCAATTCCGCCAGAGACATGTTCCGAGCCAGGAGCCCATCAGCCAAACCTCCTAGCCCAACCATTTCCGCAACTTGCAAGCAGTCCTCCATCAGCGGGACGCGGCGAACAGAACCCCCTGGGATCGCGGGACGGCGAGCAACTCCAGCCACAGCCGCTACGGACGTTCTCAAATACCTCCGACCCACATGATCCAGAGCAGTCTGGAGTTCACACAACTGTGAATGGTCAAGGTACTCGAAGCCCGGCATGTGAAACCGATCAGGGATGTATGGACACTGCTTCCAGAGCCTTTCAAAACCAGAAAACCAATCAAACACGAAGGCCAGTGCCCTCTCAGACTGACTACTCTGCTCAAGCAGTGGTGCACAATTCCGGGCAGCTGGAGAAGTCACATATGTCATCGACGACCGATTCCAAGGCTGAGCCTGACAGAGGCGTCACCGCTATGCACCCAATAGACGTCGATTCAAACGATGACTCGCTTGCCGTTGTCGCCCAAGCTTCGCAGGCAAGAGCTCAAGAATCCTCACGTCCGGCTAGTACTACACAGCTAGCCTCATCCCCTCGAGCTTCGAAGGTTATCAAGGAAAAGACCAACCTCAGGACTCGGCACCATGCTGCAACCCGCCGTCGAATTACGTCTATAGATGCTAAAGGTCTCTTCGAAAATGGCGTTCGACTCATTGAACAACAGAACCTGGAGTGTGAGGAGCTCAGGAATGCTCTGGATGAGCGAGTGTCGGAGTATAACAAGCTTGTCCAGCAATGCAACCGGCTTCGAGGGGAGAACACAGTGGGTAGAAAGGCGAACGAAGAACAACATCAGAAACTTTTAGAGCAAGCTAAGGTCATTGCGGACCAAGCCTCAGCTATCGAGCAACTCCGGGAGAGGATAGCCGGCTTTAAGTCGCAGATAACTGGTCTTTGCAACGACCATAATGGTCTGCGCGACAATCAAAACAGACTTTCAACCAGATGCGAGGATCTTGTTGCTTCGAACACAAAACTGAAGGATAAGTTAGAACATCTGAAAGTCCAACAGGTCAACGTACGCGACGTTCAAACCAGTGAGTACTCTCCTTGCTTTTATATATCAAAAGGCAAAGAGAGACCCCGCAGTTCTCCTCGGAAGGTTTATTGCCTCTGCTATAAGCGTTCTACAGCATCAAAGGCTAACACAAGCCCCTAAGGAGATCGACTCTTGGCCCAGCTCCATACGGAGCTTGAGGAGACAAAAGCAAAGCTTGCGGAGGAAAAGGACCGCACCGAACGGCTGGAGGACCAGAGGAAACAGATGGGAGACCTACATGTGCTCCTTAGAGATGTTCTCCGGCATCAACAAGAAGATATTACTGACAAACTGGTCAATGTGGAATCCACTGTTCAGAATATCAGATCGGAAAAAGAGGCGGACGCGGTTGCTACCCACGGCAAGCTTGACTCGTGTTTGAAGTCTATCGAAGCGGTTGAAGCCGCGAATTTTCCACTCGAAGACCTGGAACGCGTACAGGTCTCACTTATGAAGATCAATGACAGTGTCTGCGCACATATTGAACAGTCAAAGAGTGATCAAACCTCACAGGCTGATACACATAATGCTAAGCTGGATGAGATCAAGGCCGCCGTGTACTCACTGAACGCGGACATGCATTGTCAAAATCAACTCCAGAGCGAGCTCGCTGACATGCGGGAAGAGAGAGTGTCACTAAGGGAACAGGTTCAGTCAAAAGACAAGATGATCGAGGGTTTGCAGCAGCGTCTCTCTGAAGTCCAAGAGAAGAATGAAGTCCACGCTGCTCAGATTTCCGATCTAGAAAGTGAGGCATCTATGTTGCAGGATAAGGCTCGCCAACATGCGGAGACCATTGAACGACTCAACAATCTGGAACGAACGAACGTCAACCTGCGTGATACCCTGCAGCAGGTACAAGCCGAACTGGCGATGACCAAGATCGATCTGGACTCTGAAGTTGAAGAAAACCTCCATTTGGTAGAGGAGCTCGATGAAGCAGGCTACCAGCTCGAAGCTGCTCAAATACAGAATGTCGATTTTGAAGAGCAGAAAGACCGCAACCAAGATGAGGCGGAATCTCGGCTGGTTCAGGTCCGAAAAGAGCTTGAAAAGGCTGCAAGAGATCGGTGCGACGAACTAGCTGCGAAATTTGAGAATGAGAAACATCAGGCACTCCAATCCCTGAAAGAGGCGGAGGAGAAAGCTGAGAGTTACGTCGCTCGAATCAAGGAGCTTGAAGCTGCATATACCACTACCAGCAATGCTATTTTGCAATTGAAGACCGATCTTGCTATGTCCGAAAGCAAAAACGGACAACAGCAGAAACAAAATCATCTGCTTTCAGAAGACCTCCGTAACCTGAAGGAACGGACGGATGCGAGGGAAGCTGATTTGCAGAACACGAAAGAAATTCGTGATTCTCTCGCTGGAAAGTTGAGCATCACAGAGGCGAGGTGCGAAGCACTCGTAAAGACCAATGAGGAGTACAAGTCAGAGCTTGATCGGTTGAAGTCAACCCTAGAAAAGATGACAGCTTTACAGACCACCCCTGAGGATACCATACAGGCCTGGCCTAGGTCTCTTCCGCAGCCTGCAGAATCAAAGTCTCCTTCTCCGGTAGGAAGTCTTCCTCTGGAGTCTCAAAACCTGGGCGGTGAGTCGGAGTCATTGACACCGCCCAGTAAAGATAGAAGACGCAGGAAGGACACACGAAACCAGCAGAACCAGCTTCACCAAGACCCGAATACTCAACTTCTAAGCGATTTCAATGCAGGCAGTAGCGATAGGGACCCTGTGCTACACGAATCTTCTATGACATCCCTGAACATACTTTCGAATAATGCACAAGGGCTGCAATTTAGTCCGTCGTCTGGAATCATTAGTGAGATCGAAGTGCACCGTGCTGAAGGTCGGATGCGTGAAGATGTCCCAGAATCGCAATATGCGGACCTGAACTTGCGGCCATTTTCAAGCTTCGACAAAAGTCCATTCGATGCTGACAATGAAAGCCAAAATGCCGACTCCCAGGCGTTGCTTAAATTGATTTCGGACAACGCCGGGCTGTCATCGCCGCTCTCAAGTCAAGAAACCATCTCAAGCCCCACCGCGTCAGATCAAGATATCAATGAAAGAAGGATGGGTGCTGAACGACTCTCGACACGCCTTGATGCGAGCCCTATGACAGCAAACTTCGAACATAGGTCTAGTCCTTCTCGGGTTGAGACTCCTAGAAAACAGCTCGTCAGAAGCGGACATGGTCAACAGCGTCCCCTGCCAGCCGCTGCACAGCCGAAGAAGTCGGCAATGAAGGCGACGGCTCACGTTACTGAACCTAGGAAGCGTTCAAATCCAATTCACTATAGTCACAGGCTTATAATACCATCCCAGAATCTTCCGGCAGCCCGGACAAGGTCCATCACGACCGAACCAGACAGGCAGCAGGTCCTTGAAGAAAGATCAAGATCCCGTTACAGTCGTATGGTAAGCGGCAACGCCTCTCAACTTGGCACAGGACTGTACTCCGTCCAACGCTCCGTAGTCTCAACGAGTGAGAGTCATGAGTCGAAGCTCTTAACTATTCGCAATGCGGCGGTTTTGGAGGCAGGAGGAAAGATTGCAAAGGCGTCGAAAGTCTCACTTGGCAAAGTCTCTGTGCAGTGGGAAGATGACAAAAAGCAGAGAGACAAAAACGCCTCAGTGGGGGCTGAGGAGCTCGCCGATGCGGAAGGACTGTTAAGAAGGCCAACATCTAACAGTTGCCGTAAACGAGGAGCGTCGATCGGAGCAAGCTCTAAGAAGACGAAGAAAGTCAAGATCACCGAGGAGTTGCCCGATACCGTCGAAGACTCACAGTCGCAAGCGGTGTTGAACCAACAACAGAGCTCTCAGAGTGGGTCGCAGCATGGATCACCTCAGCAGCCACTACGTGAATCGCAGAATGAACTACATTCGCAGAGTCTGGGATTGAGCAAGTTGCATCTTGACTCCCAGTCTGGTGCCAGCCAGATTTTGTCCCCTTCCTCGTCCTCCAAAAAGCCGCGCAGAGCGGCGAGACGCACATCGAGAATTAAGTACTAACGTGTCGAGGCCACATTTACAGAAGTGGGAAATGGTGTACCGACAAAAGGTGTGGGGTGTCCAAAAGTGATTGTTGCGCATTGCTTGTTGTCAAAATGGGGTGTTTAATGTGCTGCCAATTTGCTGATACTGATGGCCGTGGAGATTTATTCTTGACCTCGACGACTTGCTATATACGAGTTCATTTGCTTTCCTGAGGCTTGTAGGCAGATGTTGCTGGATGCTGCATCGAGTCCACGCATATGCTAGCTTGCAATAGCAGAGAAAATATCAACGATTTGCCCGTACTCCCCTAATGCACCCTGAGACCGTAGTATGATACACGTTGTACTCCAATAATGTTTGGGACCCTCTTCAACAACCAAGCTTCCGCGGCCTGCCTCGATCCAGTTATAGTTTGAGGACTAGTCATCATCATCACCTCAAGGCGAAACCCTCCTCCCTATTTCCCGCGCTTCTGCTCAAGGAATAGGACCTTCTTCCGCACTATAGCGACATAAAGTAAGCATTGATCATTGCACATCCAAACGTATCGAGCCATAACCAGTGATGGGAGTCCGCGCCCAGGAAAGCAAAGGATTGCTTCTCCCTCTCGAATCAAGGTAATTGCCTGCGAATATCGACTATCTAGCAGGAGCGGGGTCACATACCGACAGGATCGTATTTGAGCATGCTGAGAGGTCGATGTGTTCTTGGCCGGGTCATGATGCGGTAGTAACCCGTCATGGCCATGGAGAGAAGCCGCACGGCGACGGTGCGGGATTTTGCTACGCGAAGGAGAAGATGTCAGACTGTCGTTCTTTGCAGGACATTATGAGCAGAACTCATAGGGCGGCTGTACCTTTCTTCGCCATTGCGGGAGCTGGCGCACAGAGATGGGCTTTTGACCTTTTTGCGCAATGTGCCCTGAGGGATGAGGTCGAAGCTCGGAGAATCTCGAAAACTGGTGCTGCGCTCCGATTGGTTGGGTTTGTTTGAGGCGCACGTGATTTCGTGAACGTCAACTTCACTCCGATGCCAGCATCGTGCCTTCCTCATTCAGACAATTTCAAGGGAATATCCACCATGCTTGCATCATCACCACATCGACTAGCTTGCTGATGCCAGTGATTGGTCGCAAACGAGGATACGCACCTCCCTGCGTCATGGAATGTCCGGAAGCAGCTGACCCCAGCAAGAGAAGGCACGAGCCATGGGAGTCGGTATTCCTCGCCGTGACGCTCCGGGAGCCAGAGGAAGCATCGTCACCTCCATCGTGAATGGAAAATGCTAAAAATACGAAAATGAATGCTACATTGAGTCAGGTGCTACGGGAGTGGCTGTTGAAAAATAATATTTAAACCATGCAAGAGGAAGCAAACTACAAGGGAAACTATCATGGTCAGGCATTTGAACCTTTGAGACACCATGGTCCCGGACAGTTATTGCGACTATATATCTTGACTGCGCCATACCAAAGGCTCATTATACGTTACGCAGATATATATGGCTTCTGTTTGCTCAGTTGTGGCAGGTGGTACATGGGTGGGTGTACTGCCCTCTGGGGCGACGAGCCGTACTCATGGCAAAGCCGACTGATTGCGATCGAAAATCATGGGGATTGGAGAAACACAATGAACAACAAGTTGCGACCGATGACGAACGAGCCTCTTCTATCACTTGCAGGGCACAGAAGTTTCATGCTCTTTGCGCATTGGAACCTAGTGCGGCAACACTGAAGAGCCTTTGCTGGAAAATGGTACGAGAACACCCCCCAAATATTACTATATAATTTGCAATATGTTGTTTACTTTTAATAATTCCACAGTATTGGCGCAGTGGTATGGGAGACGCTTCCAGCTCTGTGTCCGAGAAGAAAGGTGGTGCTTCGGAGACTGCCCCCCGACTGGGGGGCAAGCTCCCTTACAAAGCATAGCAAAAGTCGTCAGAGTCTTTTCATCGGGGCCCCCGCCAATTCAGTTGGCGGGGGCCCCGAGCTTTATGCCACTTTAATTGGCGGATTCCCACCACAAGGCCCCTGGTTCATTCCCCATCGTTGACATGTTTGCTTTTTTATTTTATTTTTATCGACACCATGGTCCATAAAGAGACACACTACAGCCTCGAGTCATGATGCAGCTTACGCAGCGTTTTGGACGCGTCAACGTCATCTTCCATCATGTTTCCATGGGTCGAGCCAGCATGACCTGCTTGAGTCGGTCATATGCTCATAGCATCGCTATAATCTGCCTATATAAGCTTCTCGCACTCCTGATTCTGGACGACCATCACAGTCTTTCTTCCACTATCTCATTCTACTTGCACTGGCCGTCAACCACATCGTGACACCATTCTCAAAACATCAAGTCAATTCGGCAACGGACCATCAGACAGTACACCCGGATCTCAGCATGCCTACGTGTCGGCCACAGAATTACGTGTTTAGGGTCGCAGTCGTCCGCGGACGGCCCAGTATAATACGCGAGCCAGGGGAGGAGGAGGAGATGAACAGAGAAGAACGAGACCGGGACCCCGTCGGTCGTCTCCTCCAGCAGGAAATAGTCCAACTGGGCTTGTACGCCCGCCACCTCCGCCACCAGGATTCGAGATCGACGAAAGAGGCCTCATCGTCGCTAGTCCTACTCACGCACAGGCGGCCGCTGCTGCACAGGGCCGAAGGGTCGATTTCGTGACGGCCACTGTAGAGACCGAGACCGGGCCCGAAGAAGCCGTCATAGATGTCGTCTGGCCCTACTCGTTCATCGGTCTGGACGTATTCCAGGACACATATCCATCGGTTTACAATCAGCTGATCGCGGATGGCATTGCGCTAGACTCGAATCCACCAGTGAAGCTGAATCTCGTCCTGAGAACGACCTTGGGCGAGCAGTTCGTCCTCCGCGGAGACGTCTGGATAATATCCGAGGACCGCGACCTTTCCTTGAGCATAGGTTCAGATATCCTGTCACCACAAAATGCCACCCTTGCAGCTCGTCCTGGCATGCCAGCTAGCCTGCTTTGCATCCGGGAGCACATGATCGACCTTGTGCACAGGGTCCAGTAAAGATCGTGTGAAAAGATGGGGTCTTCATGGAGCCACCGTTTCTTTCAGTTCATTCCTGATCCAGGGGCTTTCCCTGAATCTCCCGTCTTCCTTTCGACGCGTTCCTTGCAATCAACCTGGCGCTTTCTTTTCTGCTTTTGCGATACCCGTTATTGCTCTATCTCTTTTGGAGAATATCTGCCGCTTATGGCTCTAATATCACACAAGGATTTGCGTTCTTCCGCTCCAACCTATGACGGACCGACCTTAGTACATTAGTGACTGCTGCGCCGCGAGAAGTTGGAGAAGTTGCGGTCGTTTTGTTGGTATCAATTGCCTTAAGCAATCTTCGTGAAACTGACGGTCTTTCGTCGATGGATCCTCCTCCTATCTCTCTCTGGTCAAACTTTAAGATCTCTTTAATCGATCCCCTCCTCCACCAACCCATTTCTTTACTACCTCACCAATGCCGGCCAAAGTCATGGACTCGCCCGATCTCTGAACAGCCAGTACAGGAATGACTATTGGTTTATAGGGCCTTGCCCGCTGATATTGAAGGACTCTGGAGACCTAGGAAGTTTGGATTGTGAATCTGGGAAAGAGTAGCTTGCACATCATCTTCAGATCAAGAATACGCCCTGTCCATGGAGCTGTCATTGATCTCTATGATTTTATATGCACAAAGGTCTATCCATAATCCTGCTTCCCACTAGCCACTCCAATCAGTCAAAGTACCCAGGAAACAACCACTGTAACCTCTCCAGCGCCTCCTTCTTTCTCCCCGCCGGCGCCGTCATACCCGCAGCGAACTTGCTGCCACCGACCAGATGCTTAGCCTCTACCAAATCCTTATGCTCCTCCTTGCTCAGCTCGTTCAGCACGGCGCCGACGAACCGTCTCGCATTGGCCGCGTTGGCCTTCATGTGCCCCATGACCATCTCGACGGTGACGTCCTCGTGCGTCTCGTGCCACGAGTCGTAGTCGGTCGACATGCAGATCATCTGGTATGCGATCTCGGCCTCGCGCGCCAGCTTGGCTTCGGGCAGAGCGGACATGTTGATCACGGTGCCGCCCCATGAGCGGTACATATGTGACTCGGCGCGCGTGGAGAATTGCGGACCCTCTGCGACATCGTCAGCACTATCCTCTTGCCCACCACTAGCAGCCCCTGGAGAAACGAAAGAAGTAGAGATATACGCACCCATGCATATTATCGTGCCCCTATCATGCAGCGTCACGCCCTCGCCCTCCAGACTATGCCCACAGGTCCTCACAACCTTCGCGAGCGCCTCATCGAACGGATCCGCAAAACCTACATGGCCAACCATGCCGCCTTCAAAGAACGTCCAGGGCCTGACGCCCTTCGTGCGATCAATGATTTGGTCCGGCACCACAAAATCTCTCGGGCGGACCTCCTCGCGCAGGCTGCCGACGGCCGAGAAGGCGATGACGGTGCGCACGCCCAGCGAGCGCAGCGCGGCGATGTTCGCGCGCGAGGGCACCTCGTGCGGCGCCAGCTCATGGTGCAGCCCGTGCCGCGACAGGAATGCGATTGGGATTGGCGCGCCGGTTGAGGGCGAGGCGTGGTGCAGGATCGAGATTGGGGAGGAGGGCGCGCCCCATGGCGTGCTGATGTTGAGTCGTGCCACGGGCGTGAAGTCCACAAGCGCTTGTAGGCCGGTGCCGCCTATGACGGCGATGCGGACCGGGTCTGGGACGGGGGGGTCAGCGATTGCGATAGGGGGTGGGGAGCTGGAAGATGGGAATGGGGGTGGCTTTGCTGCTGAGCAGAGGCTGCGGAGATAGCGGTGACGTACCCTTGTAGGTGTCTGCGACGTCGGCCATTTTCCACAGGCCGATTGGGACGAGCTTGAATGGTCGAGCTGGTGTAGTGGAAAATCTGGCGAATTGTGGGCGGATTGGGCGCATGCAATCGTTTCTCGTACAAACATTTTTTGGCGGGGCTCGAGATGATGCTGATGCCCCACGTGGGAAAGCTAGCGCGGTTGCAAGTCAGCCTGCCCGGGAGTGGAGCGCATGGCGCAATATTAGGCATATATATTGGCGCAGTGACAATTTGATTTGATCTTCGATCTACTCTTGTGACCTCGCAATGAATATATTATGATGGATGCCAGGGATATCTCCGATAAAGAATAGAAAATAAAGCTAGTCAAAAACAACCTTCTTCCCCTGAAACGTCAAGGCCTTCTTCTGCTCTTTCGCCTTTCTCGCCGCCTCCCAAGATGGATGCCATGGCCCACTGAGAGCTTCTTGCTTCTTGCTCATCGGACGCTTGTTTCCATCATCTCTGCTACCAGCACTTGCTGGCCCAGGCCTTCTCCCAGGCGGTCCATTAGCCATACCGCCATCTCCCCTGCGGCCTCTGTCCCGGTCACCGCCCGTAGCTCCTTTCCTAGGATCCCAGCCATTGTCCCGTTCATTCTTTTGCTCGTTCTTGAGATGATTGGCCCGCGAACCGTACTTCTTCTCCCACAACGCACGACGCGCCTGCTGCCCCATACGGTTCTTGCGGGGTTTGACTGCCGCCGGATCCTCCTCTTCGGGTGACTCAGAGCCAGACCAGTAGCCTGCCATGAGGGAGGGTAGGAATGTGGAGTCACCAGGTTTGGACGCTGCCTTAGCCTTGCTAACCTTCGGGGCCTTGGCAGGAGGCGGAGACGGCGATTGTGTTCCGGAGATGGAAGGAGATGGAGATGCCGTGGGTGGATGATCTGGCGCCTCAGCCTCATCGGAGGATTCATCCGACGATGCGGCTATTCTGTTCTCGAAGTGCGAATAATCCTCTTCCGAATCCTCATCGCCTGCAATGTCTTGTGGCCTACCATCCATGCCGGTATCAGACTCAATCCCCTCCCATGAAGCACTTTCTAAGCTGTCATCCTTCATGGTCGGTCGCTCCCCAGCATGAGGGTCCTCCTCATCGCTGTCCTCCGATGCGGATTCCGAACCAGTGTCATTGCCATTGTCCACCTTCTCACGAACGTCGTCCGACTTTGGCTGTTTCGGGGGTCTCTTCGTAGTCTGATCTTCCAGTCCCAAGACGCTTCTGACGCTATTCATTGTATACTGCATGGCATCCTTTGCATGCTTAGAGTTATACAGTCGGGCCGTGACATTAGCCTTTGCCTGGTTGGAGTTGTCGGCATCCTTGATAGAAGCTGGCACAAGGTGATTAGGAAAGCCAGGAGCTGAGCTTATTGGCTTTGACTTTAGCAGCGACTTGTAAACGTGTTTCTCGGCAGCAGCAGCCAGGCCAAGACCCTGTGCATCTGGTCAGCGCAGGCACCTTTGGACAAATCTATTTACAACCGGCAGTGAACGAACCTTCAGTGCTTCAACCTCTGCCTCTATGCGCGCCACCTCCTTCGCATCGTCCTTTTCCTTGGCCACCTTTTCCCGTCGACCAAGCTTCTGTCTCTCGAACCCTTTTGCCGTCTTCAAGGCTCGAGTGAGCAGCTTCTTCCCATGCACGATTTTCTGCTCGACGAGCTTCTTTTGGAGCCCCACGTCGTCTTCTCCCGATGGCGCATCACCATTGTGTGAATAGCCCGGGCGCTTCCGCTTAGGCATTTTGTGTAGTAGCCTCGAGGGACTCGGATACCATGAGCGGACGAAGATGAGGCCTGAGTTGGAGGTGCGGAAACAAAAATATTAAGGTGTGGCCCGAGCGTCCAGCTACGTACGGCGCGCTGGACAGGGAACTTTTTGTGGGGAAGCCGAAATTAGCGGACGAGCATCACCTCCGAGAAGATGACGAGCCACCAGGACAACAACATAGGAGCAAAATCCCAACTCGCCCATGATCATACTATCGGCATCACATAATATATCTCCATAATCTACCTTACCATTTCGACCTTCCGGGCTCTGTATCTAACCTCGGCGCGGCGTTGATTACGTTGCACGGCATCGACGGCTATCGACATGACTCCCTCTTCGCTTCCCGCCATCATCCTGCTGGCTCTGCTTCCAGTGACTGGCTTCTTCAGCACCATAAGCCTCCTAGAGCGCATGGGTGTTGGCGAAATGATTCGCTTCAAACTCAAAGGCGGCGAGAACCCACCCTTACTACCAGACACGCCAGCCCTGGTCAAAACGACATATGTCGGCATTGCCGGGCTGGATCGCCTTTTGACCACCTTCGGCGTCGTCTTCTGGCCAGCTGTCTCAGGGAATGCTCCCGAATTGAGCCTCTTTGCTTTTCAGTTTGCGGGCCAGATAATACCGGCGTATACGGTTCTGATGCTGGAAGGGCTGAGGACTGGAAACAGATGGCGGATGGTGTCCATGTAGGTTCTTTCCATGGGGCAATCCAGTCATGTTCAGGGGCTTACCTACCGACAGTACGGTGATCTGGGGCATCCTCATTCAGACCATCTCTTTCGCTGTCACAACGCCCCTTTTCTGCCTGTTGCATCTATTCACCTCTCCTACGTCGCTATCGCCAAGCAACCCGTTGCCCAATCACCCGTCAGCGGCTCTCCTGGCAGACTGCCCATCCATTCTTGCCGTTCCAATTTCACTAGCTCTCGGCTACATCGTTCCCAGTATCCTCGGCGCTCTTCCCAGCCCAGGTGTCACGACCTACTACACGCACCAGACGCTGATGGCGGTCTGGCAAATCTTTCCTGTCATTGTGGCGGTGACCCACTTGCTACTCAGTGCCCTCGCCTCTATCTTTCCCAGCGCAAAGGGAACTTACGCTTCTTCGCATGAGCGCAACCGCTCTGTCCTCCGCGCCTTACGCATCGCCTACGGCTTTGCACTCGCCCTCTCGGTGACAACCCACATCGCTTCCCTCACCCTCAGCGTCGCACCGCTCCTCCTCCCATCACTGTTTGCATCGAATTTTGTCCAATCTTCTCATCCTGCGCAAGTCTTCTTGCCGCCTTCGCCCTTTGCACCTACTCAAGCTCACTCGATCGCCGAGGGCTTCCATGCGCTATTGCAATTCGACGAATTAAACGGAACGCTTGCGGCCAGTATATGGGCGCTGGTGCTTGTAAGGAATGCGAAGATGCTCAGGGGTGAGGGCCTCGGCTATAAAGATTGGGCGACCCTGATCCCAGGTGTGGTCCTGGGGAGTCTGTTGATGGGACCGGGTAGTGTGGCATTGGCGTTGGTCTGGTGGAGGGATGAGATGATATTGGGAGAGACCGATGCGCCCCATGTCTTTGTGCAAGAGAAGAAGTCGCTCTGAACTTGTACGGAATGTAAATCTGGGGTCTATATGACTACTGTATAATTTGGAATCTGCGGGAGACATATACGAGACTGCGTCGCTAATCTCAGCAGGGGAGCGCCTATTGCATTTACTGCATCTTCGTCTGGATTTGGCTGTATAGACTTATTTACGACTGATCTCTAAGATCAGGGGTATGTATTCATAGCTGAGGTCGCTCGATTTAGACTGATCCACCCAGTTTGACCTGCTAAAACCGATGAGCGACGCGTATCTATGTACAGAAATTGATCTAGTCAAGGTTCTAGTCAACCCAAGCTAGGCCTAAGAACGAGCCGTTCGAAGGCCGAATAAGCACTCTATCAGGGCCTGGACAATTCCATACGCAGAATCTTGAATATATATACAGACACTTACATAGGCAACTGTCCAGCTCTATATGTGATATAGACCTAGAAGATTGCTGTGCCATTCACGTGCGAGCCTATACCCCCCCCCCCCCCCCCCCCCCCCCCGACATTCGCAGGGGCGCTCGTAACGAAGAAGAACCACCGGTTCAGCTTGCGGCATTTGGCCGCCAGGGGCTCGAGGTCGAGTAGTTCGCCTAGAGGCATGCCCCACAGGGAGAGAATGTATTCGTGCAGATGGTATGCTAGAAGGATGCGAGTCAGTCCTGTCACCGGAGGATTGGGAAGGAAGATTGAAAGGAGGGGGGGTTAAAAGGGGCCCCGGTGCGTACATTCTCTAGTCGGAAAGCATTCGAGACCGGGTGCGTCGCCAGCTACGGTGGAGAAATAGCAGTCGTGCAACCAATCCAGCATCTATCACCGGGGAACATTCATTAGCACCAACGCACTCATCAAACGTCTCCTCCGCACGCAGCATATCAGAAACAAAAGTAACGTACCTTCTCCTCCTGCCTCACCCCCACCCAATTCTGCTCCTCCATCTTACGCGCGCCGGCATTCTTCCACGCCTCCTCGCCCAGCTCTCGATACCGCTCCACCAGGCCGCTGCGGATAAACAGCATATCCCCGACCCTCACGTCGCCGCCCTGCGCCTCGGGCCGGATGTCGATCCCCTGATCGCGGCCACATGCGTACAGCTCGTCCCAGCTGATCGAGTGGCTCGTATACGGGTCGTACTCGATCCCTGCTTTCTTGGCGTATGCACGGTAGTCAAGCAACAGACCGCGCCCGGCGATGCGCCGCGTGGCCCAGTGGTGCATGCTCCCGCGCAGGTTGGCGGATGGGCCGAGGACGTCGCGGTGGGTTATCTAAGGAGGGGGTTAGTGCTGTGGCTAGGGGAAGGGTGCAGAAGAGCTCGGGAGGAGGGGATATACGCCGTTGTAGAAGGTTTTGCTGGGCATGTGTGCGAACTGCGAGCGTGGGTCAGCTTTTGCCCTGAGAGGTTCTCAGCTAGGTGGCGGGGAGGATGTACATGTCTGAACCCGTCCCACTGCGTCGAACTCTGGGTGTTCAGCGTCCAGATGTCGTCAAACGCAGTGCCGTCCTCGTCGAGCTTCAGGATCTTATGTTCGAACGGTATGCGCTCGAAGCAAGGGTATTTCGGCACGTTCAGCGGGAGGCTGGCCACCCGTTAGGATCCGCCTTGAAGCTTCATTTTCAGAGAACCTGGCTTACTCCAGGCATACCATCTCCCCAGTCTTGATTTCTCTGGACGCAGCCAGTATCCTGGCGGGTGTCTGAAGGTTCAGGCGGCCGAACTAGAAGCGCAGGAGATCGTCAGCTATTAGGCGCTGGCGACGGGTTTATATAGGGGAAATACATTGTCATCCTTGCCCCAGACCCAAGCTGCGCCCTCGGGAGCGTCTGGTAGATTTGGGAGCTCTTTGCGCGTCGGGAGACTGGTGCAATTGGGATCCCATGGCAGAGTCGACGGGGCTTGCGCCTTGCTTCCTAGCACGGCTTCTGTTATCTGCCCAAGACGTTCCATTGTTGAGCTTCTGTACAATTGACTAGATCTATATGAGATACGACGTTATGAGGGAAGCCTCCTTTTCGGTGAGGACATCGACTGCGGGGAAGGGCCCCTGGCGCAATGTGGATTAATCCCGGCCATAACATGTCCCGAGTATGTGGGGCCGCAATGATGGAGCCGGCGGGGAAGCCAGGAATGGTTCCGTCAGGGGTAATTGCTTGGGGATTTTGCGGAGTATTACCTTATCACTCAAGGTGGGTAAGCTTACCTTTAGCCTTATCAGTTAAGCAGCCTACAGGTAATTTTTGATGGCTTCAGCCTAATGCCGAGCACCGCTATGCTAAAAGCCGACGATGTAACAGATCGAAAGACAGACGACAAAGGCGACATCGCAGAGGAAATCCATACATCTTTATTAAGGACAAGAGAAGATCTTGATCGTTCACTATTTGGTCCTAGGTCCTGCACTTCCGATACAGTCGCTTCGATCGCAATGTGGAGATGGTGGCAGGGAAGAAGCGTCCTCGTGGCCGACCATTGAAAGACCACTAAGGCGATAGAGAAGCCGAGGCAGGTCGTTCATCCTCGGCACATTACAGAATCATCTCTAAGTCTTGCGACAGCTTCGAAGAAAGAAAGCCAGGCAGGCTCAGCAGCCCTTTAAGTAACGGAAAGATGCCTTGCTTGCTTCTGCAGAGCGGCAAGCTTCTGCCTTGCAAGATATCATCAATGATATGAGTAATGCATTTGCTGAATTCAGTGATACGCTATTATGCTCTCGGGCTGTGGTACAGGAGCCTAGTTTAGTGGAAGGGCTTGAGAAGACTATGAAACGGTTTGTAGTATTGTCGCAGAAAGCTGTCCATGTCCAGTCTGCAGAGGGAGAGGTGGCGAAGTGGCGAAAGAGGAAACAAAGAATGCTCAAAAAACAATTGCAGCAGATGATCTAAAGTCATGCGCTGCGACGTCAATACATCCTAGCACCCAGACAGTACCCGGCTTACAAGCTCAAAAGTCTCTTCCTGTCGCCGAGTGTGCCAGATCCGCGAAGAAGTATTCAAGCAAGCTAATGGAGTTCTGGTCTCCTGAAGAAAGTGCTGTATCAGAGACACGCGTTCCTGATGCAGCCACCTTCAGTCCACGCCTTAACTACGGCATCTGGGCCATGCCAATTAGCAGGCCGAAATCAACGGATCCTTTCAATACGGTGGAGCTCATTAAAGCCGGTCGGGACTCCTTCGCCGCGCGGCTCTATTGGAATACCTTCGTGGTGGGCTATCGTTCTCTGCGTGGGGACCAAGGCTATTCCACGGATGTATGTAGCCAGTCAGATGTTTAAATTCAAGTCCAACCATACAGGCTGGGAAGATACCATGTATACGATTGGATACTATGTCAACCAGATGCTGCTGGGCATGGCTGATATCGCTTACAAGAATATTGAGGTTTGTGCTCACATATGCTGCTTTGATTATTGAATTGTACAGATGGCACTGACCAGACTCCAGGACACTCTACACCCAAGACTACGCCGCTCTGAATCGGCAAGAGCAGAGATTAGGTTACAGCTTGACCATCTAGGTCAGCACGAGGGAGATTACCTAGATGCTAGATCTGTCGAGCTCTATGTGAAAGACAAATGGGGCCTTGAACTTGAGTCTGGTATTGCCAAAGTGCGACCACCATGCAAATCAAACAAATCTACGGATAGCAGCTGGATCTGGCGAAGAGAAGAGGGCATTTGGACTAAGGTTCCAGGCGTTCCCGACGCAAAACAGGAAACAATCAATCCAGTATGGCTGCTCAGTGAACCACGAGACGGAAGCCTAAATCCTGCCGCGTCATCAGAATCGCGCGTGCATGCTTCTTCATGGTCATCGTACTCCAAGACTTTGGATCCCATCGATATTAATTAAGCCTTTAATCAATCGGCTGAGCTTTCAAGGATTGGCATTTATGGATGGTCCTAGATTTCAAAAGACCATTGTCGACACCGAAATCAAGAACTTCTTAGCGAGCTCCGACTACCAATTGGATGGAACTCCTACGTTCTGGGTCTAAGCCACCTGTTAATGGATGGGACATCTTGATACGTTTTCGGCGTCATTAAGAGGGAAAAGCTTACGAGTGTCTTAGTATTGGAATAGCCGAAACTCTGAGTAGGGGAATCATGGCGTCTAAAGGGTTTGGGAAATCCTTGATGTGATATACGGCCATGATCTCGGATGTTCGAAAATGATTAAGTTTGATGAGCTTTTCTTCTTCGCGTTCATTATCTTGGAAATATGTTACCATCCATCTCAATCTTCCCGTATGGTTCATATCCGGCTCTTTCTGAGAGCCTAGGACCGTTTCTAGATTGTTTCTTCCTATTCGCTTCCTTCAGATGTTGAGTAGCCCACCTTCAGAATTGGCTGTCAGGACTACCCAGCACGTCAGCCAAAAAGCGCTCGCTCTTCTACAAATCTTCGCACCAACTCACAGTCCACGTAGCTCTCTATCTCCAATATGACCAGCTGCATCTCCAGCTCGTCCCCCAATTCCTTCTTCACCCTCTCGACGTCCTCATCCTTTAGAATCCCATTCCACTTCCCTTCCACCTCTGTTTCCATACCATCCGACCCCTCAAAGTCCACAAAGTCGGCCAGATGCGCACATGCGGAGCACTCCACGCCTGCCCAGGTGTCGTCGACGACTTCTAGCCGTGGACAATACTTCGCTGTCGGTTTCAGCGGTGATTTTGCGGAGGAGGAGCTGGTGAGAGGTGTGGCCGCCGCACGGGAAGGAGCGGCTGCATGTGTGCCCGCAGAGGGAGAAGGTGACGTTGATATTGAGGCACATGGTCGCTCGAGGATGGTGCTTTCGAGAAGAAAGTGGTGAGATTGAAGATAGCTCGAGGGTGTGGCTACTGGAAAGCAGAGGGTTGGGAGTCTTGATGCCTGAATTGTGGGAATTCATGGCTGCGGGGCTTGAGGTGTTCATATAGACAGATGTTGCATGGTGGAGTTTGCTTGGTCAATTCACTATTCACGATATCGAGCATGTAAATGACGTATTTTGCTTTTGGGTGGAGAGAAGCAAGTGAACAGAAAGTGATAGGCCCAGCATCATATTGTGCATGCTGGCCTGGTTGGAAACTGGGATGAATAGTGCACAAACAGTGGTGGGTTTTATGACTGTTGAATGATATCGTGGTGGTCAACGGAGATCAATAATCAATACTGTAGCCACATGGTGTGCAGTCCATGGGATCTTTTAAACAATGCCTTTTTTTGTCTTAATCATTTTCTTGTGGAGATAAATATAATAGTGCCAATGACAGTGTCTGTCATAGATTTCAATAGTCTACCCGAGGCGGGTTTAAGGTTTATTGTCTGAAGGCAATTGTTGACCTCCCATTGTTCTGATTGAGAGAATAGCGTACTACTTTTACAAGCTATTCTTTCCTCCCTCGTATTCCTCGACATCATATTCCTCGGGGTATCTCTCGAGCATACTCTTAAGCTGCTCCTTCTGATCTTCTAGCTCCTCGGTCGTTTCTTTATAAACGTCCTCGAACATATCTTTGAGGGGACTCTTCTTTTCCTTCTCAGCTTTCTTGAATGCCTCCAATATCTCTCTTCTTAACCTTGTCCGCGCTTCCCTCTCTTTGTCTTCATTCCATACGCCCTTGGCCTCAAGCCACTTCCGCAAACGGGTAATGGGATTGTCTCGTCGCTTCCAATCCTCCACCTCCACCCTTGCTCGATACGCGAAGCTGTCGTCACTCGTGCTGTGGTGACTGACACGGTAACTCATCGCTTCTACCAGTACCGGCTTGCCGCCATCCTGCAGAGCGAGTTTCCTTGCTTCAGACATGACAGCCTTGACAGCGAAGATGTCATTACCATCAACTCGTATGGTGTCAATGCCATAGCCGATGCCTCGACTAGCAATGCCGTCTCCACGGTACTGCTCAAGGGTGGGCGTGCTGATGGCGTAGCCGTTATTGCGGCAAACGAAGACCACAGGGCAGCCCCTTGTAGCGGCAATATTGAGTGCTGCGTGGAAGTCGCCCTCGCTGGCTGCACCTTCTCCGAAATAGCAGGCTACTATGCGTGGTGCTACATTGGGGTTTTGTAGCGCTTGTAGCTTGAGTGCATACGCAGCCCCCGATGCTTGGGGTATCTGTGTCGCCAGAGGCGAGGATATTGTGAACTGTCTGCCTGTTAGATCCAAAGTATTGCCAAAGGGATGATCGATTCGGACGAAATTGACGTGGCGAGGTTTCATAAAAGGTTATCCATACAATATTATGCTTGCTGCTCCCGTAATGCACGGGCATATTCCTCCCTTTGCCAGGGTCATTCTTGTTGGCAAAGAGCTGAGACATATAGTCCTCAAAGCTGAAACCTCTATAACGAAATACTCCGGTCTCGCGATACTGCGCAAAGATCACATCGTCCGGTTGTAAGGCAGCGGCGGACCCGACAGCTATGCCTTCTTCACCTGCGGAGACCTAGAACTGGGATAAGAGAAAAGTTTCCACAAGGATCTGGCCGATCAATCGTACCATATAGAAACTAAGACGGCCTTGCCGTTGCGACTCGAACATGATCATATCCATTATGCTCACTGACGGCCCCAATATCAGCAAACGGGATCGACATTGCCCAATGTGTAGCGGCTTCTCCTACCAGACAACATATCAAGATACCACTTGAGAGCTTCTTCGTCGCTAACATCTTTAGGCGCATGCTCTTCATCAATAACCTTGCCATCAGAATCCATAATGCGGTATGTTGGAATGGCAGGCCTGGTTGACGGTCGTTCAAACGCCATATCAGTTGTAAATTTGGAATTGACCGCGCCAGGAAAATGTACACTGAAACAAGTCAGTTGGGTCTCTGAAGCTTGCATTTCCACCTATATGGCGCTCACCCATCTGACCCGGGGCGCTGCGAGACCGAGCTCCATCGCCGAGGGATCCATATTGCAGGGCGGCATTGGCTCAAAGGGACGCGCCGCCTAAGGAAACTCTCTGCACAAGCCAGGCCAGCTCGAGGCCTCGAAGCCATGACACTATTGTCCAGACATGAAGTCAGATTGATCCGGAGAAACATGCAGCAAGGGGAACGGCGGGGCAACGCCTATGTCCTGAGTCCGGGGTACGGGGCGGAAATACTATGAACCGAGCCGGTGATAACCGCTCACCGGCGCTGGTTAGTGCTCGAGCTTATTTTCTCTGCAACATCGGACCGCAGAGGAAGCATTGTTCCGTCGCAGCAATGGCGTCTAAACTTCTACCACGAGCCTCAACGAGGCAGGTCAGCCGTGCCATATCCCATTCGCAACCATGGCGCTGCTTCTCATGTTCAATGCGGCAGGCGCAGCGAGATGCGCCGAAGCCTCAAATCAATCCTACCTCGAATGCCGAGGAGACCACGCATTTTGGATTCGAAACTATATCTGCGTCCATGAAGGAGTCTAAAGGTACGATGACCATCCGCGAGTTGGCCGATCCCAGGTACTGATTTGGGCGACAGTTGGCGCCGTCTTCTCCTCTGTCGCATCATCGTACGACACCATGAACGACCTCATGTCATTGGGCATCCACCGCATATGGAAAGATACGTTTGTGCGGTCACTGAACCCCGGCGCAAGGCCAGGAAGCCCACCGTGGCAGATTCTAGATATTGCTGGTGGGACCGGCGACATTGCTTTTCGGATACTGGACCATGCGACCTCCGTACACCACGACATCGGGTCCCACGTCACCATATCCGACATCAACCCCTCCATGTTGGCAGAGGGGAAGAAACGCAGTCTCCAAACACCATATGCAGCTGGCGACCGTCTTACCTTCGTTGAGGCGAACGCGGAGAAGCTGGATATGATACCGGACAACAGCATCGATCTCTACACTGTGGCATTTGGCATAAGGAATTTCACACATAAGGAGCGTGCTCTCGAAGAAGCTTTCCGAGTGCTTAAGCCGGGTGGTGTTTTCGCGTGTCTTGAGTTCAGCAAAGTGCAGAACCCGCTGTTTGATGCAGTCTACAAGCGGTGGAGCTTTGGTGCGATCCCCTTGATCGGGCAGCTAGTGGCTGGAGATCGAGATAGCTATCAGTACTTGGTCGAGAGCATTGAGCGATTTCCGAGCCAGGAAGAATTCAAGGACATGATCAAGAATGCTGGCTTTGTGGTCCCTGGCAAAGGATACATAAACCTGACAGATGGCATTGCCGCGATACACAAGGGGGTGAAGCCACTACAGAAGGAAGTTGTGAAGTTTGAGGCACCCTTGACTCCCGAGAGGACGACTTAGACATATCTGGGGAGCATGTACAGTACAGCATAGAGTCGGCGTTTACGGTGGAATCGGACCTTAGAGCTCTAACTGCGCCCTGAATGTAGATGTATAATATTGGTAGCAAGAGGAATATATGTACTACACCGGATCTTGCTTAATTACTAGATTCTTGTTGTTGCAATGTGATTACACAATTCTCGCTGCGGGAATAAATTGATAAATTGTGGATGAGAGCTCAAATGGACGGCCGTTGCTACGTTGCCATCCTGCTATTGGCTGGACCTCGGTAAATCCGTCGCGTCGGCTTTTTCGAACGCGTCCTGCGCTGAAAGTCCTAAAGACCACTCTCGATAGGATTTCAACCGCCTTTGTGAACATCAACTAATACGTCTGAAACGAACCGGGGCGTATAATCACAATGGCCAGACTGAATCAGCGACCATCGTTACAATCGAGCAGCAACACGCCCAACCGCGGCCGTCCGTCAGCATCAAACGCGCGGTCGGATAATGGCAGCAGCACGCAGCGAGGGACGCTCCCACCTTACCAAAAGCCCATCCAGCCGCTCACACCTGCCGCGCAGCGCTCACTAAGCCAGCTCCTGCAGACGCACGATCTGCGCCGGCTGGTGCAGCGGCTTGATTCTGCGGCAAACTCGGTCAGCAACACTGCCGGGGACATCAACCAGAGGTTGAGCCACACGCGGCGGCGGCACGCGAAGATCCGCGAGCTCCGGGAGAAGGAACGCGCGGCCCGGGGCGAGCATGAGGTCCCGGCCAGCGCGGAAGAAGATGAGCCGTTGGAGATGGAGGACAAGGTTCGGGATCTGACGGATCAGCTGGAGGAGAAGGTCAGAGAGCTGGTGGATGCGATGGCGGGCGTGGAGGCGATGAAAACGGTCGTCAGGAGCCTTGGAGATGGATCCGGTGCGGCCAGTACGCAGCGGACGGCGAGAAGCACGCAGAGGTCGACACAGATGACGGATGGGAATTTGGCGGAGAGCGTGGATGAAGAGGGAAATGAGGGTGAGGAGGTAGATGTGGACCCTCCCAGTGAGCTGTATAAGAGGCAGGTTCAGGACAGAAAGAGGCGATACGAAGCGATGAGTATGTCTGCACGGTATGTTCATGGTCTCGCCGCACTATCCTTCGCCCTCTGACTTGAACGGCACAGCTATGCAACAAATAACGCCTACAATACCTTCCGCCGCATCGTGCACGACTCGCTTCACGAAAACGAGGAGAACCCTCCCCCTCTCCCCAACGCGGCTACATGGTTCCCCGACGGCGACGCAGCATTGGCAGCGGATGCCGGCGAGGAGTCCGACGACGAAATCGCCATTGCGGGCGAGAAGATATCGCTGAAATGCCCACTGACGCTCCTTCCCCTGAAAGACCCGCTCACGTCCAAGAAATGCCCGCACTCGTTTGAGAAGGAGGCTATCCTCGGTATGATCGCGCAGAGCACCGAGAGAGGACCGCACAGGGAGAAAATCGTGCAGTGCCCCGTTTGCACGGAGGTATGTCCCTTCATTCCCCTGGCCCTTCCCCTAAGCCTGTTCTACCAGACAGAGCTCATACCAACCCCACAGATGCTTTCCGAGAGCGACCTGCACCGAGATGCGCTACTCATTCGGCAGATCCGCCGCGCGCAGGAGAGAGCGAACATGCTCCCGGAAGACGACGACGACGAGCAGCCCTCGAGGCGCGCGCCCGAGTCGGTTGCTTCTGGCGGGGATGACGATGACGATGATGATGATGTGCACGCGAGTCAAAGCAGGCGCCATCTGGCCAGGGTCAAGTCGGAGAGGATCAGGAGTAGTATGATGGGAGAGTGAATAGCTTCGCGCTTAGTGATTAGATATACGGTGGAGTTGTGTGATGTGATATCGAGGAGTTTCTCAATCGGGAAGGAACGATACACTTTTAGGAGATCCACAATGAATGTTGTTATAAATCTGAGATCACCCCCCATTCACTCTCCTGTAAACAACACCGATCAGATCATTCAAAAATTCACCAAGAACATTCACCAATTTCCCAGTGAGTACCCCTGATCTGCAATCGATGATTACCCCTGATCTGCAATCGGTGATTACCCCTGGATCTCACTGATCGATGGACAATTCACAGAGATGGAAATCAAGATCTTGATTGACATTAACTCAATCAATCTGGAAGTGGCACTGCTGAAGGACATGTTGACTGGCGTGAAGATATTGGGATGGATCGCTATGATTAATACAGTGATTGCAACCATATTATTTGTGGTGCCGAGAGCTCGTGAGTACCTACCCCTCTGTTAATGGATGATCTAGGTTACTGGTGAATCAGTCACTAGGAACATCGATCGAACACACACCAGGGGTAGATCTTATACTGACATTCACGATAGTTCCGTGGGCCTATGAAGCGATTTGCCGGCGTTTCGCGACCACGGGCCGCAACCACGGTGGTGAGCACCCCTGATGTGCATATCATCGATCGATATTAACAAGGAAGAAGCAGATGTTGAGGGGCAGACGGGTGGGGTGGGCCGGGGCGCAGTGGCAGCCGGGGTTGGGGGAGCGGCCAGGGCGGTCGAGGAAGGACGCGCCAGGGCGCGCAGGGGATCGCTGCGTTCGTCGCACACCCTATGTAAGTTGCACAAAAATGACTGTATCCTCTGTGTGGGTGGCTGATTCGACGGTGTGTAAAGAAAGCGAGAGTTTAGGTTCCTGCGTGCCGGTTTTCCGCCTGCCTAGCACTCGTTAGACAACAACATTATTATCCCATTTGCTCGGTGCCTTTGGATTGTGTTGACGACAATGATGCTGTTCATCAGATCGATCACCCCACAGCCGGGCCCGCATTGCTCCTTTAACCTGTGCAGGTGACAATTATCCGCAAGCCCGGCGGCCTATCTGGGATGGTGACAGGGATTTCATCCCCCCACAGGTACACCACCCTCGGCGTGACCGGTAGCCCCGCTGCGAGCTCTCTTTCCATCGCAAGTTGCGCATCCATGTACTCTAGGAAGGAAACGAATAACTCGCCGGCGCAGACCGCAGCATTGTATAGCCTGGACCGGAGAGCGCGCATCGACTCCTTCAAAGCTGAGGTGCCATCTCTGAGCCACTGGTTGAGCCGGGACTCGGCTGGGGCTGCAGCGCTCGTGAGCAGAGAGCTCTCGCAATCAGGAAGGTCAAGCCATGAAGCCTTTTCTGATATTTCTGCTTTTTCTGCCATGCTGGTAGATTGCGAACAGATAAGTTGATGGAGCTCAGCAGATATCGATGAGCTAACACTTCCGTGGCAGAGATTTCTGATTGCAGGCGTAGGTGTGAAAGATGTTGGCAGATGTAAGAAGCAGAAAATGACGGAAACTATATAATAAGACGTAAGAAAGTCACTGTTTAAATACGTGACAAATGACAAATGCGAGATGGATGGCATGAAAGGAATTGATAGATTGCAGGGTGCTCAAAAAGGTCAAGTCGAACATCTGGTGCTCGAATCCACTAGACGTTTAAGGGAACACTGCAAACGTCCAAGGTCCACCACCATTGACCACAAAGGTGTCTCGGAGGAAAGAATACCTTACTTGCGGAGATCGACCGCTTCGATATAATCGAAGAAACTGCAGGACTGCTAGTAGATTTATATGTGTGTGAAGTGTCGGACGAGCTTATTAGCACTGTGATGAGGCTGTCTCTCATCACGTGTGTGAAGCGGTGAGGCGCGGGTTCTGTGCGGTGCGGATAAGCTGCTTATCAAGCATCTCGACCGAATCCCGCAAGTAATGAGATAGTGTGAAGTTTAGCGCAATCGCCTTTTTGCGTGGATTTAGCGCAATGTGGGGAACCCTCGTATCTCCTTATCAGTTGAATGACCTTACCCCTGGCTTCCTCAGCGGCCTTCCAGGGGTAGGTCTAGTCGATCATTTATCCACAAATACATACTACCAGGTACAGCGCAATAGCTTGTTCTTGGCTTCCACGTTCCATTCTCCTGGCTCATGCCCAATCTCATATAAGGCTCACGCGTGCGACTATGCTTAAGCGTCAAACATGCCTAAGAAACGCCTCAGTAGTTTCGACGATGGAGACAGCGCCGACGATGGAGCATCACCCAAGAGACAGCGTGTCTGCGCGGATGCGCAGCCAGCTGTTCATGTCTTTGAACCTACGTCATCTAATGACGAGATCAGCGATAGGAAGGAAGATGAGGCGGGAGAAGCTGCGGCGGAAGAGGAGGACGAGGAGCACAGCTCCGCTGACGAGTCTGGCGAGGATAGCGAGGGCAACTTTTATGAATGGGACGAATACGCCTTATTCCTCTTCGCAATTGACGAGGTCGTGAAACTGCCTGATGCGCGGGGCAAGATGAAAGAGGCGGGCAAGATACACGCCAAGTATATCTACCGCGGCGCTATCAAACATACGTTCCATGAGCAAATGGCAGAGCCGTCGGACGATACATCGCAACTCGCGTTTGAGATCTTCGATCGGTTCGGCCGCTTGCGGCCTGTGTATAAAGAGGGCGGGGCGAAGGTCGGATCGGGCTTGTTCAAGGAGGGCATTGATGAGGGAGATATACTCCTAATCGAATCTCTCATGGTCGAGGAAGAATATAGGAGGAAAGGCCTCGCGACATCCCTGGTGAAGAAGGTGTTGGAAAGAGCGCAGGAAACCGCAATGGCTGAACAGCAAAAGTGCTACGCCCTTGTTTGGGCGACTCAATTACCGGACAACGATACGCAATATCTCCACCGATGGGGGGATCCTGCCGAGGCGTTCCAACTATTTCATGCTAACGTTGGCCGCTCGCAAGACTTCTGGCGCGCAATGGGCTTTCGCCGAGTCGGTACTACGAACTGGTTCTGTCTGCCGCTGGACAAAAGTCATCCCGCACATGCTGTCACTGCAGCGGAGGATTTCAGGCTGCCAAAGCTACCCCTTGAACCTAACGATACGGACCGGTGCCCCGCGCACTCTGCAATCAAGTATGAGGAATCCCCGAAATGTCTCCACACTCTGATGGGTTTGCTGGAAAGATATCCGGCTTCACACGAATTTTGGCAACGGGTGGATGAGGAAGGGAATACAGTCTTGCATGTCCTGGCCGCAAACCACAAAGCCATCCCTATGTTGTACTTACATCAACAGGGCGTCAATATGCATCTTCACAGTGTGCGAAACCGTGCTGGAGAAACGCCCTTGGAGACCGCAGAAGAGGGCGCGGAACAAAGCCGGGTCCAATCCAGAATCTTCGCTCGCAGTTTCGCTCTCTCTGATCAGTTCCGTGGGTATGACCGTGACACTCAAGCCTGCCTTCTAATGCTGAGGGGCACGCCGGAGGATCTAAAGTTGTTAACTTGTTGGCGCTTTGGATGCACCTGCGGCGAATGCATTGGTGGATTCATCAGCCCCCGAATGGCTTTCGCTTTAGCATCGCAAGCCGAGTGTAAGCACGACGAACTGATAGCTGGACTCGATGACGGGCCCCTATGGCTGCAAAGGCTACGAACTGCGCACCTGCCCACGTGGCTACAAAGACTACAAGGGGGCTCAGAGTCCGAAGAAGACACCACTCTGGGTCTTGATAAGGATGAATTAGAGATGCTTAGGACGGACAGGGCTGTGAGAGAAGCCTTTCTGATCATCTTCGACGCGATTGCGGCGTGCCTGAAGGCAGGAGCAGTACCTTCTGACGCTGGGATCCGCAAGTACTTGGCTCACATATACCAATGCGATGATGTCGACAAGCGCAATGCGTACTTGAAGGCAGGCGGGACAGTTCGACCGGTATTGTCCTCTGCGCTCGAGGCTGCGAGGTTTTCGGATGAGATCGTTGGTTTTAGGGAAACCCCTAAACCCTGTCCGGAGGAATTGGCGCAGCTGAAGCCATGCAGGAATGATCATGAGTTCGCGATGATAGCGAACGCTTGTGGGTTTGGAGAGGATGAAGATGAGGATGGTGAGGAAACGTTCCGTCATCCATGTTTCTCTATATAAATGACGCCCGGTTGCATGTATGTTCATGAAGGGTGGGGAAATGGCGTCTGTGCTTGGATTTAGCTGATCGCTGGGAATCATGACTCTGCCTATATTTATGGTGCGGCTGCAGCTGTCGCCTCCATATTCCCTTGCATGCCAATATCGTTCAGGGAGTATGTATGCATACGAAAAATGACAATGATCTGCTGGTACCCTTCCGCTTCTCCAACGTCCCCTCTCCCCACAGCTAGCCGCTACGGGGTTTGCACATGCTCCTTCAGCTGAAAATCACGCACGCAAAAGCATGTGGGTTAACACGACGACCTGCACCTCTCCTTAAACCTTAAACAAAGCCTGAGACGATCTTCTCCAGATTCTCCACAAAGTCGAAGTCCATCTCCGGACAAATCCCACCGTGGAGACAAACCGGCTCGGGAAACCTTCCACACAGTGTCCCTTACCCGCAGCCACCAACGCATAGCTAGCCGCACCGGCAAAGTTTGCTGGTATGTACATCCGACCAATGGGGTCATAAACTGCTCCTTCTACCCCTTCACCGGTCCATAATTGCGCATTCCCGTGCTGGTCGGCGCGCAACGTCTTCCGCACACCATCTCGGAAAACCTGCTCAATTTGTTACAAAGCCCTGATAAATAATCATGCGCCAAGGACAGGAGGGAAAATCGCGATTCGTCCATCGCCTGTTCGGGTTAAACAACGCCGTCAACGACAGGGCACCAACGCCGAAAAGTTGTGGTGATGCGCGCCCAGAGTGGGGCGCGGGGCGTTATTTTGCTCATCCCCCATGGGGCCCCTGTGATGGGCGAGAAATAGATATAAGCATGACCTGACTCCCCGAATTCTTCTGTTATATGCAAAGCGTTGTGCACGAGCTTGTGCTGCAATAAACGTTGCTCGGCGTTATATTGTGGCCATATCTGCAGGTTCATTGTGATACCCATTGCTGCACTACTTGTTTGTTCTGTCTATCAAAATCCATTGTCGTCTCATTGAGAGCATATATTACGCCTCAGAGATGGGTCGGAAGTATTTGGGCGGAAGTGGCAGTGCCCTTACTGTATGGATTTCTATTGCTGCTTCGACGGTTCTCATTTTCTACGGTTATGACCAGGTATGCTCTCCCATTTCTGCTGCTCTAGATGAGATCATCGTATAGGAGCAGGTCTGATGCTCAATAGGGTGTGTTTGGCAATGTCCTCATCGGGGAGAACTTCCTCAACACCATGGGTCACCCCAGCACCAACATGCAAGGGACGATGACTTCGGTCTACAACCTAGGCTGTTTCGCAGGCGCCATGTCCACGATTTGGACGGGTGATATCCTGGGTCGTCCACGCGTCATCTTACTGGGTAGCACCGTCATTGCAGTTGGTGCTGTCATTCAGACTGCCAGTTACAGCGTTGCGCAGATGATGGTCGGTCGTGTTATTGCTGGCTTAGGTACCGGCATGAACACGGCTACGGCAGGCGTGTGGCAGGCCGAGACGAGCAAGATGAGGAGCCGTGGCAAGCTTGTTATCATTCAGATGGTGAGGATTAGCGTGATGAACGTCCCTAGCAGACCCGACGCTGATGAGTATCGCAGGCAAACTGCATCACCGGCTTCTCCATCTCTAACTGGCTCACCCTCGGATTCTCTTTCGCTCCTGGATCTGTAGCTTGGCGATTCCCTCTTGCATTCCAGATTTGTATGTCATCACTCGCTCCAAGAACGGCTTTATGCCCTCTTGAACTAACCACCCTCTGTAGTCTTCACCTTTGTCATCTACGCTCTGTGCCCATTTCTGCCGGACTCACCCCGTCTTCTGATCCGCAAAGGCAAGTACGATCATGCCCTCGAGGTCATTGCGGCGCTGGAAGGCAACGGCGCGACTGTAAACAGCCAATCCGTGCTGGCCCAGTTCAACGTCATCAAGGACATTTTGGACCGGGAGCACATGAACAGCTATACCTGGTGGCAGCTGCTCCGGGGAAAAGGTCCAGCGGGTGTATTGCGGCGAATGATTCTCGGAGCTTGGATGCAAGCCATGAACCAGATCAGCGGGATCAACATCACCAGGTGAGCTTCCTCCGTCCCCGCCTCGCCCTCTCCACAACAGCCTCAGCCAGTCAATCTAACCACCCGACCTGCCAGCTACTACATGTCCTACGTCTTCATCAACGCGCTCAACATCTCAGAGCTTCTATCACGGATCCTCGCCGCCGCCGGGTCCGTCGACTACCTGATCTTCGCGTGCCTGGCGTACTTCGTCATCGAGCGGTACGGGCGGCGGCGCGTCATGATGTGCTCGGCGGCCGCGTGCTGCACGTGCTGGGTCGTCATCGCCATCGTGCTGGCCATCAGCGACACGGGCCGCGGCGATAGCTACAAGCTGGGCATTGTCGCTGTCAGCTTCTTCTTTGTCTTCTTTGCGAGTTTCGGAATGGGCGTCCTGGGTGTTCCCTGGCTTTATCCGACCGAGATTAATGCCCTGGAGATGAGGACTAAGGGCGCGAGTTTGGCGATGGCCAGTATGTATACCTATTTATCCAACCAAGGGCACCTCCAACAACAGCGAGTTAATGCTAATGCCGCATTTTACTATAGCGAACTGGATCATGAACTATATGGTAGTGCAGGTAAGTGCAACAAATCGGAGCAAATATCCTCATCATTTCTTTTCCGCTGGTCCTTTACCCTCATCCCGATCTTTGACTGACACAGCGTAGGTCACTCCACCAGGAATAGCAAACCTAGGATACAAGTTCTGGATCATCTGGGCGGTTATATGCGGTAAACTGGACCCTAATCTGGCGCTTTTTGAGGCCTAAATACTGATATGCTGGTGTCAACAGCCTCCTTCATCCCCATCACATACTTCTTCTACCCTGGTACGTATCATATAAATCCCACCTCCACCCTCAAACCCTCAAACCTGATCACTAACCTCCCCACCACCCACAGAAACGGCGAACCGGACCCTCGAGGACATCGACCGGTTCTTCGAGTCGGACCCGCCGCTGTTCATCAACCGCATCCCGATCGCGACGCAGCTGTCGCGCCCGCAGGAGTTCATCGAGGCCGATGACCGTATCCGAGAAGAGGTCCGCATGGTCAATCAGGCGAAGATGGAGGGTGCTGAGGTCAGTCATGTTGAGGGTGCGGGCCTCGCGGGGGACAAGGTCTGAAGAGGAAGGGGAGTGGAGGAAGGGATGCTGGCCTGTTTGAGTCGATTGATGTGCTTGGGTTACATTGAGTGCGAACTTGGATGTGCGGCGGAGTGGGAATGAGCGTTGGATGGGAGCATGGGGCTTCTGTACGCGTGGAAAAGAGCGCGGCGCAGATATGCTCGTGTTCCGGTTACATTTACTATCTTATGGTAGAAAATCCGACCTGTCATTTGGCCAGCCGTTCTTTTGTTGATGATGCATTTGGGGAGCCAGAGACCATACGACCGAGACTTACCGCCCATGAGCGGTACTTCACGCATCGGAAGCCGATCTGCTGATGTCCACCGCCCAGGCCCAAATCTGGAGGGTATCGAAGCTTGATATGTGATACCGCAGTGGGGAAATCCCACAGGCACCCATGTCAAACTGTGAGTCAGGTCCTATAGACCCTTAGGCCAATTGCCATCTCCGCTTCAATACACTGCCGGCATCATCGACAATCTCCCACCATCTGTAACCAGGACATTTCCATTACAGTATGCGCCCGCCCGGCTAGCGAGGAAGAGTATGGCGCCCGCCATATCCTCCTCCGACCCCGCCCTTCCTGCCGGGATGAGTTTCGTTGGGAAAGCCCCCTCAGTGGTCCCCGCCTCCACGCCCGCCGGATACCCATCCTTGCCCGAGAACAGTGGATTCGACATCTCGCTTGGATATACTATGGCACTGTCAGCTTCCACTCGGTCCTTCCGCTTGCAAAGCGTCCTGGGCAGCACTCACTTCCCGGGGCAATGACATTCGAGCGAATACCATACGGGGCGAGATACGTCGCCAGCTGCTTCATCAGCAGCGTCGTCGCCGCCTTACTGGTGCCGTACGCAAAGCCCGCGGGCACGGCGCGGTTAAAGCCGCCGATGCTGCTCGTCGCCACGACCTGGCTCTTCTGCGGCACATTTCCTTGTTTATTGCCTTTATCCAGCAGGCCCAGGAACGCCACGACGGTGTAGAACACGGCGCTGCAGTTGACTTCGTACGTGCGGTTCCAGTCCGCGATCGGCGCCGCCCACAGGTGCTCTTGTAGCTGCTCGAGGGTTGGTTGTGCGGGGAGTCCGTGCAGGTCGGGCCCGCTGACGCCGCTGTTGGGGATCAGGATGTTGATGAACCCGCTCTCCGAGGCGACCTTGTCCGCGCAGGCTTTCAAAGAGTCTTTGGATGTCACGTCGCCGACGAGTGGGATTACGCTGCCGTTAGGGCATTGTGAGGCGGCTTCCTGCAGCTTCTCGAGGCGTCGCCCGATGATGTAGACTTTGGAGGCGCCGTTGGCGTCTAGGGCTTTGGCCATCATTAGGCCGATGCCTGAGTTGGTGGGATCAGTATTGGGCTAGAAAGGGATTCGGAAGGGGGTCTCACCGCTGCCACCGCCGGTTATGACTGCGACCAGGCCTTTGCAATTGAAGAGGTTGGCGGCCTCCATTGACGACGTCATCTTATCGCTGAAGCTCTCGCGATGTTCTGTCTAGAGGTGATTATAGCCTTTGTCGCAGTATATGGGGCCAATTGAGTGGAATTTAATACACAGTAGCTGCGACAACAGGTACGATATGTTAGGGGTCAATGCCTGGAATGTTTTTTATGAGATGTTGGAGATATGAGTTGCTGTAGGATGATCATTGCTCGGGCGATCTCCCTGATAGCGCCGGCGCCCGTGCGATCGGGAGAGCAAGCGCCGAAGTGACAGTTCCCGAGCCGAAACGATCGTCCCACAGACCCTTTCCTTGTCGGCCGCCTTTGTCGAGCTTCTCCTTTCCGACCACGACCCAGGAACGGCTCAACATGCACAACAGCCAAGCAACAATGTCCATTAAGGCGTTTCTCGATATATAGATGCGATAAGACTGTCTACTCGCTTTGCGTCAAGCTAATATCTACAGGAGAGACTAACTCAGATCTGGACATGCAAAAGAAAGCATCATTTACTCCACGAAGATCCCCCGTTCCGCAATCCAATTCAACCTGCCACACTAACCTAGGTATCACCATATCAAGATCTGTCCATTACCTTTTTTCGTATCGTGCCGCAGCTATCAGATTGCGCCAGCGCTGAGTTTCGCTCTTCATATGTCCGTGCAGCAAAGCACTGCTGGCGTCACTGCCCCACCACGGGTTCATTAGCCCGGGATGGTTGGATTCGGGCTCACTGGAGCAGCTGCGAGCCAGCAAAACGTCATCTCCGGGCTCACTTGGTAATAAACCCAAGATAATCCGCGACGATCAGTGTTACCATACTAGGCACAAGTCAGTCACAAGAATAGAACCATACCAACAAATGTGTTACTCACGCATGCGGCGCAATACGGACATAATATGTCCCGAACCCGCGGTAAAACCTCAATAAGCCCTCTTCCCGGGCTACTTTGGCGAAACAATGTACCATGCCCTTATACGGCAGCTTCCCATCCGGACCCTTTTGTTGCTTCTGCAACCGTGTCTTGACAAAGTCGAAGGGCAGACTGAAGAAACTGGCAAAGAAGCCGGCAATGGCAGATGCAGTGAGGGTCTGCGTCTTCGGGCCCAAGGAAGGGTAATCCTTGAGCTTCGCCTTTGCCTCGCTGAAGAAGGCCAGTTGGCCAAAGTTCAGCGCCATTGCGCGAACGATGGTTGGGTATGCACCGGCCCATAGAGCAGTGACTCCTTCGTTTGCGGCGATCCGTTGAAGGGCATTGAAGACGCCGGTATAGTTTGCACGCTGCGCGGCGGGCTTCAAGCCATCGCTCTGCATGCGGATGAGCGCCAAATCAGCGGGGTTGCCGATGAAGGCAGCAATGCCACCAGCCGTCAGACCAGCGCCAGCACGCTCCGCGAACCCGATCTTTCGCCCAGAAAATTCAGCGCGTTTTGTCAGGATCTTCATGAACGTGTCGAAGAAACCCAGGCGTGCGGTCGTATAAACGGCCTGGCGCAGCAGACCCGCGGACAGACCGGTATACAGATCCATGACCTTTCCACTGGCGATGATGTCCTTGGTGACTTGCAGCGGGGTAGGTCGAGGCCCGGTCTTGACGCCCTCGCCAGCGAGCTGTAACCGGACCTTGATCATATCGATGGGCTGGATGACTGTGGTCGCGGTCATACCGGCGATTCCTCCGTTGATGAATGGGAGGGCGGCCACCATGACGGGTGAGTGCAGGAGGGATGAGGTTTTGGCCGATTTGACCATGTTCGATGTTTCCGAACCGGCCTTGTGAGCGGTCTTTTTGGCTGCCTCGAGGGCGCCTGACGCGCTTGATGAGGACATGATCGTTCTGATATCTTGACCTGAGGAAGATGAGGGTATGCCTGGCCTCGGAGAGATGAAGGGAGAATAAGTCAATCTCCTTCAAGTCGATAGTCTCTGATCAACGGACTGTTCTGGGGAAAGGAAAGAATATCAGCAAGCAGGCCCTTCATATTTACTGCTTTCAGGCTCTCCATCGTTGACCACCGGGCCAATACAATCCCTAAACATCTGACCAACCAGATGCAAGGCGTCTCTCACGACGTTTGCACAAACAATAGCCGCACCGTCATCGGGAGGCCGACTCCCACCAAATGTGCCACCAGCCAAGGGCCCCACGGCAGATCACCACGGCTGTGACATCTACCGTCTGCTATGGGCCCCAGCGCACACACACCCAAAGAAAGGGCCGCACGTGAAAAAAACAAGGCCAAAAAAAGCGGGTTCGCAGTAATAATAGCTGAACGCTCTAAACTCACCGCTTTGTGGAGCGCCCGGGTCGCGGCTCTGTATACACCCAGCGCTGCCACTGGGTCCGGTCGTCCGCTTCGCCCCGGCTCTGGATATACCCGCGCGAGTGAACAACGGCTGGCCCCACCAAAAAGAACCGAATTTTCTCCGCTGGCGACAGGCAATATTCACAGCCGTGAATTCGAACGTCGCGATGCGGATTGCAGTGTCGCAGGAAATGCAGGAGTGGTGGAGGGTGTTGCGCGGCGGGGCGTCGGGGACTAATAAACCAACGCCCTCGGGCTGACGAGCGCCGGGTCACGGGCAAAGCGATTTTGGGAATGCAGGGTCTTTTACATGGAAGGATGTATTCCTTCGCTGAGATTTGTAGGTGGTCGTTACCTGCTGTTGGACTTCATATCTGGGAACTGCTGCGCTGCGCTGGGCCGGCCATGCGGAGAACTGGGTGGGCGGTGCGGGGAAATGGAGGGTTGGCGAGTGGGTGGATTGGCTGGATGCCCGTGGCCGAGCATGGAAATGGGAACAGCACACACGCAACGTTTCGGCGTGCTACAATCGTCCTGGGAGAACCAGGTGCTTCCGAGGAGTTCCTGCCGGGTTGCGGGCAGTATGGAGTCTATCCCCGTCGCGCCTGCGAGCCTGGTTCGTGGGGGTGATTCCAAGCTTTTCCCGTCTATCCTTTCAGGAGATACAGATACCTGATATGTACACGAACCAACTTAGTAAATATTCCTCCTTCTCGATGCGATGGAATTAGATAGATTCCTTCTGAGTGATATTTCCGTATCATGAGTTTGCGTCTATGAAGCTCACCTTGCAGCGAGCTTTCCGCAGGCTTCCCGCCAATTTGCGGGGTACCGTAGTTGCTCGCCTAATCGGCCGAGTAGCGTTCGGCCTGCACCTAAGAAAACCCGACGCTCGCCGGCTCGCCCGGTTTCTGGAGGCTACTTTGTTTAATTTATTGGGCTAAGCTTACTGCTATCTCGTAAGGTAGATAATGATTAAATGGCGATATGCGGTAAGGCAAGCTTAGATCATGGAATTCTTCCGTTAGTCGTGATTGATGGTCTGCAAGAGGATGTTATGGAACATTTCTGCTTTTATGGGAGGTAATAGAGCCAGATCTTTCGGCCTTGTATGGCTCCTGAGCTAGCGCTGCATGACGATCAAGGAGGAGGCCGTGTCTGAATTGCAGATCTAAGACAAAATTGGGTTAATGATTTGTTTGCAATATCCAGACTGATTGATATTACGTTGATGCTAATGCTGAGGTGTCTTTGATTTCTTTTAATATTCAATTTTAGCAATGTCATCCTGATGGATTCGATCACGAGTACTGCCTGTGGCTGAGAGGACAGCAGCTACGTAGAAGCACCGTTTAATTGAAGATGGCTTCCGACAAACCTTTCTGTTCCCAATATGTTCTTGGTATAATGTATTTCATCCGTCCAGATCGGAGTGCCTCTATCGAGGTACCTCTGCCTATCACCACTGACTGGTCCAACACTCCTCTGCTTTTCTAAAGTATGAAAACTCCATTGGACGGCAGCAGTAGGACCTTTCCGTCACATGTATTCGAGTGCACTCACGATAGCCTGTAATTGTATTGGGTATGTGCACCAGTCCAATTCCCAAATAAATATCATCTTGCAACCAGCTTCCGCTCTCATATCGGCCATACACCTTGCCCTTGTACTAGCCCTGCCTTTCCTCACTCGAAGAACCCGAAAAGTTCAACTTCAAGGCGCCCGCCAGACTGAAATTCCACGACTGTGTCTTCTTGCTCGGTCCTTGCTGCTGCCCGTCCCCTGAGCGCGCCACATCCTCATTCTCCTGTTCCGTTACGCTGTGGGATTCGGAGCGCATGTATTGCTCTGTTGCGCTGTGTTGTTCCGTGCGGGTCTTCCTCTTGCGAGGCGCAACTTGTTTCTCGTCGTTGGAGGAGTTCTGCGCGGGGGAGGTGGATGCAGGCTTGCGCGTCACCGCCGTAGAGGGGTTGCTGGCCATTGCTCTGTGGAAGTGGACCAAACAATGGAGAGATGGTACTCAGGGAGTGAGGAGGAGTTGATCCGATGAGTTGTAGGATGCTTTACGGCAGTATGACCACGCGGTCATTGTTGTAAAAGCGTATATAACTTCCCAGATGATCTTCCACAACTCACATAACGCACTATCTCAAATCAAGGTCCTACAACTTGGACTTGGACTTGGATTGAGGATGTGACGTAACAGCTCGATCCGATAGGTCAGAGAGACGGAGGGCCGGAGCTTTGTTATTCCGGAACCGGACAGTTTCAAATGGTCCGTGCCCCGTACCTAGCGTAGTAATTAGCGTGATCCTTAGCGCGTTCTTCTGTTTGTCCAGACGCGTTGAGCTCCTTCCTGAGCTTCCCATCATGACACTTACGATATCTGACACAGACAACGACATATCTGGTCCTGTTTGAGTATACGCCTCCACCAACAGCCTGCCTGATGATATGAAGTCGTGAAACATCGGCATATCTGTTATTATATGACTGTACATCTTCTTCGGTATAGTTCTTCCATCATCTTCAGTATATTGTATGAGACAGGCGGGTCGGCTGCCAAATCGTCAGTATGGAGAAAGACAGGGAACTTGGGAGGTGAGTACCATGACTACCCTATAGGACCAAGCCGAAGCTCACACTCTTTTATTAGAGAGTTCCATGATCGGGCAAAGCAATTGACCCCAGCCGGAAGCACCAAGCCTTCAACCTACTGGGTCGGTGTGTTGCATCATGACAAGTCTCCTAATGGCGGCGACCCCAATGCCTTTAAGTTTGGGACGGATTTCTTGTGGGCAAAATGTCATGGAGTACGACTCAGCGACCCCTTATTCACCCGGCGACCTGACGACTGACCGCATTGCCTAACAGAGAATAACGACCACGATCATACGTGACGAATACAAAACACACAAGGCTCCAACTTTGGACTTTGACCTCCTCCTAAACAACACGCTTGTTGAGGACAACACCAGACTGAGCCAACTCAACATCTACGGTGACAACGTCATTGTCCTACGAGCAATTGACCGCAACTCGCAACCTCCGCTGGTCACCGCACGTGTACCTCTACAGCCGGTCAACAATCAGTTGACGGTGAAACCGCCCACAGCAATGGAGGAAGAACCGAAGAAAGCAGGCACGGTGCCTCAGCATCGTGCAACATCGAATCAGCCACCCGCGAATTCTGACGCGTACGCCGCGTATGCTACTCCTTACCAACCTTACCACGTGGGACTTTCAGGTCTACAACCTCCTGCCAGGACAACATACTCTTATGCTGGAGTTCAAAGCCCATACGGCCCATATCCGTCCATGCAACCGTCACACGATATGGGCTACAATCAAGCCGGGCGAAAATATGAGGCGCGTCTCCCCCCGCTCCCAGCCCAGATACCGCCGCAATACCCCCATCCTCAGCTCCAACAGATGCAGCAGGCGCCTTCCAACCGCTACAACTCGTCCACCCCGTCACCGGGGGTTGCCACATCTGTTTCGCATTACCAGCATGCCGGGTATCCTGGCCGCTCTATGGCAGCTCAATATCCTCCTCCGCAACCGATCAAGAGGGAGCTCAATGCAGAGACCAAGCAAGCCGTTCGCAATACGTTGGCCAGAATGAGTCCCTCGGAGCTCGTTCCTGGACATACTGGACATACTGGAACGGCGCAGACGCGCCAGGCTTCTGCGGCAAGCGAAGAAGCGGATTTCGAGTCTGACCAGCCGAAACATTTCCAACTTCAAGTTGCGTTCAAAGACGCTTCCCTAAAACTCTTAGAGACCGGTGTTCGCAAAGGCGTGAACTTCCTAGATACACTCAAGATCCCTCTCCAACCGGAAGCAGCGCGTAGCCCCGATGCGGCCCAGTGGCTGCAGCAGATCGGTGAGTCTCATTCTTACTTTGAATCCACCGGAATTTTTCTAATGGACACGCGCCAGAGCAACTGCAAAGCCAAGCCACGAAGACTAGGACTGTCGTGGGAGTCGTGGGTAATACAGGCGCCGGTAAATCATCCGTCATAAACGCAATCTTGGATGAGGAACGTCTCGTTCCTACCAACTGCATGCGAGCTTGGTAAGCCTCATTCTTGTTCATACTTTTATCGTTGTATTGACAGGGATTGCAGTACCGCGGTTGTAACTGAAATGTCTTACAACTACTCTGAGGACCCCGAGCAGAAGTATCGTGGAGAGATTGAATTCATCAATGCGTCGGACTGGCGCAAAGAGCTTGATGTGCTCTATCAGGAACTCCTAGACTCGAATGGCGAGGTGTCCCGTGAAATCTACAAGGAAGACAGTGAGGCCGGTGTCGCATACGCCAAAATCAAGGCCGTGTATCCCATGTTGACTAAAGAGTCTATGGCAAGCAAGAGCCCGGAAGAACTGATAGCGATTCCAGCCGTGCAGAGGGTTCTCGGCACCACGAAATCCATCTCTGAGAGCGATCCTGTCACATTCCACAAGCAACTCCAATCAGTTGTCGACAGCAAAGAGAAATCAGGCGGCTCGAAGGACAAGGACAAGAAACAACAGATGGAATACTGGCCGTTGATTCGCGTAGTGAAGTATGCGTGCTGCAGGGAATGAGATAAGCCCATGCTGACAGCTTTAGGATCTATGTCCGCGCGCCGGCTCTCTCGACTGGTGCTGTCATTGTGGATCTTCCTGGCGTCCATGATTCAAATGCAGCACGTGCTGCAGTCGCTGAAGGTTACATGAAGCAGCAATGCTCCGGTCTATGGATTGTTGCCCCTATCAACAGGGCCGTTGATGACAAGGCAGCCAAGTCATTGCTCGGGGATCAGTTCAAGCGGCAGATGAAACTTGATAATACATATTCTGCGTGAGTCAATATTTCTAGAGTCAGCTATAGGAAGCTAACCACATACAGTGTAACCTTCATTTGCAGCAAGACAGATGACATTTGTACGTAACGGCATCCCCTCTTCTGACTTCACTTACTCACATAATGCAGCTATTGAGGAAGCCTCGGAGAGTCTTGGTCTCAATGAGAAGATGGCTGACTCGTGGAGCAAAATTGACTCTTATGATAAAGATATAAAGAAGCTTCAAAAGGAGCTTGACGCCCTGCGGTCCGAGAAGAAGGTTTTCCAGAAGATTACGGAGGAATCTGATGAGCAAATTGAGATCTGGGAGACCCTGCAGGAGGACCTAGATGCTGGAAAGACGGTCTTCGCACCTCCAGCTGAGGAAGCGGGTAAGAAGCGCAAGCGAGGAGGTGACGGGAAGTCGAAGAGTCACAAAAAGAGACGTTCCGATCGCGATTCAGACTTCGAGGATGATGTTAGCGAAGATGATGGGTCTCAGTCGGGTGGTGAAGATTCCAACGATGACGAATACGAGCGGGGCGACCCTCTCACTGCGGACCAGATCGAAGCCAAGCTTGCAGAGCTCAAAGATACCAAGAAAAAAGCTCGGAGGAATCGGACCGAAGTTGACGAGAAGCTCAAGGAGACTCGTGCCAAGCTGGACGAAGTTCAGGCAGAACAAGCCAAAATCACACATGAAGTGAGCGCTGCCTGCATTGCCGGAAGGAATGATTACAGCAAAGGTGCAATCAAGCAAGATTTCGCTGCGGGCATCAAGGAGCTCGATCAGGAGGTAGCCGCGGAAGAAGATGAAATCAACTTTGATCCGTCCACGGATCTCCGCGACTACGATGAAGTTGCTCGTTCTCTCCCAGTATTCTGTGTTTCGTCCCGAGCGTATCAAAAGCTGCAGGGTCGGATGAAGAAGGACTCGACCCCCTCCGGATTCCACCATATCGACGAAACAGAGATTCCCGCTCTACAAGCGCATTGCAAAAAGCTTACAGAGGCTGGACGTGCGGCTGCTTGCAGGCGCTTCTTGAATCTGCTGAGCCAGCTAATCAACTCCATGAGCTTGTGGGCAAGTGCCGATGCACATGGTGTCAAGTTGACTCCCGAACAGAAGGAGACGGAGAAGCGCGTCTTGGACAAGAGTCTGAAGAAGCTCGAACAAGTAAGATGGATTGCTTAGAGTTGCCTTACAACATATGCTTATATCAAACAAGCAGAGGCGGCCTTCTTTGTTGCACCGATGGCTGACTAGAGTTGATCCAGGGTCTGGAAAGCTCCGTTAAGGATTGCATTGACAAGCAGTTGAAGGAAGACCTAGATGACAATATCTATGATCGCTTCGGTAGGAAATTTTTCTTAGACTTGTACTTCCTCGTAGGATACTGATACTGCTGTAGGTCCAGCCATTGGAAACGCCGTGCTTCAGGCAATGCCCACTGTCGATAGGTGGGGCTCGCGGGTAAATCGTGAAGATCGATCAGCTGGTGGCTACTTTTGGGCAACATACAAGGCCATTTGTCGTAGAAACGGGACCTTCACCAATGCGCAGGGCCACCACGATTGGAATAACACGCTGTGAGTTCTTTGCTTGAGTGTTTACGGTGAAGAGGTCACATCTAATGGCCCCGTTATGAACTCACTTTGCTGTTTGCGTTCTATCACTTCTGCAAATTCCGTGTCGGTAACGACTTGAAGAAAGACAGAAGCTAATTTGATTTAGGTGTGAGCCAATGTTAAAATACATCACCCCAGGTTGGGAAAAGGTTAGTGGTATCACTATGTGTCCTGGTCGATTTGTTGTTGACCATATTTAGATGTTTGCCCGGAGGCTCACTATTGCCTTGAATGAATTCGCGAGAAATGCTTGTAAGGTGTTGAAGACGTTTCACAAGGAAGTGGGCGATAGAGCCCGGAAGAATGGGACTGGCATTAGTGGGCTGGGTATGCTCGCAGGCCAGCTCACGAACTACGAGGCAATCCTGAAAGATGTTGCCGGTACCGTCGCAAATCAGATCCAAGCACAGCAGCGCGAGATCAATAGAGGATTCGCTCCAGTAATCGCCAACAGCATGGCTCAAGCTTATCACCTGTGCACCGTCGAGAGCGGCCCGGGAAGCTTCATGAGGATGAAGGGACACATGACCGACCATGTCGATCAAGTCCGTGAGACGATGTTCACGGTAGCTGCGCAGGAAGTGCAGCAGCAAATCACTGCTATGGTGAAGCAGGCTGAAACGACAATGGCCGAAAAGGTGGATGAGGTCTTCGTGATGATGCGCCGTGATTACCTTGCTGTCCTGGGTAACATCAATATTGGCCAGGGCGAGACGATGCCCAAATGGGATCGTGATATGAGGAAGGAGATCATGGCTATCATAGATGGCACAGAACAGGTCTTCCGCCGCATCATTGATGGGGTGTCCGAGGATGATAATGCGGTCCTGTATCAGCGCGATTATCACCCTCCGAAAGCCGAGACTGAAGAGTCCCTGTCCGAGACAAACCTTGATACACCGGACTTTGCACAGACCAATGCCGCAGGGGCTGGAAATAAGGTAAAGCAGGAGCCAACTGCTGACGGCGACATGGAAATGGGCGGCATTGAAGCGGACATGGCTGGAGCTGCGGAAGCCTCCCCCGCGCCTGCGGAGCCCGTCGAAGTTCGACCTCTTGTCAAGCAAGAGCCCCGAATCAAGCCTGAGCCGGACACGCAGGAGGAGGAGCTTGTCGGGGTGGGCTTGGGCCTGCAGCTGGACGAGTCGCAGAGCCAGAGCGAGAGCCAGGACAGCCAGAGCCAGGAAAGCGAGAGCCAAGACAACCAGAGCCAGGACAGCGAGAGCCAAGACAGCCAGAGCCAAGACTAGCGGGTCCTTCTTTCTTCTTCCCAACTTCATTCCAAGTCACCATGGGGAGGTTTTACGGTTGGCTTGATGGACGGCAGTGATGTTGCTAGGAGGTTCGGAAAGCACATGGAGAACGGTGTTCGGGGACCGCGTGAGATCTTAGTGACTTGGCCTGAGGGCTATGGATGATTGTGAAATAGCTCGAACTAGGGTAGCTAATGGGATAAAGACCTTCTGTGTATCAATTGTTTTTGCTCAGTGAGAGTTGATGGTGAAAGTGATGAATGCCTATACTGGCCCTTATTGAAGCTCCAGTACGGAGGAGTTATATTCCGATATACAGCATTTATATGAGGTAAGCATAAGGTACATGAGCTATCACATGCCACGGTATTTTGTATGATGGGGTAACCGTGTAGCACAACAGTACGGGAGGAAATTACGAGACTGATTTGATAGGCTTTGCAAACTGCGGTCCGCGGCGCTCCATGGACATGCGCCTCGACAGCCAATATGAGGTAATTATGAATCAATACGACCGGTTGTCCAATTGACAAGCACACCTGTTCACCCCCTATTAGTATCTGTCTCTGGTTTGTAGTGGCCGTAGTTGCCTAGAGGCTGTATTTGTCCGATGGAGGAATTCGAGACTCCGGTCCGTCACATCTGTTTCAGATCCACCGGCATGCAGACTTGCAGTGGACGGAAGGCGGAAAGCATATCAAACACCGAGCCGCTGAATAAGCGGAAGTTCTTACCAGAAGCACGACGCGTCAGCCAATAAAAGCGGGGCACGAAGCCTATTTGAACGTCCCGGAGATGTTTGGTCCGGGGATAAGTGCCTGTGAGTACGTCCGACAGTGTTGATCGGGGATAAGCAGGCGGACGAGTCGGTCAACGGAGCTTTGAAAGCGGTGGATGAGGTTCATACCTGAAATCCCAAAACATTGGCATAACAGCAGAGCTGAGGGAGCAGATTTGTTGAAAGCCCAGGTGCGAGCTTATCTTGCAGCCACCAGCCAATCGGAGGTTGTTAGTGCCGCCGTCCGTGGACTGGTGCGAGCTAATGACGTTGACGATTTGGTGCCATAACTCCGTTACAAAGAACAAACATTGGGTAGGCGTATCTCCTGAAATGTTACCCTGACTTAGCAAGCAGCGTAACAATGCACAAAGAGGACACCCGGTAGAATTCCATTCTTTCTCTTCTTTGCGCAATCCGTTTACTTGCCCTTGTTTCTGCTGAGGGATTGCTGGCCGCTTCTTTTCCACCTCACTCGTCTCTTCTCTTTTACTTCAGTACTTCCACACCAAGACATCCAGTAAGGCTGCCGATGCGATGAACGACGGACTGGCTGCGGGGGGTGCGCCCCTAACTGCCCCGACCATGGATCCTCACGCTGGCACTTCCACAGATCGAGGCAACCCTGTCGAATCCGACGCAAGAGAGCAAGAAGAACCTGGAATGGACCAGTACGACGAGCCCCAAATTGAGTCGGGCAAGGAATACGCTCCGATCCGCACAGGAGCCTCCGAAGACCACCACCCCATCAAGAGGACCGCCAGCGGTCGCGAATTCACCACCGACGAACTCGTCCGCGTTCTTTCTCGCCGTCGCACCCATGATAGTGAAAAAGATGAGGACGCCGAGGAATTGGCGGAGATTGAGAGGCTCATGTCTCGCATGTTCGGGAAGGATCGACGCGCGAACTCCGAGGAGGAGAAGACTAGACACGTAGGTGTCGTGTGGAAGCATCTTACTGTCAAGGGCATGGGGCTTGGGGCCGCTTTGCAACCTACCATCAGTGATCCGTTCCTTGCATTGCCAAGGATGATCATGGGACTGGTTAGAGGGAAGAAGGTCACGGGGAAACCTCCGATAAGGACTCTGCTGGACGATTTCTCGGTGAGTGAGGTCACAGTTCCTAGTCTCTTCCATCGCTGATAATCTTTAGGGATGTGTCAGACCTGGCGAGATGCTACTGGTACTGGGACGCCCAGGGTCTGGTTGTTCGACTTTCTTGAAGGTGCTTGGCAACCAGCGGTTCGGTTACGAGGCCGTTGAGGGCGACGTCTCTTATGGAGGGACTGCTAAGATAATGGGCAAGAAGTTCCGCGGAGAGGTCCTTTATAATCCAGAAGGTCTGTGATTCCTCTCGTCATTGGCAATTGGAGTAACGGCTGACACCTGTCTAGACGATCTACACTATGCTACCTTGACTGTGAAGCAGACTCTCGACTTTGCTCTCAAGACCCGTACACCAGGAAAAGAATCTCGTAACGAAGGTGAAAGCCGCGTGCAGTACCGGCGAACGTTTCTCCAGGGTGTGGCTAAGCTGTTCTGGATCGAACACACTATGAACACCAAGGTCGGCGGACCGCTGGTACGCGGAGTATCCGGAGGAGAAAAGAAGCGTGTTTCCATCGCGGAGGCTCTAATCACCAAAGCCAGCACGCAATGTTGGGACAACTCAACCAGGGGTCTTGATGCCAGTACAGCATTGGAGTATGTTCAGAGCTTGCGAAGTTTGACCAATATGGCCAACGTCTCGACGCTTGTTGCGTTGTATCAAGCATCTGAGAGTCTATACAAACTCTTTGACAAGGTGGTCCTTATCGACGAGGGAAAGTGTGCCTATTTTGGCCCAACCGACAATGCCAAGGCATATTTCGAGGGTCTGGGATTCGAATGTCCAACCCGCTGGACCACCGCCGACTTCCTTACTTCAGTCACCGACGAGCACTCTCGCCATATCAAACAGGGCTGGGAAGACCGGATACCACGCTCCGCTGAACAGTTTGCAGAAGCATACAAGAAGAGCGAAGCCTTTCAGGGCAATTTGAGGGATATAGAAGAATTTGAGAAGGAGACCGCTGAGCAGCAACGGCAAAGGGAGGCAGCAAGAACCAAGGCAACTCAGAGGAAGAACTATACTTTACCCTTCTACAAACAGGTCACGGCTTGTACTCACCGCCAATTTCTCGTCATGCTTGGCGATCGTCAGACGATATTCGGTAAGTGGGGTGGTATATTGTTCCAAGCTCTCATCGTGGGAAGTCTGTTCTTCAATCAGCCCCAGACTAGGTAGGCAATCCACCTTACCTGTTGCCGGTACTTCAGCTGCTGATATCATCTAGCTCCGGGGTGTTCACCAGGGGAGGTGTGATGTTCTTCATGCTCCTCTTCAATGCTCTCTTGGCTCTTGCGGAATTGACTGCGGCTTTCGAAAGTCGGCCCATCCTCATGAAGCACAAGTCATTGTGAGTATCTATCAGGTACACTATATGAAAACCCAGCTGATGCAACTAGCTCCTTTTACCGCCCTTCGGCATATGCGATTGCTCAGACTGTCGTCGATATTCCCCTTGTGTTCGTTCAGGTGACCATATTTGACCTAATCGTCTATTTGTCAGTACATTCTCCTCTCAATAGGATGTACGGTGGAACTAACATATTGATAGTATGTCTCATCTGGCTCGCACACCGTCACAGTTCTTTATCAGCTTGCTGTTCCTCTTTATCATAACAATGACCATGTATTCGTTCTTCCGTGCTCTCGGAGCATTGTGCGGGTCACTGGACATTGCTACTAGGATCACCGGTGTCGCCATCCAAGCTCTCGTCGTCTATACTGGTAAGTAATAATGCTTCACCGCTAGTATAGACCAGTCTAAACTCATGGGACTCACAGGCTATCTCATCCCGCCCAGGAAGATGCATCCGTGGTTCAAATGGCTCATGTACATCAATCCGATCCAGTACTGCTTCGAGGGACTCATGGCAAATGAGTTCACTGGGCTCCAAATCCAATGTGTTGCACCGTACCTTGTTCCGGAGGGTCCCTCTGCGTCTCCACAATATCAAAGTTGTTTGATACAAGGCAGCCAACCCGGGCAGACTGTCGTGCGCGGCGAGGATTACATACAGACCGCCTTTGGGTACTCGAGGTCTCACTTATGGCGGAACTTCGGCATTGTGTGCGCCTTTTTCGTTTTCTTTGTCTTCCTGACGGCCCTAGGTATGGAACTTCAGAAACCCAACAAAGGAGGGGGTGCGGTGACGATCTTCAAGCGCGGAGAAGCACCCAAGTCAGTCGAGAAAGCGATTGATCAGAAGGATGGTCCTCAAGATGAAGAAACAGGCAAGGGAGGCACGTCCAATCCTGCCAGTGAAAACGACTCGGATGTGACCCAGAACGGAGAGGCCCAGGGCATCGCCAAGAATGAGGCCGTGTTCACTTGGCAGAACGTCAACTACACCATTCCATATGAAGGAAAAGAGAGAAAGCTGTTGCAGAATGTGCAAGGTTTCGTCCGTCCTGGTCGCTTGACCGCTCTCATGGGTGCCTCTGGCGCGGGAAAGACTACCTTGCTAAACACTCTAGCCCAACGGATCAATTTCGGGGTCATCACCGGCGACTTCCTAGTTGATGGAAGACCTCTTCCAAAAAGCTTTCAGCGCGCCACTGGCTTCGCCGAACAAGAAGATATCCACGAACCTACTGCTACTGTACGCGAAGCTCTCCAGTTCTCCGCACTCCTCCGACAACCTAAGGAGATACCTGTCCAAGAAAAGTACGATTACTGTGAACGAATCATCGATCTTTTGGAGATGCGCCAGATTGCTGGGGCCACTATTGGTACTATAGGAGCTGGTCTTAACCAGGAACAACGAAAGCGGGTCACCATAGCGGTGGAGCTGGCGAGTAAACCAGAGCTGCTGCTCTTTCTGGACGAACCCACCTCCGGATTGGATTCAGGTGCTGCGATCAACATTGTACGGTTCTTGAGGAAACTCGCAGACGCCGGTCAAGCCATCCTCTGTACCATTCATCAGCCATCAGCTGTCCTCTTCGAAGAGTTCGATGAGCTGCTTCTTCTGAAGAGTGGTGGTAGGGTGGTATACCACGGCGATCTAGGCAAGGATTCTCGGAAGATGATCGAGTACTTCGAACGCAATGGTGGTAAAAGGTGCCCACCGGATGCCAATCCTGCCGAATACATGCTGGAGGTCATCGGTGCGGGTAATCCTGATTACAAGGGCAAGGACTGGGGTGACGTCTGGGAAAACTCGCCGGAGCACAAGGCTCGTGCGGACGAGATTCAGGATATGATCAGATCTCGTCAGCAGGCACATAATAAAGGCCAAACGGATGATGACCGCGAGTTTGCTATGCCAATCGGAACTCAGATCTGGGCGGTCACCAAACGGGCGTTCGTCTCCTATTGGCGGACGCCCAATTACGCTATTGTGAGCATGTCCCAACTTACTTCCCGCCTAGTGATACTAACGAAGCTAGGGTAAATTCATGCTGCATATCGTCACAGGTCTCTTCAACACCTTTACCTTCTGGCACCTCGGACGCAGCTCGGTGGACATGCAATCCCATCTGTTCTCTGTTTTCATGACTCTCACTATCGCACCCCCGCTCATCCAACAGCTTCAACCCCGCTTCATACACTTCCGCTCCCTTTATCAGGGCCGTGAAGCAAGCTCGAAGATCTATTCCTGGGTTGCCTTTGTCACCAGTGCTATCCTTCCGGAGATACCATACTCGATAGCCGCTGGGACCATCTATTACTGCTGCTGGTGGGAACAACCCGAACTCCCCCTGACTCCTATCGTCGTTACTGACCACTCTCCTAGGTACTGGGGTCTATGGTTCCCACGTGATAGCGCCTCGGCGGGCTATACCTGGATGCTACTTATGTTATTCGAGCTCTTCTATGTTGGGTTCGGCCAGATGATTGCAGCAATGGCTCCGAATGAACTTCTCGCCTCATTGCTGGTCCCTGTGTTCTTCATCTTCGTCGTCTCCTTCTGCGGCGTGGTCGTCCCTTACGCCGCCCTTCCGGATTTCTGGCAGAGCTGGATGTACTGGCTGACGCCCTTCCACTACCTCCTCGAAGGCCTCTTGGGTGTTGCCATACACAACATCCCCGTCGTCTGTGACAGCACGGAACTTGCGAGATTCTCCCCGCCGTCCGGCATGACCTGCCAGCAATATGCCGGTGCATACGTCCAGGAAGCTGGCGGATACGTGCAGACTGGCGCTAATGGCATGTGCGAGTTCTGCCAATATGCCAACGGCGATCAATTCGTATGTCCACCTCTAAGCATACCCAATCCGTCTTGCCGTCGGCGCTAACAGACTTGTCACAGGGCAAGAGCTTCAATATCTACTACAGCCACCGATGGCGTGACTATGTACGTCGTCGCCTTCCCCTTCCCTACCCTTACCCGCCTTTTTACAATAAGTCTAACGGGTGCATCTTCGTGTTTAGGGCATCTTCTGGGCCTATGTCCTGTTCAACTTCGCCATGGTCTACTTCCTCTCCTGGTTCTACCTCCAGGGCTCCAAGGATATCAAGCAGGTCCTGGGCCGCCGCAAAGCCGCTAAGGCGTCCCGCGCGTCAGAGCAGAATAGCAATACTGGCGAGGAGAAAGAGGTCGAGAAGGGCCGCTGATGGCAGAGGGAGAGGTGATGGTAATAATAAGGGGTCGGAGGGGACGGCTTAGAGGAGCCTGATTTGCTCAAGAGGTATTCGTGCTTTCCTGGAGATAACATTCGTAATTTTCTTTTATGGCTAGGCATGGCTGGAAACTTCAGGTGCAGCTCAGGGAGGTGGTGCGAGGTGGTCCTTTGGGATCATCGATTGCTGGCGGGACACCGGAAATCTTCTCTCTTCTCCCCGTTCTTCTATTCGGTTCATGTATGAATATTAGAGAAAGAAGGGAACTAGAGTAGCTTAGCTTCATATGGAAGATAATCTCAGTTTTGAGAAAAAAAAACATGCCACGGCCAGGGGCTCTCTGAGTAACTAAACTGTGGGTTTCATCTTTGTAGGAGGCTGCGTGTAGGAGGCTTCATCGGAGGATTGATAGCAATAGGGCTTGAGCATGATTTGGGGTGGGGATATGTAGGGGTGGTATTGGTTGCTGAGAGGGAACATGGATGAATGGAAGGATGGAAGGCAGGGCTACGCATATCGAAAGATAAAAAGACAGATTTCGTTCGAGAACGGGTAAGGTCAGGATGAGGTAAACTTTACTTTTCTGCCAACAAGGTGCAGTAAAACAATTTATGGGGATTTTGATTCCCGTAAATGAGGTCTGTTGCCTAAACTATATCTGATCCTTGTAGGAGAGCCGCTCCGACTGAGCACTGTAAAGCTGTCAAATACTTATAGAATTAAAAGTGGTTCCACCGTCGAAAACATATTGTTTATTATAGTCACATGCAAAGGTACTCTCATTTATACGGCTGTTGAAGACCCGTGTACACCTTGACCGCTGTTCTCTTGTCAGGGCCAGGACTTCTTCTGTAAGGGCGTTATGAGAGCAAAGTCCATCCTACTGGAGGATATCGATTGACCAAGGACGAATATGAGACATGCAATAATCATACATCCTCGGAAAATAATGTCGGGACTCTGGAGGATGGTCACCCCTCCCACCCTTTTACCGCGCAGTTCGTGGTCTTCACCCTGTACGAGGTGGGAATTAAGCGGTGCCTGTACTTCCTCTGCAGAGAGTGGCAGGCGATATCTAGCAAGCGCCTATCGACTTGGTTATGAACATTCTCGAGCACCTCAGCATTGGTCTGGGCAGCTTTTGGGCGGCCTGGGCGGGCTTCCCTCTGTACGGTATTGAGTTTGAGACCCTTGTGTGTATTTGACTGTCAGCTATTATTTCTTCCAATACGAGAACTCGGTGTTCGGGACGCTTCGCCTGGCCGGTGCGGTATTTTTGCTCTTTCTTCTCGGCCGCTTTCTTCTCTTGATTCCTCTTGTTTGTCAAATACCGCACCTTCATGCCATGCTCGGAGCGCCGATAAAAGGGCGGTAGACCATCAGGACGCTCTTTCAACTGCAGCTAGCGATCCATCTTGATATGCTTGTGCTTTTAGATGGGTTGAAGACTGGTAGAGACAGATAAGGTAGGTAGGATAGTTGTAAAATTTAACTAGGGGCAGCGACAGGTCTGCCAGACGGCTTTTCAACTTCTTCTGCGGAGAGAAGGTCGTTCCCCTTGCCGGGGCTGTACCGGACCTTGAGGTCCTTTAGCCACCAAGTGGCTCGAGAAAGCCTCGTCGACCATGATGAAGAAGCCTGTTGGGCTAATCTTTGAGATTAATTGATACGCACTGCATCCCTAGCTGGCTGAGCTCCATAGCCCAGGCCAACCAACCTCGCTGGACCAGTTCGTCAAGGACTTCTACGGCCGGGAGGACAGACGTCTCCTTTAGTTTCCGTCTCCACTCCAGAAGTACGTCCTCTAGGTCGATTTCCACGATTTCGCTGTGCAATCCTCCAATTGACCCGGCGGTTTTGCGCATATTAATCATTCCATGAGGCGCCTCATCTAGAAGTTCATAGACGCCTCTTGGGCGAAGTGTTGGTTCGAAGGTCCGGAACAATTGAATTCCACAGGCGGTTGCATTCGATCCACCCCAGGAAGAGCTTCCAATCGCTGCAATGCCTGTAAGAGACTGCTGCTGCGTCCTACCGAAAGGTCAATGACGGTGGGTCTATCTTGGTGACCAGGTTCTAAGTCTCTTGGACCCGGAGTAGACTGACCCGGGGATGGACATCCACCTAGAAACCGACGAATATTGGTCAACCCGTGGTTCAAGAACGTTTGATATATGTCCCACATCTTGCGACTTTTTCAAGGCTTCTCTGTATATCCCACCGTCGGAACTCCTCGGTTGTATTGCGGATCCATTGCGACTTTGTCGAAAATACGGTGCCATACACTCCAAATGTGTCCCACCCCTCAGAGGACACACCGTCACCAGAGAGACCATCACCAGAGAGACCATCACCAGAGAGACCATCACCAGCGGGGCCCGGAGGAGACACCACCAGCGGAAGCCACACCACCAGCCGGAGTCTGTGCAAGTTTGAAGATTACTGGTAACAGATCGGCTGCTTGTGTGGCCGACAGCAGACGTCTGCCACCTAAAGCACCGAATGCAGCCGGATTGAGAAAGATAAGGAACTGGCGTAACAGGAGCGAGTTGTCCGCAGACACTGAGTATCTCGATGGCTTCCAGGAACGGTCGTTTGAGAGGATGTATGTAATGTAATGAGAGTTGACCCAGAAGCGTTACCAGCTAGTGACAGAGCTAGGCTCAGAGCTTGTAGGAGGAACATAAGGTAGGCAGAGAGCCAGGATGCTGTAGAATCGTGTAAGCGCAACCAATGTATAGAAGCGAATCGGAACACTATATGAAGAAGGGTGAAAGGGGGTCCTTGTGGCCCCTCTCAGTCCAATGCCATGCCTCGGGTGTCGTTGTCAATGTTTCATCGTCCAGTTCGTCTTCGAAATAATCCGTGAGCGAATCATGGACCAATATGAAGGACTATATATAATGAATGGACGTTAAATGTCGGCGAAAGAAAGCGGCCATGGCTGGATACTAAGGCCCTTTATGTACCGCAGGAAAGTTTGCTATAATTGTTTGCCCGTCGCCCTCCATGTCGAACCCATTCACCTCTTCCCCTCAGGGTGACTCATACAAATGGGTTCCGTGTACGACTGAGAGCTATATTCAGTCACTTAATCTGTACTCCGCTCAGTACGGCTTGATTGCTGTCCTTACCCCTCAATTGCCCAACCATGAAGCTGGAGATTACTCCTATCCCCTCAAGCTCAACCGCCACCCAGTAGTCGGCTAGTGTGGCCTGATTGGCAGGTAGCTGGACTACATATAATGAGGCACATTGGAAAAGATTACTAGCACCTAACTCTACCGCTGGTGCTGTATATATACAGCCTTCAATGCGGTGTGCATTGTGACTGCGTGATCAATTGCTGGATGATATACCTGCCATAAGCCTGCATCTACCCAGACTCCCACCTTGTCCTTTGCCCAGCAAGTGAACCAATCACATGCACGTCGGTCGATCACTCAACTTGTCAGACTCGGCGACTGTTCCCTGGCGGTCCATGCTTTATAGCCTCCAATTGTGGCCTATCGCCAACCAAACTCACCCCGTGACTCAGCGGTTAACTCGTCATCAACCGCTGTTTTCCCCTGGTCACGGTTCGTTTCCTGCTCAGAGCTGATTTATTTTCTATTAGGCTCGGACGAACCCAGTTACAGGGGATGGTTCCCCCGCTGAGTGGTCTATATACTTGGGATTCTTTATAAATCCCGGGCGGCTCTAGATGCCCAGAAGACTGTGCCCTTGCAGGCCTAATCCACTCATGCGGGGAAATCAGAGGATCCTGCACGATGACTGCGTCCCTTCCCCCCAGGTTTGTTGGCTTTCAGTATACTAACATTTATAGTTACTAATATATATAGGTTTATAATATAGGGTTGCTGGCGCCCTCAGGCGCAGCGCACGCCTAAAGCCACACCAAAAGCCACAGCATCCACCGGGGTAAGCCAAGATCCCTTCACAGCGGTTGATGACGGGTTGCGAGTTTCTTTTTCTTTTTTTTTTTTTTTTTTTGTTAAGCTCTATTTTCCCCTGTCCTTTTAGTTATCACCAAACAGTACATGGAGCTTGTTTGTGGTGACTTTTCCATCATTACATTGTCGTACTGGCTCCTAGGACTCCCTAAGCCTTATGAATTGTATTTATTACATCTGCTGAAATAACCACTTTACTCCTTCCACCAACTTCTCCCTATGTTCTGCGCCTGCTTTCTCCAGCTCCGGAACAAGCCACCACAGATGCGGCAGACCTGGTAACATATCTAACTTCGTTTGAATCCCTAGTCCTTTCAACTTCTTGACATAGCAGACAGGCTCGTCCCTCACCGGATCGTTGCCTGCAACCTGCACATAAAGCGGTGGGTGGCCATTCTGCATCCCATGAAGCAGCACCGACACATAAGGGTTGGACTTGTCCTCCTCCTTCAGACAATACAGGTCCCAGCAATGCAGCATCTCCTTTGCGGTTAGCAGCGGCGCATTCTCGCATTCGGTCATGCTGATGTACAGTCCCGACTCTTTATACTCCGCAGGCACATATTTCGGATGGCATGTCTCCGGACATAACCCTAAAACGCCTTTGACCCTCGCCGCTCCTCCCTTGCTGGCCCGCACGTCTGCATCCTTGAGCGCCAACGCGCACGCCAGGTTACCGCCCGCGCTCTCACCGCATGTGAACACCCTGCTCAGGTCCGCGTCCCACTCCTCCGCATGGCGGAACGCATACTCCAGCCCTTTCCAGCAATCTTCCAGCAACCCTGGAAAGGGATTTTCCGGAGCGAGGCGATAAACGATGGAAAATACAATACAACCAAGAGACGCACACAGGAAGCGTGCAGTCGTTTCGCTGAACAGTGGAGAGCCCAGGTACCATCCGCCGCCATGCGTGTAGATACACAGAGGGCGCTTGATCCCTGGCTCTGAAGAGGGGAGATACAGCCTCGCGCCAATGGACGCGCCGTTGCTATCTACGGGTATCGAAAGAGTCGATATTGTCAGCTGAGTGGGATCCGGTGCGGGAAGGCTTGCAAACTCCTCGGCGAGGGCGGCGTCGAATTCTGCGCGCTCGGCGAGATAGTCCGGAAACTCATCTGCCGGTGGTGGTAGAGGATGGGCCGAGACATAGGCAGCCCACTCTGCTGTTGGCTCTGCCAGATTGGATGCCATAGTTGGTGGATTGGGCAAGATAGGAGGATAACGATATCTGCGACGCGGGGTGGTAAGATGCGTCCATGGCGTTTGTTTAAGGCAACCCACTTGCCGGTTTGGGAAGGTGCAGTCAGCGAGCCACAAGATTTGCGACGTCCCCTGGGAAGGAACAGACGACAGCTAGAAACATGGATTAGAGACTGACCAGAAGATACTAACAATTAGATCTGGGAGTCGAGACTAGATGGGATTGTTTGTTCCATTACTGTAGTCGGAGGAAGATGGTAGGAAATAAAAGGCTGTTAATCTTTGTTTGCCTACCAGACAATTAGATATGATAATCATATTACTAGGGCCGCACATTATGGCAATTCTCAGGGCGCATCCTCTGTTTCCTAAGGTATTGAACTGTTGGCCAATCGCTGGGTGTTCAATTGTAAAAAGATATTTGAATCTGTCCCGGTGAGAAATAATGTTCATCAGAGGGCTCTCCTAGTATGATCTCGGCATCTTACTCTCATCCTGCTCAGTGCGGTCCATACATGTATGCTCGGTGTATCGAAATAAATATCATCCTTGGACTTTTGCCCAAGGTAAGGTATGCAAGCTATCCCGCTCCCTTTTAGTGACCTATATATATCACATTAAGTCCTCTATTTTCAACAAACGGGGCATGTGAGTTGGTCAAGTGTAGGTCTCAGAGAATGCTTTCTCTGAGAACGAAACTGAGAAGAGTCTGAAGTCACCAAGTCACATGTAGAGCACCAACCCCTTGTGGCGTGAGTTCGATTCCCGGAAAAATCTAAGGATTTTCATAGGATCACCTGGGTAATTCACCCGGTGATCTGAACTTTTTGCATTTTGAATCTAGGATTCGGGATATTGTTTTTCCTGAGCTGGTCTGAGGCGCCTTTGTTTTCCTTTTTGAGCGGCTGTGAAATAATGCATAACTTTTACCTGTCTTGCCTTATACTCAGCGCTTATAAAGCATGATATGGCGAGTGACAGGTTATATAGATGAGTCGTCGCCCACAAAGAGTCTCTCGTCTCTCATCTCTCTCTCAAACAAGACTTCTCACACTCACTTCCTCCATATTGACTGCTAGCCATGGCTTCAAGTTCTGTCCTCCTTCCGGTGGATGTCATCTTCTTATTTCTCCTGCAACAGCCGTTGTGACCTGGCTGGAAACCCCACTGGACATATATACGAACTGCGTTAAGCTGGCGTCGCCGATGGCGGCGCACTCCGACTAGCGCTTGAAGCGCAAGAAGAGTTCTTTGAATGGGCTCGGAATTTCCATTCCATGAAAGCACAAATCAAAACCCAGGGCGAGTTGTAGTTCGTCTTTTCATCAGTGAGGCACTTGCGTTCTGCAAGGCTCTAGCCGGTCCGCCGTTGCAATGTGTGGGCTACACACGTACGAGACAGTGGTCAATGACCCCCTTGAGGGACTCCCCGCCGCGGGAATATTCGACAAAGTTAGACGTCTCTAGCTGTGGACTCTAGCCAGAAACCGTACACACACTGTCTTGCTGGCAAAGGTCCGTTTAGCCAGTGCATCCGGCTCTCTCGTAGCCTCTGAGGAAGAGGAATACCAACCTGTAAGTAAGATACTATACTCTAGTTGGAAACTTTTACTGATTCTGCCTTTGTAGCGGGCGAATGGCCCCAGACGGTCCAATGTGATGAGATACGGCCACCCTGGCCCATTCTGTTTCTCTCGTCAACCTCATGATAGCCACGATGCCATTGCTTTCCAAAGACCCTTAGGCAGCCATCATCACAGGACTGAGCCACCATGTAGCAATACGCTCATTACTATGGACTAGCAGCAGAAAAGAAAAAAGCCGCTTATAGCAAATTGGACACGAACTTCTTCCCGGTGTTCGAGGTGACACCGCGTTGGCGGTATCAGCTTTGACCGCGAGCCTCTGCTTTCGCTCCTTAGGGTTGCGCCAGTGGAGTATCTGACAGGTGTCAGCAAACAAGCAACGACAGTTAAAACGACAATCAAAGCAGAGGACACAAACGGCCAAAAATTGCCGTTGCAACAAAGGCTGACCTGGAAATGGACGACTGCAGGAGACGAATTCTCAATGGCAACATGGCCAATGCCGGCTACAATGCGAATGCTCGTTGTCGAACCAAAGGAGCTTGCACAGTATCTTCTGCATCTCTATAACATCCTCTGCTGCTAGCCGCCAGAGATAGAAAAGGAATTCTTCTCAGAAAGAGAGACACCATCAAGTCGCAGCTCTTTCGAACCACATTCGGACTTGATGCTCAACCCACAACATTGGCTGAGGCTCATCCATTTAATCCTCCTCAATAGCCATGGTCGAGCTGCTGTTGGCTGCGGAGATGGCCGTCAAGGCCAGCATATGCAGCGTTCCGCTCACACTGGAGGCGCCGTCTCCTAAACCGGCCAGGGGCGACCATCCCCTTGTTCAAATACTGGCGGAGGTGGGGGTATCGGAGGTGTCGTCTACTTAACCGACCAGAGGCGACCATCCTCTGAACCCAAAACTGGCGGAGGGTAGGGAGGGAAAGCGCCGAGTGCGTCAGGGTGGAGGTGAAGAATTCGACCTCACGGACAAGCTGGAGGCAGTCCAAACGCAAGGGTTGGGCTTGCTGTTCTGGGGGAGCCGCGATGACGAGAGAGAGCGCAGAACATGGCCGGGTTCGACTGGTCAGTCAAGAACACGACGCAGCGCCCAACTTCAGGGGTGCTGCCACTGCCTCTTTTCTCCAGCGGTTCTCCCTATCCAGCTTGGTCCACAAATTTTGCCCGACCACCTCTTATTAGGAGGCAGGCTCGTGATCGACGAGCGATAGCCGAATTGACGCGGCTCCCCGCTTCGTGGCCTATCGTATCGTTGTCGAACTGGGGTTCGCAAGGGCCAGAGACGCGGATCAAAATTGCGTACTCAGAAGGTTGTGGACTCCCGCTAAGCGCACCATTGTTCAAGGATGTTTGCCGCTGTGCCCCCTTGAGGATGCAAGCTGTTGTTGAGACTGTCTTTACCTCTGCGGACCTTCAAGAAGATGGCAGACGCTCTCTCGGCTGGGTCACCGAGTTCCACATGAATGGAACAATAGTTAAGCGTTGCGGGGTCTCTGAGGATCTTCTGCTCCATTTGCAAGCCTGGCTAGATACCCATATCCACTTCACCCCTGGCCCCGCGTGGGTGGAAGGATAAAGCTTTGTTTCCAGTGATGCGAAGGGATTGTTCGCCGATTCCCAGCCTCTAGTCCGCATCAAACGGTCTATACTGACCCATTGCCTGATCCAGTAGGGTGTCCGCATCAGTACCATTTATCATGATTTAGGGACAATGGGGAAAACACTGCGCCCCTATTGCCACAATTGTGGACGGATCGGCCACAAGACCGAGGATTGCGGCGGGGCCACCGACCCCTTCAATCAGATGATGAGGCGTACAAACCGGTCAGAACGTGGTCACTGCCTACCAGGGCATACCACTGATAATTCGCCGGGTCGGCAGTTCGAAACCGTACTAGAAGGTTTCTAGGTGTTGCGGCCACGAGCCCCTCACCACAACTTCGAACCTCCTAAGAACCCTCCCCCTTCGAAGAACGACGGTGGATGGACATGGGATGACGAGCTTGGATGGATATCGAGCGGCGACGGTAGACAGATATCCAGCAATAGCGACGACGACAAGACACGCAGCGAATCGTCGGAGGAACGCGCGACTAAGCGCAGAAGTGCCTTTGCCAAATCTCCGACCCTCACTCTTCCTTCTCGAAGGTTGGACCTGAGGGAGACCCTGTGTCTCTTTCTACGCTGGGGAAGATGAGTTCCTCATAAAACCTCCCGTCTGCCAGCAACTCTATTGGCGGGGATGATGGCGGGCCATCTCCCATACCAGCCTCTGGTAGGCTGGTATTTCAGCTGCCGACGACTTGGGATGAACAGGATCAAAGGACCCTCAACAAGATATTGTAGCTCTGCCCCAGTGCTGCCAGCTTAAAGGATCTCATGATCAAGTGTGGCAGGAAGCCGGACTTTATCTGCGGCCTGACGGCCATAAAGAAGTTAAAGCATTCGGAAGATGACCGAGGCGGAGATTATAGGTGCAAGACCTGCCAGCAGAGGAGTGGAGTCGCATGGGGTGGAGGACGGAGGAGGATGGGACCTTCACTGTTGCGACCTACGATAATCGACGCATGGTGGATACAGTGGCGCAGATGGTGGACTGAGGTGGCACTTGCACTTATTCATACCCAGATGGACAATGTCTAGAGTGGATAGTCAACAGACGTTTTATGATATTCTGAATTTGAAGTGTCTTCGTTTTGCTCTGTAACGCTTGGCCGCCCCTTTCGCCCCTGAGTGTCATTGGCATCCAAATGCCAAGCCGGCGATAAGCCCTTGCTGTACCCCACCGTAGATACGATAGCGCCAGCGCCCTTCCCTTGACAACAGCTCCTGCATCGCACAGGCATCATACTCCAGATCAAGTCGAAAGGGTATACCATATCTCTCACTTGTGTGCCCTTCTCTCTCGTATCCATCAGCTCGTCTCCAACTCTCACACAGCGCTTACAAGCGACATGGCCACCCCCACCTACACCGCCCGGTGCTACTGCGGGCTCAACACCTTCTCCCTAAGCCTCTCTCCCTCTCCTTCCCCTCTCCCAAAGACACCCTGCCACTGCAGTTCCTGCCGGCAATGGAGCGGCGGGCTATACGTCTACCTAATCCCTCTCTCCTCCCCTCCTTTCCCCTCCTCCCCATCCACCTCGTCTGGGAGCTGCTGCAGCAGCAGCAGCAGCAGCATCCCACCCACTTTGCGCTCATACGCTTTCACGCCCCGCTCAGAGAAGCACTTCTGCATACGCTGCGGCTCGCACATGTTCATACGGCACGGCGATCGGTGGGGCGTTCTTCCAGGCGTGCTGGACCCGCCCGTGCCCATCGCGCTTACGGGGCACGAGTTCGTCGCGGATACACGCGACGGCGGCGCGAGTGCCTGGCTCCAGAGCTGGGGCGGGAAAGAGCTCGTATGCTGGGCGGGCGAGGAGGGAAGAAGCGAGGTTTTGAAGCCTGATTGGTTTGACGATGGTGACGTTGAGAAGGAGGAGGAGGAGGTGGTGGGTGAGAAGTTGTGGGCCGAGTGTAAATGCGGCGGCGTGAGGCTGTATACGACCCGCGCCAGCACGGGGAGCAAACTCCCTGCGAACGTCTGCGCGTGCGATTCCTGCCGGCGGGCGAATGGGGCCAGCGATGTCGCGGCGTGGGCGGCGGTCGATCCCGCGCGACTGTTTAATCCCGATGGCTCGCTGTTCAAGCTGCCGGACGCTGATGGCGGAGAGAGGAGCGATTCGTTGAAGAGTATCAGCCGCGGAACCACGACAAGAGAGTTCTGTGGCACGTGTGGCGCGTGTGTGTTTTGGAGGAATAGTGATTGGGACGGTAACGGCCCGTTGACGGAGGTCGCGGTGGGATTGTTGAGGGATGTGGGCGTGAGGGCGGGGGGATGGTTGAGCTGGCAGCCGGAGGTGTCGTTTCTGGAGGAGGCGAATTGTAAGGAGCTTGTGCAGGCGTTGGATGAGGGGTTGAAGAGGGAAAAGGCTTGAGGATGGGAAGTTGGGTTGTTGATTGGGCAGCGGTCTGGAAAGCATAGGTTTAGCAATGGCAGGAGCCGATGATGATGCGAGGAAGAAAGTGTTTCATTCAACTAGTCTACTGTTCGCACATGGCCAGCCCTATATCAACCAAAAAAGAGCTTTTTATTCAAAGACAGCAACACCATGCTCCGCCCACCGCTTCTCTACAAACCAAAGTACTTCCGCTCCAGATATCTCAAGGGCACATACAACACAATCGTCGAGCCCAAGGCCAACTCCCAACTGATATCCGTGCCATACGGCGGGTTGCCGACCTTCAGCGCAATCGGTCCGACCCACCACGTCTGGCTCATACACAAAATCGCCAGGACAGTGCAGATCAAGAACGTCACAATGGCCGCAATACCCGGCGGGAGTTTCTTGGGGTCATTCCACGCCGAGATATCATACTGGTATCCGCGGCGGAAGCACATGTGCTCGAGAAGCATGATGGCCAGGAACGGGGTGAGCCAGTAGGCGATGACGTTGAGGAAGTCCTCCATGACCTCCTGCAGGTGATCGCGGCCGGCGATGGCGGCGACGAGGAAGATGACGCCGCCGAGCAGCGACCAGATGAGGCGCGGGACCTTCATCAGCCAGTCTGAGATCACCTGCACGTTCAGGCCCAGCGAGTAGATATTGGTGATGACGACTGCGACGACGGAGAAGGATAGGATCGTCTGGATGAACTTGCCGAAGTTCTTGACGCCGCTGCCGTAGCCCGCAAAGATCTGGCCCGTCAGCCCGCCCACGCCGGCAGTATCGTAGGCCGCGGCGAAGGCGTCGGAGCCCGCGACGGTGGTCATCAGCGCGGCGCCCAGGATCTCGACCAGGAACTGGGACCAGAACAGGCCGCTCCAGGTCCAGAAGAAGACCTTCCAGGGCTTGGTGCGCTCGCTCATGTAGACGCCGTAGTCAGCCGCGATGGGCGACCACGAGATCTGGAAGCCGATGATGGTCGTGCCGAAGCTGAGCACGCCCGAGATCTCGTCGGCCCCCGTGCCCATCGGCACGTTGACGAAGTGCTTCGCCCCGAACCCGGCTACGATGCAGAGACACACCAGCATCACCATCCATGAGTACCGCTCGTATTTGTGCACGATCCCGTACCCGAATAGCCCGATGATGAGCGCGAGGAGACCGATGATCAGCACTGCTACGGCCATGGGCAGCTTGCCATCCCCTACATCGTAGAGAATGTCGGCGCCGGCGATGGTGTTGACCATGGCCCAGCCGATCTGGTTGAGGAGATTGAGCGCGGCGATGAACTTGGCCGGCCACCAGCCGAAGGAGTATCGGGGGATTGTCATAGTGCGGAGACCGAGTTTGGGGCCTAGCACACTGTTAGCACCAGCTCCTCTTCCGCATCATGCGGTACCAGAGTGGAGTGGACATACCCAACGTAGCCATCAGCGCAGGCGGGATACTCCCAATGATATTAAAGAACAACAAGCAGAGAAAACTATCCCACCAGCCCAGATAGAAGAGACTGGGCCCCAGCGTCCCAAACGCGAGCGTCGCCGTCCCGACATTGGCGCTGCAGAAGACCGAGAACAGATCGAAGGGATGCTGGTTGGTCCGCAGCTCGGGAGGCACGCGCTCGATGCCGCCTTCTTCGGCGCCGGCTTTGGCGATCCACGATCGCGCCCGCAGAGCCCAGGCGGCGGTCTTGTTGGGCGCGAGCACCTCGCCGCTGCTGATCCCGTAGACTTCTTTGCGTAGCACCTCCTCCTTCTTGAGCTCGGGCGAGTCCGGGCTGTAGCCCTTTTCGATGGTGTCCATGGCGGGCGAGTGTAGTCGACTTGTTTGCCTTTTCCTCTTCCGTGTCAAAGGAGGGAGCTTTGAAGTAAGACGAGGGTGCAAGTGAAACCTCTCACAGAGTACTGCAGGCACTGTTCGGAATTCCAGAATAATCCAACAGGGCCCGTAGCTCGTTATTTATCCATGCTGGCCGTCAGCATCAGAAAATGTGGCGCTGCCGAGCTTATCTCTGGGGCCCTGCAGCGTGCATGGCACATCGATATGCCTTGCCTGGGTGCCCTGTGCATCCCTCGATATCATCATCAATCCCGTTACGTACCAGGTCGCCCTTATCAGTCGCGTCGGGGGTCTGCCGAAACACTGCAGTAGCTTCGTCCAAAGTACGGCAGTTGGCAGTGCGATTGGCCTTAGTCCTAGGCCCACGCCAATTGCTGACCAGGGCGGGAGACATCACCTTAATCGCCCAAGCTATGCCAAGTCGAGCTTGATCTCCCACAAGCCATCGCTGCCGCTGGTGGAGTGTGGAGAGTGGTGATTGGTGCAGCCCGTGCGGGTCTTATCTTTGGGGGAAGCGCATTTGGGGGAGCGGGGGGCCTGGCGTGGCGGAGGGCCGATGCGCTGGAGATCGCACGATTCGTTTAGGTGTCTGATAGAGTTCCAGGGTTGCAATGGGGGTCTTCTAACTTTTTAAGGTGCTGTCTAAGGACATTCTCGAAGGTTTAATTGGAGGTGCGTTTGTTTAGTGGAGCAGCGGGATAAAAACTGGTTCCCTTCCCCCATGTGGAGAGTTTGAATCATTCGGTGCGTTGGAAGATGCAAGCAAGCATGCAGTTGGGGGCTTGGTAATTGGGGGCCATCTAACCCCCATTGCAGCCCCAATCTAGACCCCAGATCCTGGGGTCAGTCAACGCTGTGGTGATAGATCACACTCTACAGCATGTAGGACACAGATACTAAGTTACGTGGCAGACATACGTGGATGTTCATACGTTCACAATGTAGGCAGGTGGCGATAGGATGTGCTCAAGACGGCATATTTCGCTAGAGTACAACGGCGGCATTCTCGCTAGGTCTAGAAGTGGCATGACATGAGTTCAAGGGCCCACTCATCGAACAAATCCCTATCCCTTTGCATCTCCGTCAGAACAGCCCGCCACAAAACACGGCACGCTTGACTGGCCCACATGCTGTTGACTCTGAAACAGTACGAGAGACTGAGCATATCGTGGACTTCGTGACCGCTGAAAGTCGTAAACGTCAAGTTATCTAGAATCATGGCCACGATTTCGGGAATAAGGAAGATTTTGTGGGGTCCTGATGTCACATTGTTCGCCTAGGACAACGTGGTTAGTTAGCAAGTCCCAATGGCTGATTGCATTGACATGAATCAAGGCACTCACGATAGGCTGGTTAACCTCGACCTCGCTGACCTCATTGACCTCGCTGACCACCTCACTGACTTCGTTGGCCTCGTTGAACCCGGTCGTAGCCATTTGTGTATCGTCTGATCTTGATCGTGAAAACCAGCTGCGGGTGATGCCTAGGGCAAGGTAGTTAGTTAGCAAGGCCTAATAACTGACTTCATTGACTGGAATAAAGGTACTCACGATAGTCTACCCCAAGGGTTCACGACGATCGCTGGTAGAAGGTTCGAGGATACGACGATGATCGTATAGCACGAGATCCGCAACCGATAGAGGAATCGTCAAGGCGGATATTGTGCTGAAGGGGACTGAAGTTCAACGGAACCCGTTTCACTATGCCTAGGACAAGGTAGCTAGTTAGCAAGGCCCGGTAGCTAACTTCATTGACTGGAATCAAAGCACTTACGATTGGTGTATCCCTTAGAGGTGGTTGATGAATGCTGCTAGAGACTTCAAGTACAAGATCAATGCGACTGTCCTCAGATTCTGGCTCCTTGACGGAAGAGAGGACCCGTCCACACTGATATTGAGCTGAAGCAGAGAGTCAAGGTAACACGTCTGAGTGGTGCCTAGGACAAGGTAGTTAGTTAGCAAGGCCTGGTAGCTGACTTCATTGACTGGAACCAAGGCACTTACAATTGTTGTAGCCCTCAGGAGTGGTTGACGAATGCTCTTGGAGACTTCAAGTACAAGATCAAGGCAACTGTCCTCAGTTCTGGCTGCGCAAGGAGAGTCAGAACTCCGTCAACGCAGATTGTAAGAAAGAAGACTGCAGATCAACGTTTGGCGCCTTCTCTTCACTGGGTAGACGTGTCTGGTAAAGCAGAATCCCTGGACAACAGCAGGGCAAGGTGTAGGAAGAAAGAAAGAGCGTGAGATGGAAAACTGCTCACTGTCTGGGGGGTAAGACTTGTTCAGGTTGTGACTTCGCCGGTTATTCACAATTGCATATCGAACGTGCAGGCTTCACAATACAGTCGATATATCATATTTGGGGCCAGGAGCGACAGTTATGGAGACAGTGTAAGCTAATCCTACTGTATAGTGAACGCTATGGTATAGGGAACGCTATGGTATAGTGAACGCTACTGTATAGTGAACGAACGGCGTGTTCTGGTTTTCCTGGCACATCATTAATTTCTGATTATTGATGGCCGTAAATGGATCCTGCATACACCCTGAGATCACTCAAAGGAACGCAAGGCAGGACTAGATGAACGTCCTAGCTAGAACGCATGAAAGTACGTTGTTGGACTATCGCATGATGCTAGAACACGGAACGTTAGTAGGAGATAACTTGTTTCCCTGGCCCATAATTGTATCTCTTTACACTATATGCGTTCTAGTTGCATTATGTAGGATTCAAAATACTGCTGGGATTTTTTAAAACATGATTCAGTATTCTTAAGAAAGCTAGTCTAAGGTGCACCGCTTTGATAGCAACTACCACCTGTCTTTGCTATCAGCAGGGTGGCCGGTTGAGTGGATGATCTGGGTCTCTTATCATCAGTTGACTCATGAGACTCTGTTTCCCCTTTCCGTCCAGTTTCTTGCACTTCTCCATAACCTTTGGGAGCATAGTCCCGAATTTCTGCATCATCACAAAGAAACTCATAAAATAAATACATGTAAAACAACTCAACGTGCATTATAACACCACTGCTCCTGTGAACAGTCTACAGCAGTGCAACAAGTACAGACCAACCGACCATGCCGGTCTCGATCATGACGGTCCATAAGCTGTGAAGCGTTGTAATATAAGCAGCTTGTGGACCGCCATGAACTGAGCATAACGGCAGCCTACCATGCATTGTAGCATGATTGCTACATGTGAATTTCTCCATGTAGTCGTTACAGATGAATAAGAGCCTCCTGAAGACGTCAAGGCTCCCTGGTTGGTATCGAATTTTGCGAAGACGTTGTCAAGTTTGGAGTTCGGCACTGCCAGCCCAGCTCTCTGAAAAGCTGCATGGAGCTCACTTTTGTCCAGCTTGCCGTTTTGGTCTTTGTCATGCTCCTAAAGAGCCCAAGTATCTGCATAAGGAAACATGGACAATCCGATCTTGAAGGTAGCATCTTTCTACCAGATGCCCCACCGCAGGTCTAATGACCTCCAACAGTGGGACATCTGGTCTTTGTCTATGCTCCTGAAGAGGGCAAGTAAGTGTCCAAGGGAATATAAGCAATCCGATCTTGTAAGTTGCATTTCTCCACCAGGTGCCCCACTGCAGGTCTAATGACCTTCAACAGTGGGACACCGGCGTAATACACAATGTCTCTCAAATGTCGAGGCTTGGTCACATTCAGCTTCCCAGTCATATCCATTGAGCCATTGCACGATCAGCCTTCTCGGCAACATGTCAACACCGTATTTCATACATGCCGCCGCAATGTTGTAGATTTTATCCACCGACAGGTTGTTGATTATCTCGGCTCACGCCCGTACAGCCGAGATACCCCAGAACCGTACGGGCGTGAGCCGCATATAGAAGCCACTTCAACGCATCTGGATCGTCATTGTATAGGTAGACCTGGTGCATGTCACCTTCCTTTAAGCACAGCCAACCCAGCACTGTTGCTGTCGACTATGGCGGTCTACAAGCTGTGAAGCATTGTGGAATGAGCAGCTCGCGACGATGATGATGTCGCCCCACGATGGTGTCGTCCCACGATGTAATACGCCGAGCACCTGACCAGTTTGACAAGGTCGCGGACCATYTGCTGCTCACAGAAGCCAACTTAGGCAATGCGTTCGTCTTGCTCCCCGTCGATTCCCCATGGGAGCCGCGGATTTGCATGGGTTCCTCTTGAGTCTCTTGTGGTAGGCTATTTACGGCGACGAAGCCAGACCTTTGAGCCGACCCATTTGCTATTGCCAGGGAGTATGCAGAATCATCCTTTGTAGCGGATGTTTTAGAGGCGCCATCTGCAGCACTTTGGATGGCTCTTCGACTAGTTATCGTAGTTTTCCTGTTGCACATGCGATGATTTAGCTGGCAGGCCGTTGTGGACACTTTAAGGGGCACGTTAGCGATGGGTCTGTCATAAGAGCAACAAAGAAGCATAGCATACCATGGTCAGTCAACTGTATGACCTGAAGGAACCATCAGCCCCATTCCTTTTGGAAAATCCTGTAGCCGATGGCCTCCCGCGCTGCTATAGCAGAAGCTGATAAGCAAATCTACTACATGAGGTTGCGTGAGTTATTCTTCTCCAGAGTTTCCAAAGCTCCTAACTCCTTTTCCTCATCCTCCGCAATAGGCTGTGGTAGGATCAACTTCTGTGGGATCCCACCAGCAATGAGCAGATAGTCTTCTTCCGAGATCTCAACCCGGCTTCTTGACGTCCTGCCGGCAGAATGTCAAGGTAGGGGGAAGGCACCACCCTATAAGGCGATAGCACTTGTCCAACAGGAGCCGGAACGAGGTCTCACGCCTCTTCAAGATGTGGTCTAGAAGGTATGAGTTTAGTGTGATGAATAGGAATGTAGAAGAAGAGCCAACTTACCCATTAGACCATCAGGCAAGCCATGCTCACTTATAAAGGATTGATCACTTATAGGATATCCTTCGTAAAGAACGTTGTTCTCGTGTGTAGATATCGCAGACATGTCGTGGAGCCCGGCACATGTGCAAAATCTACCACCGGGTCTGCCGGGGCGGAAGCCTTTGTCGTCGTAAAACGCGTCCGTACCATGTTCTTGGTCGCCAGCAACAGCGACAGGACATACACCCGCGCTCGATTCTCAATTCCTGGCGCTGAGCAGGGGCGCTCAACACAATACCCGGTATGGTCCCATTCAGGTTGGTATGGTATGAGACCGCAGTGCTCAGATACCATCATGAGGCAGATGTGATTCCCCTTTGGTACCTCCCGGGTTTCACACTTGTCACAACCCCATACGCCATCCTGATGGAGCTTCATTCGCTCCGCTCGTTGCTAATCAACGGCGTAACTAATCGCTGTAGGAACAAGCGATGGTGAGCTGCCTTCAGAACGACGTGCATGGTGTCGTGGTCATCCTCAAGAGTGATAGAGTTTTGTCCATCAGTCCCTATGTCTGCTGGCACCCAAGGGCCGTCTGGATCTAGCATTCTGTCCCAAACAGGGGACAAAAGGCGACACATCTTCCTAGATACTAAGAAGGATACGTTGATGGGTCTCATGGTTATTGTGAGGTCTCCATCAAAGTCAATCACAACTCTGCTGCTACTGTGAGCCCGGTGTAGATAGCTGAGGAAATCATTGTACACATCTCAGTTCCGCCATTTTCGGACTTCTTAAAGGATCTGAAAAGCCTGCATCTGCATCAGAGCTTGACATATGCCGGTACTTGCTCACACCCATGGTCTTTGAGGAGGGGAGGGCAGCATTTTCCTTCTTTGACACTAGCACGAAGCTGCCTCTTATGCCCTACCTGATTCTTCCTCAACTTCAGACTCTACCTCCTCATAGTAGTCTTCCTCTTTATCATCCAAGGTCGAACCATCGACAGGGTCTGATATTTATCTGCTGTTGCAGCCACCTGTCGAATCATAGGTGGGTTCCAACGTGGTTGGAAGCTCCTTCCAAAGGAAATGTACCATCAAGAGTACTATGGACAGTGCTTCAACGTTATCGTGCTTGAAGTCTACCTCATCTTCTCCGGCTTCTCTGAATCTCCCGTCCGTTCGAAACATTGCGTTCCAGCCTTGGCTGGCCGAACACATGTTGTTCCGCGAGACGTGGTAGGTTGTAGGACCGTTATCCAGAGCTGGTATCACCCTGAGTCTCAAGTCCGCCGACGTGCTGAAGGTGAGTGTGGTCTGGTCCTCAGATCTTTCCGCAAGAATTCTGTACCTCCTGCCCGCGAACACGACTGCATCTGTTGACGTGCTGGACATGCTATGTTGCCCATAAAGAGATAACAAGTGATCTTTGTAACTTCTGAAGCAACCTCTGATCGAGAAGAATGGAAGAATGTGGATGTTGATAACAGTGGAGCAAGTCTTTCCGTGGATAGGATAATGTTGAAGTCGTCGTCATCATCCGTAGCTCCTGCAAATTGAAGATCCACAGCATCTGATACATCACTTTCTGCTAGAGCCCTGGCCTTCATTGCAAAGGTTCTCGTTGCATCGTCCTTAGCGGACCGGGTTGTCGGGCGACGAGGCAGACGAGCCCTTCGTGACGTAGGTTCCAGAGTGACGCTTGCCAGGCTTGTGAGATCAGACAGAGACTATGTTTCAGCCTCTGACTGAGGAACGGAAGTGGACCGTGAAAGACTGGAATTTGGTCTCGACGAAGGATTGGAGTGTGTCGAGGGTCTGGTCTTTCTCTTCGAGAGCCACGGACCGGTTGCTGAGCCGCTCCCAGGTGTCTTGTTACGCTTGCTCGTACTGACACCGTACTCCTGTTCTTGCAGGGCTTGAGCGAGTGCCGCATCATTCGATGTGTCCAGTATTCTGGAACACTGCTTGTGGATCCACAGAAGTTCAGCAGACAGTACTTGACTTCTGCATCGAATTCAAGTATATAGTAAGAACTATATACATGAATGTGTCGTATATATAATATACGCTCTTTCTTCCACAGCTGAGTGACCGCTACCACGTCGTACTCTTCAGCCTTGATGTTGGAACTAGACGGCGTTAAGGGCTTATTCTTCATGGAAGGGCGGCTCTGAACTTACTCAGCGATTCCAGCAGCGTTGACCAGAACGTCAACCGTGTACCGTTGTAGGATTCTTGAACCCTTCCAGGGAGTCGCATGACCCACGCAGCTTCTTGCCACGGAGGTATATGGTCGTATCTCCCTGATCATCCATTTCTTCATCCCATGGAGAGGGGCGGACCCCGCGGAGTGGTATGCGTGGGGAGTTAGCCCCTCGGAATGGCGTGAAGAGGGAGAGCCCTCGAGTGAGATGTGGAGAGGTCTCCCTCTGGATTGGCGTGGGGAGGGAGACCCCTTCAAGTGGCATGGAGAAGGGGTCCCCCGCCCAGTGTGGAGACACCGTTGTTCACGACGTCGGTGAATATGCCAACAGTGTTGGTGGTTGAGGGTGGATGTCCTTGTTCTCCTCCACCCTGGTTCGGGTGTATGACGTGAGGAGGGAGACCCCTCGAGTGACATGAGGAGAGGCCTCCCCCCAGGTGTTGAGACATTGTTGTTCACGACCTTAGTGAGGGTGGATGTCTTTGTTCTCTCCCAGATCCTATTCTGACATTGCCCCCGGAGGGCACAGCTTATAAGCTCACTCTGGTTCGGGTGTATGACGTGAGGAGGGAGACCCCTCATGTGACATGAGGAGAGGTCTCCCCCGAATTGGCGTGGGGCGGGAGACCCCTCAGGGGATATGAGAAGGGGTCTCCCCGGCCCGGTGTATTGCTTCGTCCAGAACCTAGCATCTAAGTCTGGGTATCTTGCTCTCCTATCCCGAGCTCCACCTCAGGGGTCTGTGATATCCGGCCGGTGGCCTCAAAGCCATTGAAACGCAGATCTGTATGCTTCGGCCGCCGGAGAACCCGGAGACACCGTTGTTGACAACTTCAGTGAGTATGTCAACAGTGACGGGTCTTGAATGTTGTCCCACCTGCTGGTGGGCAAACAGTTAGTAGGAATGGTGTACCAGGACGGCGGAAGAGCTTACACTATGGAATTTGAGTATACAGAGCAACCGACGCACTGGATGGTTTCTCTTCTTGTCTCGCCGAGGGCTCGGCGGCAGTCGACTTGACGCTACGGTTTGACAGCAAGGTTGCTTACCCTACAGCCAAGACATACACATCGCCGATCTCCTCGAAGAAGCTTTGCACAGTGTTGCGAAGCAATGACGTGAATATGGGTTCGAAGTCACCATGCTGCCAGAATTCGAGAAAACGACAAAAGGCCTTTGGTGAGTGGTTGGGGAAAGACAGGCATGGAGGCTCGTCTTCAGCTATCATATTATGGCAAACGGCCGCCAGATAAGGAGATTGAGAAAGGATGCCGAGATTGACACGGAAGTATTGAAGCAGGTGCTGTGCTCGGGTGCGATGGAGAGATGAGTGATCAGATCAGTCATCCCCGAATCTAGAATATTCTTGAGGCCGAAAGGCGACCAGCGCCTGCGCCTGTTCCGCCGTGTTTGAGGTCCAGGCTGAGCTGGAGGAGGTGTTGGAGCCGGAGAAGGAGGAGACGAAACCCTGGAAGGGGGAGGGCGAACCCCTTCCATGCGGGGGCATCGTGGAGGCATATCAAACTACTTCATATTTTTTAATGTCGTTTTCGTGTTGTAAAAAATATCAAGTAGTTTGATTTCGGTGTGCGGTGAGGGTGGAGCTGAGGTTGAGTGAGTATAGCCCCTCACCGTAGGCCTCACCCACCTCACCGGTTGTGTGGACCTGGGAGTGGTCTGTAAAGAGGATGGAGGTGATTGAGCCCTTGGCCATAGGCTGGTGCGCTGTGTGGCATTGGAGAAGGGGGTTTGATGCTTGTTAAGGATGGAGGATAGATTGGAGATTGCTGGACCACGGAGTAGTGAGTGGCATGTAGGAGGTTGTGGGTGGTGTGGTAATTGTGAGAGCCTGAGAGGGGAAGGGAAGCTAGTAGATTATATAGTGGGAGGGGAGACCATGTCAGGATGTCTGTCAAGACATTCATCGACAACGAGCAAACGACAAGGAGCTACAAATGACAGGGAGCTGTCACAAATGACAAAGAGCTACACCATGTGGCGGCTTTCACTTGGGAAATATAGGACGACCGAAATCGACAGGTCAGTTCAACATTGATTACTATCTGCCAGGTCCCCTGTAGGTAAACAGAAGAGCTCTACGCCGGCTTTGTGGGTCTATGTGACTGTGATAAGTCGAATTCACACAGCTCGCCATTTAGATATGTCTGGGATTAGTAGGAAGGAAGTAGCAAACTTGGTATCTTCCCGGAGAATTTTCTGCCCATGTGATAGTCACGGTGGGCGAGAGATCATTACGAATGGTGAAAGGGTGCCTTGAACAGAGTAATATCGTGTATAGGTATGGTATTGTTTGCTAAAGACATTGCAGCTCATGAGGATAGAGACGACGTGCATCAGAAGCGCTCAAAAGGGACTAATCATGCTTCGCCTGCACCTCTCCCTCCTTCTCCTTCTCCTCCTCAGCCTTCTTCTTCTTCTCCTCCTCCAACTTCTCCAACACCTCCCACTCCGGCACCGTCCTCCACGCAAACTCCTCACTGACCCTACCAGCCGCGCGGAGATCACAGCCTCTATGGCCCCACTTAATATCGAACACCTCGCGACCACGATCAATCCAGAAATCCAGCGCGATCTGGAACCCCTCAGGGTCCCTGTAGTACGGCTCGCCCTTGCCGCCCGTCTGCCGCGCCTGCCACGTATTGCGGCCGCCCTCTTGCGTCTGCTTCGCCGCGTCCATGGCGACGACCGCGTCGCGCAGCCGCTCCCATTCGGCGCTGCCGCGCTCGTCGGAGGGCGCGCTGACCCCGCCGGGCGTGCTTGAGGCGGTGTTGGGTTGGCGGCGGTACAGTGTGAGCAGGTCTGGGAGGGTGGAGGCGACGTCGGGGAGGATGCCGACGTTGGCGACGGGTTGCGCGTAGCCGGCCATCGCGATCCGCTCGTACATGTCGCAGTCGGTCATGTAGAAGGGGATTTGAGGGTCCCAGCCGCCGATCGTGTCGTACGCGGTTGCGTTCACGAGCGTGAGCCGGTCGTAGGCGAAGAAGATGTGTGCCCATGGCCGGGGATATTCTTCTGAAGAAGGCGAGGTTGCGGTGCGTAGAACGTCGACGGCGCGAAGGTAGAGTGAGCGGTAGCCGGCGTTTCCTGCTGTTCCTTCTCCTTCAGCCACGGTCGTGTCCGCATCGGCTTCGTATTTCTCGTCGGACAGCGCGAGGGTGTCCATATGGCTCCACCAGTAGTATTCCAACCCCATCTCCAGTGACTGGCTCAGATAGAAATTCTGGAGTTGTGAAAAGGTCAGCAACGTCGGCGTCCTGACTACGTTGACGCCGAACACGTCCTTCAGCCGCTTATGGTCCAGGTAAAAGGGATTCTGCAGCGACAAATGCCCCCGCGCATTCGCGGCCATGGTCCCCGTGTTCTCGATCACATAGATATCGCTGGCCGGCCAGCCGGCTGTAAGGTATGAGACGACGCATTGCTGCAAGAGAAGCCAGTTGCGCGTGAAGCCGATGAATAGTGGTGTTCGTTCGCGGACGTGGACGCGTGGAGGAGCGTTCCAGGATGGTATTGGAGGGATGGAAGCGCTGGAAGATGCCTGAGCGGCGAGTGGAAAGTTGTCGGAGATCGGAGGCGGGTAGGAAGGTAGAGGTTTGAAGACAGGCTCGAGCTTTGTAGGTTCAGGCTCTGGCGCCTTGATCTCTGGATCCGTCAGAGGTTCTGTAGGGACTGTTGAAGGCCCTGTAACAATAATCGCAGGCTCGCTGACGGTGTTTGAGGATGAGAATTGTACGAGGTGGAGGTAATGCACTGTGATCAGGCTGCTAAGAATGAAGGCCAGGAGGAACAATATCCTCCGGCGGTTTGAAAGCGCTGTCAAGGCTCGGCCATAGGTAGAGTCTGTGTCCATGTCAATCTCATTACCGTTTCATCGTCCCCGCATGCCAACAAAAGACAGGAAAGTGAGAGGAAATACGAAGATGGAATTCACAGCAAAAAGGAAAGAGCACGCGACTAACCTCATACCAGGCTTTCCGGTGGGAAATGTGGGTTTCCTGTGGCACACAGGCATACTTTCCCATGGCGGACGCCTGCCGCGAATGGATCTCTTGGCTGATCTCTTGGCTGGCGAAAAGCCTTTGCATTGTGTACGGCGATTGGCAGAAATGCTGCTGTTTGTGCTACCGGCTTTGTTTCCGGACACGCTTGAGATTGGCTTTGTTGCGCACGGTGGGGCGAATGACGTGGCGGAGACCAGAGATCAGGATTTTCCGCTTTATGGTAGTTCCTTGGAATGGCGCTTGCCTTCCAAGGTCGTTATCGTATTGTCTGTGCGTTTTGCTAACCACCCGCTCGCGCCGCGAAATACCTCGGTAGTTGTAGAACAGTGCAACCGCTGGCGTTCGAAATCTGCATATGATTCAAAAGTCAAATAATTCTCTCTGATTCGTGTCGAGCTGTTTTGTTGCCGTGTGGTTGAAGGTATCAATTCCCTCAAGGGATCGCAGAAGTATCCCTGAAAACGTACCTCCGTAAAATATGGAAATTCTAAAGATTGGCAAGCTGACTGGCGAAGGTGTGTATCTGTCAGACTCCTACTAGAACGCCGCCACAATCCACGGCGAATCCAGAGTAGACCGGCTAGAAGCACTACAGGCCGACGGAGGGTTATTCCTCTGCTGATGTAGGGCCTATGGAGGGGTTCAGGGGGGTTCAGGAGGAAGCCCCACCTTGGGAATTATCTTATAACCCCGAGGATCTCCAGAGATTCAGTCTTCAGCGTTTGGTCTCGTATTATTTTCTATCTACCTTCCTAAGTAACGTTCCAACCATATCACCGTAGTCAGGAAGCCTGCCAAGAATCCCTCACAGCATCTCTCCATCCGGAGTTTCATATACTCCTTGTCAAGGAATCGTAAAGCCCCGTGCACACAATCCGGGCGTAGGGATGAAAATGTTCGCAGCACCAAGCGGGAGATGGTATGGACGGCTGACAGCGGTTGTTTGACTGATGGCACGACACGGACTCCGCTGAAATGCATGGTCTACGGAGTAAGGCTGATTGGAACTCGCTCGCGTATGACAGGCAAGGATCAGAGCTTGCAACCACCAATGACAGACCCCCATCTTTGCGCCATGGACGCAGCATTATCGCAATGCAGCTGTGGACTTCTCTCCATCGGGTCCGAAAAATTCCTTTCATAGTAGTTATCCGCAGAGATGTCAAGCACCAGGTTGATTGTGAGGTCTGCAGGCTTGTTGTAAGGCAAATGCGTGACTGTGTGCAAGGAGGTCAGGGGAATAGTCGATGTTCGATGATAGGAAGGCCTGAGGATGGCCTAGCATCCTGCCCCTGTGGAGAATCTCATCAGCATCTAACTCCCCGCGAATCTAGTTTCATGATACATAAGGTAGTGGAGGATGTTGAAGGGGTCGAGACTGACAGAAGGGGCATGATGGATCACAGTTTCAAGTTCTCACAGCCGGAATCTTCGAGATCTGGGACCATCCACGATGCTGGATCCAAGGAGAAGGCGGAGGAATAAGCAGCTCCTAGTCTTGGACGTCAACCTAGATGTGTAAAGACGACGAGAGTGACAGTGCTCTGCCGATGGCTGCGATTGTGAAACGAATCCCCGTGCGTTGTCAGGAGTATACCGTCTAGGCAAGCTCGATAAGCCAGCAATGTCCGTTCTGAATAAAGAAAGCCTGCAGGCATACTGTCCAGCCTACATGGGAGAAATGACAAGTAGCAGGCAACCGGATTTGTAGCAACAGAGATGGTTGCAAGTGAATACAGCTTATTGATTACCACAGGCAAGATTTATGTGCATGGAATTATCTTTCTAAGTTCACCAGAACGAGATTCGCCACACAGTGTAGCTCGTTGCCGTTAGTCGTTATCAAAGGTTTCTTGCCTTCTTGCAAAAAACACAATACCTGTAACGCTCCCTATGCTACTGCCCTTTACATACTCAGAACCTTGCTAGCCAGAGATCAGAGTTGAACCATCTACTGTTCTCTGTATTTCTTATCAAATGCAGAACAAACAAAGTTGATTGTCCTTGTGCTCCCATTGCCCGGCTCAATGCCAACCGACGTACCCTCGATGCTAAACTGGGGGAACACGGGCCGATTGCAATTCAACTACCTAGTTTTCCTCCATAGGAGCAAACACTTTGTCCCGCGGGAACTGGAGCATCTCTTCACGCGGTGCAGTCCGGCGCCATCCAGGGCGCAAGGGCCAGTACGGTTCCACGTAAAGATCGACAAAGTGCAGGTCGGGACAAAGCATGTCCAGGAACTTCCTCGATGCTTCAGTCTTGCCCCACGGCAGAGACTCGCCCGCGTGACAGGCCCCCCACGGCGTAACCTTACCCGCGCTGTTGCGCCCCTGGTGGACGAGACGGAGAGCGCGCAGACGTGGGACGACTGCCGCGAACATGGCGAGTTGCGCATCGTCGATACTCGCCAGGTCTGCACCCGTGATATCGAGGATCTCCAGCTCGCGGCACTCTCTCAGTGCCAACAGCTCCTGCGCCGAGACTTTGTAGGCCTGATAGCCTCGCGGTACAAATTCGATCCTCAATCCACGCAGTGTCCGGGCTCTCCCAAAACACGCCACCACGGCCCGACTCCCCATGTTTGCAGCCTCTAGGTCCATGTACTGGAGGCAGGGCAGGTGTGGCACAACGTGGCCGATGCAATCACCATACAGAGAAAAGGAGAGCGAGGTGGCGTGCTGCCACGGCGAGCTGATGGGGAGGTGGCGTTCTGTGACGTACTGGAAGCAGATCTCATCCAGGTAAAACCCCTTCATCAACAGTGTCTCCAGGCCAGGCTTGTCGGACAGGCAAAAGAACGTCTCGCAGTCCATTCTGCCAAGGTAGCCCAAGAAGCTGAGATGCTTCAGCGACGCCTTCCTCGAGATGTCGCGGCCCCAACCCCAGCCAATGGACTCACCATCAGTACTGTCGAAGGCGAGATCTTCCAGCGCCGGGAAGTAGGAATTGCTCCATAACAACTTCGACAGCTGCCAGTTCGACGTTCCGGTAAGCGGCACTCGAAGCCTCCGTAGCTGGTCGCCCGGGATATAGTGCGAGAGGAAGTGGAACCAGTCAAGCCTGGAAACTGTGATCTCTAGGCTCTGGAGGTTGCGGAGGTGGACAACGTGCGCCGGAGTCAACCCACGCTGCAAATGCTCGAGGCCAGAAGGCTGCGGGGTTTCTAGTTGAGGAGTCCGGAGATGCTCCAGGTATGGCTCGGTAGGACGCATCACCAGCGTCTCGATGGCGGCGGCATATGCTTCCCGACGCTTGTTGTCGTTGCCCGTTGCTTGCAGGCCGTGAAGGATGGCGTGGGTGGTTGCGCGCTTCCACAGGAGACTCCACCCTTCATGAAAGAGGGTAGATGATACCCGTATGCACCGGGCGAGCTGTTGTGGATCGTCCATGAAGCTCAGGATAGACTGGACGAGTTGGGGAATCCTGAAGACCTGACGGGCGGCAGACATAGTGGGGTTGTTGGGAGGGGGGTCCGGAGACGTGGAATGAGATATCGTGTAGGCAGTGTCCTGGAAGGCTGGTTGTTGGAAGAGATGCGGGAAAGGTTGTGGACTGGATGTGCCTGCTGTGAAGATGATCTCAAGCATGGAGGTTGGGTGGTGGAGACTGTGAGCAGGTCGTGGGAAGCTGCATGACCATGGCGAAGTCGCCTTCTGGTACACTTGGTCTATTTTATACCGTTATGTTCACTCGTATTCATGCTCGTTATTACGACACGTTCCACGTTAACCTGGTAGTCAAACTATAACAGTGTGATGCGACCGGTTCCAGCCAACACGAAGATTCCGGAAGATGGAAGATCGCCCGAATGAACGAAATTCCAGAAAGGAAGAACGACGCACATAGTGCGAAGTTCAAGAAAAAATAACGTCCTCCAAGAATATCCACGCCATATCGTCCTCCAACTTCTAGCTCCGCTACAACCGCTCCTGCGCGAACATCCCCTGCCCAGCCGGCGATGTTCCTGGTTGTCGAGTGGACGTCAGACCTTGGAAAGACCGAGAAAGCACGGAGCAGAAATAGTCTGACCCGGCGGGAAATCTATTAGTTATCACGCGCGAAGATTTCGAGGAGGTTCATGAACATACGAGTGATTGCAAGCGGACGCGGACATAGATCTCCTTGGGCACCACGAGCCCAAGGCGCTGCAGATTGTACATACCGGAGCACCGGGACGGAACGGAGATAGATCTCCTTGGGCACCACGGCCCGAGTTCTGTAGCGTGTACATGCAGAGGCATCGAGACGAACGCACAGATAGATCTCCTTGGGCACCACGAGCCCAAGGCGCTGTAGCTTGCACATAGCGAGACACCGAGACGAAGGCACAGGTAGATCTCCTTGGGCACCACGGCCCAAGGCGCTGTAGCGTAAACGCGATGTGACTCGCGGCCTGGTCTAAGGTAATCGTTCATATCAGAACCGTGACGGAGAGTTGACGATACATAGACTGACCTGTCTCTGGGAGTGTGCACAGTTCAATGAACGGGATTGACACCCAAAAGGGCTATAACAACTTCTTCGAGGCCTGACTCGGCCTCTACGGTGGCCGTGAGAGACTCGACCAGATATTGCTCTTTGTCGACGCTGTGTGGAAGCACGGAACAGTACTTTGTTAACCCTGTTTCAAGAGAGACAGGGTTCTCCTAAGTACTCTCCTTTGTTCGACGGCATGAAGTCATGTAGAAGCTGCTGTGAAGGTTCTGTTACCCTCGTCTCCACAAAATCTCCATAACAGGAGGAGCGGTCCTTTCGAGAGGCTTTTGCAGTGATAATGGAATCCAATATTTGTTGTGCGGTGAAGAAATTCAGAGATGTCATCGACAATCTCGCTCGGTCCTACGTCAAAATTGAACTTATCTCCTGAATAAGTTCTTGTGTAACGTTCAAAGGCACGAAGATGAGAGTGATGTCCTTTGATGTGCGGAGTGCAGGCACTTCCCTTGTCTCCAGGCGGGATATCCCACTTCCCTTACTTCTTCTGTCTGTTCATGTTTCTCGATATGCGCCGATAATACGATCATGTCATCCATGAATGGACCGTGTAAGAGTTTCGAGGAATCAAGGGGCGTTGGAAAATCCGCGTCTCCCATATAACTATCATCATCATCATTGACATCTTGCGGATAGTCGGTAATATTTGGATCAAAGACCATTGCCAGGATTGCGTGAATAGTCATGATGGCGTCCCCATCTGATCCGGACTGTATCAAAGCCCGGTTCTGCGGATATGGCGAAGATTTAGAGCCTAAGAGAATAAGTCAGCTGCACTGTGTGAAGCAGAGAGCAAGCAGTATATAATTATATATCCTGTTTTGGGTGAAAAGTTCGAGAACAACCTGTCTGGGAGGCATGGGTAGCAAACGACAGCGTTGTTCCTGATCGAATGGGTGTCTTAGCCTCTTTCTTCGGGTGACGATATATATCAAGAAGTCTGCTCCTCCCTGAGCAGGAACACAACCTTCCTCATGCTCTACGAATGGCACGACTAGACCTGCATATTTTAGCAGGATGGCATTCAGAATGACCTGACATGTCTTGCGGCCACTGCTCCACCAGCACGGGGTAGTCCCATTATAGGTAGAGGCTACCACTCCCGCCACCTGCCGCTCAACATCTGCTCCTTTCTTATAAGTAATGATCGATGATTCGCAGATCAGGGGTGCTCACCATTGTGGTTGCGACCTGCGGTCGCAAAACGCCGGCAAACAGCTTCAGAGGTGAACAAAACTATCGTGAACGTCAGTATCTGATCTACGCCTGGTGTGTACGATCTATGTTACTAGCGGATGATCCACCAGTAATATAGAACATCCATTATCAGAGGGATTACTTACTTGCCTCGGTCATGACCACACTGGCAAACACCTTCGCTGCCTCCGCGAACGCAGCCGTCAAAAAGATCAGGGCTAGCTTTTTCACAATAACGGTGAATTCCTCGGTATGATCGGGGATCTGGGGTATTGCAGAGTTCATCGCATTTGAGACAATGATCCATGCCAATATCTTTACGGCCGTCGAGAAGTCCTCGGATTGATATTGATCGAGATCTTGATCTTCATTCCTGTGTATTGCTCGTCCATCAGTAGTGATGCAGGGGTGACCGCCAAGTGCAAATAGGGGTTACTCAACGGAAGAATGGTGAATGTCTTTTCTGTGATTCTGTGTAAATCTCCAACTCTCTGGAGTACACAACCAAAGAGAGTTGAAAATGGCTTGTTCCATTTGTTCTATGCTTTGATTTGGTGCGGCCAATACCATCCGGAAATGGATGGATGAGGACAGATTCCTCGCAGTATTTTGCTGCCATGAAAAAGGAGATCTGATGCTCTTCAGCGTCATGAAATTTCGGCATTGAAAGCCTCAACGAGTTCTTTCATTTTTTGCGGGCAACCTCTATACCGTAAACCCACATGATCCTGCACGAGTAGGTACTGTTCCGTAACGGCTCGCATATGTGTGCGAGCAAAGCAAATCCGTAGCGTTTTTGAGCTATCCTGTCGAAGACTCCGAAATTTGTGTAAATGACGGCTGGGTTCGCTCTGACGACCCAGCGCTGCTGTTCGCCTTGAGTTGGCGTCGTTGGCACTCATGTGCGGAAGAAGCAGGCACGCGAAATGGAGTTCGTTTCCACGAAATGCGCTCACTGGATCAAAGCCGCTTGAAGCCGCGTCAGACTGCACAGGTCCCTCGGCCTCTAACATCATTTCGTAGTCCTTCAAAGTTTTATTATCAATTGCCTTCTCTCCCTGAATCATGTGGAGCTGTACAAATCCAATATCCAGTTCTTTCGCCATGTCTTTGACGAGACCAGGAAGCCAGATCGGAAGGTTTCTGCAGCTGGCCCTTCCGAGGGACGTATCTGAAGCTGCTCAAGATGGCCCAGGGGTTCAGGTGTGTCACATCGGTCAGGTCGCTCCAAGTGTCAGGGATGTCTTCACAGAGAGAATATTGTCATATATATAGACAAGGCCGGCGGAGCCCGATCGATCCGTTGTAGCTATCACCTGGTTTAGGAAGATGCAGGGCAACCGTGCTCCTCTATGGCAAAAGATGTCTTCTCTTGAATCAATCGGCCGTGTGGGTATACTGCTCGCTGGAAGAGATCCGTGATGAACTGCGTCGCACTTGCCTGGGGCATCCTCATGCTCGAACCGAAATCGAATCCATGCGGGTTGCCATTTGTCTATTTTGGTAGGTAATCCAGGGATTTCGTGAACCGTATATGCGTACTCTTGATGAATGCATACCATTGTTGGCCATAATCCTTTCTTCCTTTCGATATGCTCCGTCTTAATGTGTTTTCCATTTCTGTCCACACAGCTCGGTGCAGGTGTAGGTATCCCTGCGGGAGGGATATTGTCGCAATGGAACTATTCCCGGCGTTGAGTAAGGTATCGTTGCTGAAAAGCAGAGCAGTAGTGGTCAACTAGCGGTAGAAATAACTAAGGTGGTCATTGTATACGTCTTCCACTGCGTCACTTGACGGCTCTTGAAGTATCTTGAAATCCTGCATCTGCACCACAGAGCTGCGTGGCGGGTGCCGGTACTTGCTCACACCCATCGATCTTTGATGGGGTCGGAGTCCATGCACCGAACAATGGCGAGGGCATAGACGATGTTTGAAACGGTCAGAAAGACAGAAGTGGAAGAGAAAGAAGGTCTCGTCACAAGGAGATGACGGGCATGGTCTTGTATAAAGAAATGAAACGATATATACTGAACGCCGAAGAACGAGCTATAGGTATATCAGTGTCGTTCTTGTCAACATGACAGGACCACGGGAGAATGGGCGTGCATGTCTATACATGATGAACGAATATATAAACGGTCACCGTTGTCCGTTGTCCGTTGTCGATGGTCTGGATCCTATAAGCAAGCATGTCAGCCAGCGGACCGCGTCCTTATATGCTCCAATGCGGGGTAAGTTTGCTACATTTGAAGGAAGCCTGCGGCGGGTGTTTGCGCATGACTCAGAGGTCATGGGGTCAGTGATGGTGGTGGCCCTTTGTTTGATATGATTGCAGGGTGGATGCTATGATATAACATATCAAACGCAAGGAAATGAGGAACTAGGGGATTCACAGCAATCATAAGGTTTGGAGAGGGATAACTGGGGTGTCACAAACAACAGGGTGGTTATCAGAGACTGGGTCTGGGTCTGGATGACCATCTATCGAAAATGAAAATGCAGAGTCAAAACTCCGATACCAGCTCCACAACGCCTCAAAGAGTTTTCTATTGAGCCATTCCACCGTCAATGCATCCCTCTACTTCAACCCACAGTGTTCGCAACCCTGTCCTCGGTCCTTACACGCCCGGCACTGATACCAACCCAGCAACTCTCCATCTCCCAGAGCCTCTGTCCCTGGGCTTCCAACACTGGCACCATTCCTGACCGGCACAAGCCCCATACTCGACCTCCGATCAGGGCCCAGCGCCACGCGGATCCAGTCCATATCCCTATCCGGGTCATTCAGCATCCTTGCAACCTCCCGTACCGAAACATTGAATTTATACATGTAGTCATAAATAGCATGCAGCCAGGCCGAGTGGTAGATCGGGCCGGCATACTCGCGCGTGTAGACATGCAGGTCCTCGATGCTGTGCACCAGCCCATCGTTCGAGCGCAGAGAATCGGCCATGCTGCATTGACCTGCCCGCGCTGCTATTTCATACCGCAGCAGGCACGCGGCGACGGAGTAGCGGGGCTTGTCGACGCGCAGGGCCGTGAGGGTGAAGATGTGCAGCGCTTGAAGGATCGCGAGTGGAGTGCAGCAGAGTTCCAGAAGACACCAGGGCCGGCGGAGGAGGGAGAGAAGGATTGAACTGGGCCGGGCAGGGCCGATCAGGCAGAATTTGGAGCTCTTGGAGGCGTTGATGAAGTACCATGGTTTTGTTGTCCGGGAGGCGTGCTCGGAGGGTATTGACCGCAGGGAAGATAGATCGTGCGCTTCAGTTGAGGAGGTCAAGATGAGGACATGCTCCGCTACTTTTGCAGCGGCTGTATCCAGCTCTCCTTGACTTATAGGGTCCAGGTCGTCCGGATGGAGAAGCTGCGGCGGAGGGACGGCGGTGTAGACTAGGAAGTTGCCGTCCCATTCTACTCCGCCGCCCTTGTCGAAGGAGGCGACTGTCATCGAGAGCTTGTCGATAGTTGAGATCTTCTTAGATAGAGCATTCTTATCACTCCTATCGTCGTCTTCTTTATGTTCATCATGCCGTGTGGACATAGAGACTGTGAGAGTCCTGAGCCCCCGACTTGATAGGAGTAAGCAGTGTCGACCTAATCTCTCCGAACCTTTCCCTCGCGGAATGCCATCATTCAAGAATGCGGCGCAACAACGGGATTGCTGTCGACAGAAAAGAGGCGGTGATACTGGGAGCAGGGGTTGCACAGCCTCAGATGCCTTAGGTAAATGATGCTGCCCGACGATTTCTGGAGGTTGCAGGTGGGGGCTGAACAAAGACTTGGCAAGTGCAGGCGGTGATTTGGTTATTTTCCTGCCGAAAGTGGCCGCAGCCATTATTTAGCTGCATGACCTTGCCCCTTAATCATTGGTCTTCCAAAACGCCAAGCTGCCACTTGAACATCAACATCTCCAGCCCAGCCAATGGCAATCTTCGCTCATGACAGCCTGCATAAATCCATCATGCACTTATGTCCACTGGGGGCACAGTACCCGTATTCGCGCCTCAGCAGGGCCGCAACAATGTCAGACCCGAACATGGGGGTTTCAGCTCGCACAAGTGACATCTTCATCCCAGTGTTGGGTTTTTCCACCCCGCCGCGCATGCCAGCAACCATCATCTAAACCTTCGCCATGCCGGCGAGAACATTGCGCTACATTCTGATATGGTTTCTGTACGAACTGCCTTCGAAGGTAGTAGCCAGGGCCTCGGGCGGTGTAACATGGGGGAAGAACTCGCTGCCCGCCAGCCTGACCAGTGGGAACATCTCCTTCGACCCGTTAGGCGTGGCAGCAGTCTTGCACAACCCTCGCGCCATCCTCAGCTCGACGCGAATGTATGTGCAGTGGGAGTATCCAATCTTCCTGTGGCCGCATACGATGATGATGGGCGGTGTGCTGGTTCCCTTCAAGCGGCTGGGTGACCACCTGCTGGGTTCTGCCGAACACCCGGCGCTGGAGATGTACCACCAGGTCAGCAAGACGATTCCGATACGGACAGATACGGTGTTCAAAGTGCTGCCGCTGGATTTTGGCAACCAGTGGGCGTCGGAGGCGATCGAAGAGCCGTCCTCACAGTGGAATCTCCAGTTCGATATCGTCATCTGCCATGTCCCCGATGAGGATCCTTGTCACGACATCAAGTGGGCGTCGCTGGATAAAAAGCAAAAACCTCTCAAGATGCGTCTGCACTGTCTTCTACTTCATGGGATAATAGTGGCGACCGGCGGTTTTATCGCGGTGGGACTATGGTTCAGCTATTTTAGCCGCGATATCTGGAGCATTGGGTTGTTCTCTGCCTACGCCATGCACTGGCTCTCGGGCTTGTGGGTATCTTGGCTACGTCCCTTGCGCAGACAAACAATCCCCGTGCGCGAAGACTATACCACTAGGTACGCCGTCTTTGACCGTACTGGCGATCGAGGAATGGTTGTTTTCACAGGGACGCAACAGGCCCTCGAGTCATGGGGCCGCACGAGTTGGATCTTTCTGGATGGCATCTGGCGCGACTTAGCACATTGGTCATGGACGCTGAGCGGCTCGCTGTGCGCTTTGGCATCTCTTGCCTGCATGGTGAACATGAACAGCGTGGCGCAGCTGGTTTATCTCGCTCTATTGCTCATCTCCTCGTTGGCTGAGATCTTCGCAACGCGCTCGGCGACTGCGATCCGTAAGTACATCTACCGATCGACGGAGCTGGTCATCAGGCGCGTGGACAATAACAAGACACGGACAGAGGCCATCATCAAGGCGACGCTGGGGAACAGCGAGACCGGGAACATGCCGGAAAAGCGGCTGCATCACGTCCGGTGGTTAGAGAAGGGGCTTTTGCCTTCTATTCCAACGTTGGTAAAGCTGCAAGTACTGCTTGATGACCTCAAGGACCTTTACCCAGATAAAGATCAGTCGCAGATAATGACCCTACTGGACAAGTTTGTGAAGCCCCAGCCTGGCGATATCCCACCTTTGCTGGGAAGGATACGCACGGAGGTGTTGACCACTTGGGGACTGATTCCCCTCCCGTGGAGTCCACCAAAGGATGAGAAGGCTGAAAGTAGGTTTCGGCAGTTTGCAAAGTCTTTGGGAAGTTGTTGAATCCGTTCGAATTTCTATAATCTGTGTGGACATGCCTTTCCGCAGCATCTGGCTGCTGAAGTTATAGGGTCCACGGCCATTGCTGGACTACCACGTTGTCAAGATATATAATTATTCAATGATGAGTCCATGCCGATTCTTCGGATCGTACCTTGCTCTATAATGCTTGCTGTAATCAGGCCAACCTAGGAAGCACTGCCATAGTGGAGCCCAGCTGTGCCCAGTTCCAAGGCATACCGCGAGGAGGCCACCGACATCTCTAAGCGAAGCAACCTGCACAGCCCTGCATCTTACAGCCCACCATCCCGCCTTCCCACCTCCTCTCCATTATCGACATAAGAACCAACGCACTTCAGATGTCTTCAACGATCCGCAAACAATGCCCATCCTCTCCCCCTCACAACTGCTGAAACAGCGACAAGAATACGATGCCGCGCGCCAACGTCTCCTGGACGCCGAGCACGCGCTGGCCTTCGACGCGGCCGCCACAGCGCGAGCCTCACGCACCGAGCAGCGCGCCGCCCGCATCCTCAACCGGATCCGAGCTCACGACCGAGCCTCAATCTACGGCTCCGCATCAGGGGACACGGCGCCCGAGATCGCGGGCAGGTACCTGCAGAACCTGCCGTACATGAACCGCAGCGAGCTGATGCGGCTGATCCGGCGCATGCCCAAGGGCGCGCACCTGCACTGTCACTTTAATGCGTGTATTCCGCCGGCGTTCTTGATTCGCCAGGCGAGGGGTATGAGGACGATGTTTATCCGTACGTCCCGCCCGCTGGTGCGTGAGGAGGATTTGGCGGCGACGGAGGTCTCGTTTCAGGTTCTGCCGCTGGGGACAAGTGCGGTGGATGTTTTTGATCCTGGGTATGAGCCGGGTGGATGGATGAGGTATGTCGAGTTCTGTGAGCGGTTTGTCTCGAGTCTGGGGAAGGGTGTGGAGGCGGCGGAGAGCTGGATTGAGCGCAAGTTGATCATTACGCCGGAGGAGGTGTATGGAGAACATCAGACGCTGAATGGGTGAGCTGCTAAGCATACGGATTGCTTGGAGGATGCTAATGGGTGTAGGATCTGGGCTCGATTTAACATTGGCACACGCATGCTCAAAGGATTATTTGGATACGAGTCGGCGTTCAGACATTACATTGCTGTTGTGGTGGACAGCTTCATCGAGGACAACATTCAGTATGCGGAGGTGAGGCCGAACCTGTTTGACAAGTACATTGTCAGCGATGATGGAGAGACGAAACTGGATCATTTCGCCTGGATGGAGATTATTGTTCAGGAGTTGGACAAGAAGAGAGAGCAGTTGAAGAGGGAAAGCCGTGACAGGGACTTTATCGGATTCAAGGTCATCTACTGTGCCCCACGGTCGATATCGAAAGAGGACATGGTATGGTGTCTACAGGACTGCATTGCTTTGAAGAAAGCTTTCCCACAGTTAATATGTGGTATGCTCTCTCTTTTCAGCACCAGCTAATTTGCAAATTACATGCCGTCTCTGACAAGCATCCAGGCTTCGACATGGTCGGTTTCGAAGACCGCGGCAACCTGATCCGATACTACATCGACGAACTGCTCGCCTTCCGAGAAGAATGCAAGCAGCTGGACCTCGACATCCCCTTCATCTTCCACGCCGGCGAAACGCTGCAGATCGGCGGGCCGACCGACGGCAACCTATACGACGCGATCCAGCTGGGCTGCAAGCGCATCGGGCACGGCTACGCGGTGGCCTGGCACCCGCTGATCATGCGGCTGCTGAAGGAGCGCGATATCGCGCTGGAGATATGTCCCATCTCGAATGAGATCCTGCATCTGTGCCATAACATCCGCAGCCACCCGCTGTCGACGCTTTTGGCGAATTTTATTCCGTGCACGATTAATAGTGATAATCCGGCGTATTATAGGTGAGTGATTTGCAAGCCCTCGTCTTTTACAGCACCGAAGAAGAAGTGCTTTACTAACTTGTGCGGTTTCCCGGCGGTTATAGCTCAACGCTATCCCATGACTTCTACCAGGTCATGATCGGCTCCGACTCGATCAGCTTGCACGGTCTGCGGGTCCTGGCCGAGTGTAGTCTGAAATATAGCTGTCTCGGCGATGACCTGGAACGTGCACAGCGGGACTGGGAGGAGCGATGGCATAAGTTCTGTGTGTGGATCATTGAGGAGTACGAAAGCAGCTACCCACCTGATTAGCGCACCATCAGTGAATTATGGCGTTATTCTGTGGCCGCTTGCTGTTGTGTTGGATTCTTTTTACCGCCGGCTAAGGCTGTTGGATAGTTCTATGATATACTACTTAAAACATAAGATCTGAGGTAGATGGGTATATATCTCCGACTATATTCGGCGGTGCAGGCAACTGAGGGGGGAAATATTTCAAACTAGCCCGTTGCTCATAGCCTAGAAGCCGAAGGCGTCTGCGGGGAGGATGTTATTGGCTGCACGAAGAAGGCAAATGGGTCGCCTTCCTGTAGGCGCCCATGAGTCCCTCATGGATCGGCATGGTATCGTTGTTTACCGCCGCCCTTTCAAAATTATGAACAAATCATGAATTGCAGTCTTCTTACTTCTGTTGGCTTGGTATGCATTATTGACGCCTATACGAGGCTGTGCACTGACTTGTATGAAACTGTCATAATTCTTGGCGTTGGTCAATGACGGAACGAGCCGCGCTGCCGAGCCCCCTTAAATCCTCCGGTCGCCCTCCGCCCTTGTCTTGTTCCAAACTCTCCACTCTTTCCAGAGTCAAAGCACAGCATCCGTGCGAGACACCAATATCCTCCACACACACCCGTCCTCCAACCGAAGAAGTTGCCTCACGATGCTTTCTTTCCCCAGCTCCCGCCAAGATTGGCGATTCGATGTCATCTCCCTTCTCGCCGTGATCGGCGAGTCCGCCATGGACGGGAGCACGCAGCCGCTGACAGCCTCGTACCTCTGCCTGCTGCCACGCATCATCCCGGCGCCGCAAGTCCTTCTAAAGTCCTCGCGACCGACTCGTCTGCCCAGCAAAGCCGCCATCGTCGTCGGCGTGCACTCCGGCACGCTGGTGCAGGAGCTCAACTACTTCGCGGACCTGATCCACCCGATCGCGCACCTGCCGGCGTACACGTTCCGGGAGTACACGATCCGGCACAACCCCGCGTACATGCACATCCCGCGCGACGTCAACGTGCAGGACCACAAAAGCAAGGCGGAGCGGGGGATGATCAAGACGAAGCGCTTCGCGCCGCTGAAGCTGCTGACGGCAGCCTCGGCGCTGCTCTCGCTCGGGCTGCTGATCTGGTCGATCCTGCTGCACGACGGCGTGGCGTGTCTCGCCATCGTGCTGATCTCGCTGGTGTCGTCGCTGACGGGCATCGGCTCGCTGTGGCGGCCGAAACTGACGGAGCGCAAGGAGAGCGCGAAGGTCAACGCGGGCGACGTGGTGGTGCGCACGCGCCACGGGGCGTTCATCGTCGTGCACTGCACCGAGGAGGTCATCCGCGAGCTGTACACGGGCGCCGAGGAGTGCAGCTACTACATCCCGGACCAGTGGTTCAAGGTGCTGGTCGGCACCGGCACGGTGCTGCTGATGGTCAGCGTCGTGCTCATGGGCAACTGCAACTGGGTCATGCAGTGCGCGCTGGGCGTCGCGTTCATCACCCTCAACGGCCTGTACTGGACGGCCGCGCTGCTGCCGAAGAAACTCCACTGGGACCTCGACCGCTATATCATTGAGAAACAGCCTCCGCGCCAGGCCGAGACGTTCACTCAGGCCCTCTGGTACGCCGTCAAGGCCACCCAAGCTATCTCCTGGGTCAGCGTCAGCCGCGCTGCGCCCGATAGTCCGGCCTGGCGGGCATGGATTGATGAGGCGTATCAGCACCTGGATGATGATAATTTTGATGCCCAGGCGTGCATCACCCGCTGTATGCTGCAGCAGGAGGCGGAGCAGGGCGTCGTGGATATCGAGCGCGATAGGCCGGGGAGCAGGGATGTGAAGGAGATGCGCGATGAGCCCCCGACCGAGATCCCGTTTGAGGCTCATCGCTCTGAATCGCTGGGTCTGGGTCGTGGCTAGAGGCAATATTGGTTCTCTCGGCTAGGTGAGAATGCGGAACACATATCTCTTGAGATGAGGTTTGAGCGAAAGAGGTTGTGCATATATTTGACGAATGGACGGATGGATGGATGGATAAAATGTTGAATGATCATATATGGACAAACGACACGGCCTTGAAGAAACACAATCTGGAGAATGGGATTTTATGAGATGATGACGATGATATGGGACGACTTTACGGCAAACTGCAGGCGTTTTGTTATTTATTCTTCATTTTTCCTTCTTCGGCGTTCTTTCTTTATACACCCCTAAATTAGGACGATTGCGGCATGCGCCTGTAGCAGACCACGAATGTCAATTAATCTACAAAGATCTATTTCTTCCTATCGCATTCACAACACATCCGGCATATTGACGGGATGGTGCTTAGAGACTTGTGAAACGCGCTCAAACTAGCTCACAGCAGTTCTATAACGGTGTTTCAGCTTTTGTTCGTTCAGGCCACTATCACGTGGTATGCATGTTATACTGTTATACTTGATGTGGACGCTGTAGGGGAGATGCGTATCAGATCTGGCCAAATATAACATTTCTTACCCACAAAGAAATCTCTTTGATAAAATCTAACCGTGCAGTATGATGCGGAGGCATTTGTTCGGTGGTTGAATCGTGCCCTACCTTTACTTTGGGATCTTAAGGTACCGCCCCAAAGCTTACCGCTCTAAAGCTTTACACTTAGCTTAGCCAATCGGCATAAGCGCTGGTGTCGTTATCTCTCGCCGGAGATAAATCCTCCCACCTCCGCGATTCACAAATGATAGACCAATCCTGATTCAACTTTCTGTTGTGGATGCTCGTGCTGGATTTGCTGTCTTCGTATATACTGCCAGCGAAGGGTCGTATGCGAATTGACGTGGTATGATCCTCCTTTGAATGCTATACAGCTATGTGGCGCCATCCTCTCCCTGCGCGCTACCAGAGCTGTGAGCTGACAGTTTCAGATAAGAAGACGCCGGCCTAGGTTACGGGCTTGTTGTACTGGACTGGATCGCAGGAGCTCTGTCCGGGATATAGGACCATGATACTTGCGGGTCATTCGCTTGGGGCTGGTATCGAGCGGTGTCTGAGAATCATCGTTCTATCGCAACAAATATCTGCCGTTGGAAGTATCGATTGAGTCTCAACCCAGCATACCGCTCCAAGCATCCATTGAGTCTCATACAAACCAATGAAGGCGATTCCCGAATGCGGACCAAATCATGGCGCCACCAACTATCTCACGCGGTGGCTTCCGCGCTCTCCTTAGTGCGCCGTACCGCTACCAGAAGCTCGACGCCGACGATACCGCACCTCTGGCGGCGACTGAGATGGAAATGACGGAGTTCGAGAAGGATGCTGATGCTGATGTGACATCCGCATCTGCATCTGGAGCTGTGAACGAAGTTATCCATGCTGGCAGACTGGACTATACCCGCGCCAGAGGCGGCAATGGCTCGCAGCCTTCCTATCAAGAAGCCTCCGGGGCACCTGTCGAGAGCGAGTCGCCGCTGGGGTATAATGTCGATTGGTTCACGATTAATTTCTTGAATATCGGACAGATGGTTGGCACGGGCGTTTTCTCTACTCGTGAGCTTCTTCTTCCCCTCCCTGTCTTCCCCTCCCCTTCCTAGACTTCTCTTCTGGGGTATAGAAGCTTACGGCAGCTGTGTGCGTGCAGCGGGAGCGATCCTTCAAGGCGTAGGCTCAGTGGGTCTGAGCCTGGTATACTGGATCATTGGCGTCGTCATTGCCGCCGCTTCGTTGGCGGTATACATGGAGCTGAGCGCGTACTTCCCGAACCGCTCGGGCGCGGAGGTTGTTTATCTTGAGCAGGCGTATCCAAGACCGCGGTATTTCTTCCCCACGGCGTTTGCGGTGTTGTCGGTGCTGCTTTCGTTTAGTAGTAGTAATGCGATTGGTAGGTGCTCCGTGTTGTGGTTTGATGGTTTGGGGGCTGATAGGCGGATATAGTGCTTGCGGAGTATCTGTTTGCTATAGGACACCGTGCGCCTACGCCGTGGGAGCAAAAGGGAGTCGCGGTGGCGGCAATGACGGTTATAGTTCTATGTACGACTCTCCCTCCCATCCTACGATCAGAGACTGACCATGGGCTGGGCAGTGGTTATATTCAGTACTCGCGTCTCACTCTGGATCTCCAACGTCCTCGGCGTACTGAAATTGACAACGCTGCTATTGTGCGTCTCCACTCCTCCCTATCTCTACAGCTCTCTACTGACACTCCAGAAGCATCGCCATAACCGGCCTGGTTGTTCTAGCAGGCAAGACGCAGGTCGAAGACCCGGCAGCGAATTTTCGGAATCTCTTTGAGGGGACGACGATGAATGGCAATGGACTTGCGAATGCGCTCGTCAAGATAAATTATGCGTATGCTGGGTATACGAATGCTTTCAATGTGGTTAATGAGATTAAGGTATGCCTCCTATGGTAACTGAACTGGGGGACTTGCTTATGGACACTTCCAGAATCCTATTCCCACCCTCAAAAAGACCGCACCAGCATCACTGCTAATAGTCGCCGTACTATACTTCTTATGCAACATCGCCTACTTCGCAGCAGGTAAGACCGCGTTCCAAATCTCCCAAGCCGCTCGCCCTTTCTCACAAAGCCCCTTTAGTCCCCAAAGCAGACATCACAACATCCGGCCAGTCCGTCGCAACACTCTTCTTCGCCTCAGTGTTCGGGACAGAACAAAGCTCCAGTGCTTTGAACGCCCTGGTGGCCCTGAGTGCATTTGGGAATATCATCACGGTCATCATTGGCTCTTCGAGGGTCATACGTGAGTGCGGCCGGTAAGTCCATCAGCCACAAAAGCACAATTTTCAGCATTTCGACAGACAGACAGATTGACGATGATGTGTAGGCAGGGTGTGATGCCGTTTCCCGAGGTCTGGGCGTCCACGCGGCCGTTTGGAACCCCGCTCGCACCGTATCTTCTTAAGTGGGCGCTGACGGTGTTCATGATCGTTGGCCCGCCTGCTGGGGATGCGTTTAATTTCAGTACGTCCACCCTCCATAATCTACCACCCTCTCACACCCTCTCACACCATCCCTACCTCCCTGCCTCCCACTCTTGCAGCCCCTCCCCTCCCTCCCTCCATCCCTCCCTCACCCCTTCCACCCCAGCCCCACCACCCAGCAGCGCACTAACACTTCCTTAGTCGTCGACCTCCAATCCTACCCCTACAATGTGTTCGCATTCTTCATGACACTGGGGCTCTTCCTGCTCCGCCGGCGGCGCGCCGCCCTAGGTCTCCCACGAGCTGAGTTCCGCGCGTACACCGCCGCCCTGATCCTGTCCGGGTTTGTTAATGTCTTTCTGCTGGTCATGCCCTGGGTGCCGCCCCCTGGAGGGGGAAATAACGGAGATGTGCGGTTTTGGTATGCGACGTATTGTGTTGTGGGCGTGGGGATGTAAGTTCTGTTTCATGTGTGTGTCGCCTTTGTGTCCTGCATCTGGTGTCCTCGGTCCTGCGTCCTATGTCCTGCATCTGGTGTCCTGCGTCCTTTGTCCTGCGTCCTTTGTCCTGCGTCCTCTGTCCTGCGTCCTTTGTCCTGCGTCCTCTGTCCTGCGTCCTCTGTCCTGCGTCCTCTGTCCTGCGTCCTCTGTCCTGTTTCCTCTGTCCTGTATCTGGTGTCCTGCGTCCTGTCTCCTGCCTCCTATATCCAATCCTCCTGTGTCCCCAGCCCTGACCCTGATCCTTCCGTGCATGCATGCCCTCTCACCCAGCACCAAACCCGAACCCGAATCACCCCCGCTTGCTAATGCGAATCTGATTCAATAGACTAGCCTGCTGCGCCCTGTACTACATCATCTGGATCTACGTCCTGCCGTACTACGGCGGCTATGCGATCCGGCAGGAGCTCGACGTGCTGCCCTCCGGCGTCAGGACGCATCGCTTGGTCAAAGTCTCCAAGGAGAGATTGGAAGAGTGGGATCGAATGCATGATGTGGATGGGAGTTGCGTCGTTGGGGATTCTGATTCTTAGGGTGTCTAGACTGATACTCATGTGTGGGCTGACTGTCTAGGGTGCGGAAAACTCAGATTGGGCCTTGGAATATTATCCACCACATTATCCAATTCACAAGATGATTGCACCAGACGCAGTTCAACTAATCCGCAGTGCACCACATTCCAATGCTCCCAATATCCGGAAGTGGAACGAAAGAGATATCAACCAAGTCCACTCCATCTGGAAGCACGTTGTCCCTCATCCTCCTTCAACCTTCATTGTTCCACCAGTCCAGTCCCGGTATAAGTCCAGCCCGTGCCAAGCCCCAGCTCCGCCACCGTCACATTCGGCTGCTTAACCCACGGCTGCGTCGTGAATGGGCTGATCTCACTCAAGTTCCCGATGCGGCCCAGCAGCTTCTCCAAGTGCCGGTATGAGCTCGAGGCTTGGAATCTGTATATCGCCGCCCGTTAGCCGCCTGCTGGCTCTGAGATGGTCGACTGGCTCTGAGATGGTGGGAGGTGGAGGGGCAAGCTTAAGAAGAGCAATGGGTGCGAAGGGGAGCTGAAGTCACGTACTCGGGAATCATATGCCCGCTCTCATCGACCGTCACGAACGTCAGCCCGCGCTCGCTGTGCCAGCTGCCCATGACGCCCGCGCCGCTCATGCTGCCTTCGTTGAAGTCCTCGTGGTAAGGCCTACAGCGCGGGATAAGCAATACGTCGGCATATAAGCTTGCCACGTGGGAAGAACGAGTCATTGCGCATAAGACTAAATGAAAGCAAGGCAGAGCGGAAGAAGACATACACGTAAAATGGCTGGATAGGCGGCGCTGAGAAGCCCTGCGCACCGTTCCAGGTGAGATTCTGGATTGTGATGAGCGAGCCGTTTGCGAGGAGGATCTGGAACCTGTGTCAGCATGTTGTGGGCGAAGGAGCGGGGGGTCGGGTAGACGCAGACCATATCAATGAGACCGTGGCTGGGTGGCGCTTCCGGTTAGCAATCCACACTGTCCCGTAATATACGTACTGAAATGTTGATGAATATTGCTTACCCTACGATGACATTATTCGTGTGCTCCTGTAGCAGCCGATGTCAGTGATCATCCCGCAGATGGACGAGGAAGAACGCACAATGACATTCGCCAGAGGGCCCCCAGTAATCCCCGACGGTGGCGACTGATCCGTGCCATTGACAAAAACATTGACTGTCCACATCAGCCGACCCATCACTCAATGCACCTTTCGGAGCAAGGGGTAAGCGCATCACTCACTATCCGTGCAAATCATCCAATCCACATCCACCGGCGCATGAATCGCCAGCTTGACATCCGTACGATTGAAATACGGCTGGTCGAATCCCGGCGGGAGGTAAAAGTCACTTGTCGGAAACCCGAGCACATCCCAGAGCAGGGGGCAGATCTGCGAGACCTGGTAGATGTCGAAGCACGGGTTGATCTCCTGGATCGCTGAGAAGGCGTCGGACCACGGCCGGCAGCCTGGCAGCGCGCGGCCAGACGTGGCGTTCGCCCCCGGAGCGGGACCGAAGGGCCCGGCGGGTGGGAAGGTCAGCCCTGTGCTTAGGAACTCGTCGAATCCGCATGCGGCGGAGGCGTTGTGGAGGTGTGCTTGGAAGGTGTCGTTGAAGGGGAACCTGGCAGTGTTAGTCCGCCCTTGATGGAAGTGGAGTGGGCGGGCGTACAGCTGGTGATTCCAATCAGTGAAGGCAACAGCCGGAACCTGCTGGGTGATTTGGGAGTATCTGGAAAGTCGTCAGATGGTATGACAAGGAGTCGAGTTATGGCATGCATACCCAATTGACGGATCATAGACCTATGGAGTGTCAATAGAGGACGGGTGAAATCTGTCGACAGTACTTACCATCAGCCCATGAACATTAAAGTACTCCGTGTCATTTTGATCGACCATTGCGCTGGCAATATATGGAGCGTACATCTAGAACAGATCAGCCACGATGAAACGCTGCCGGCATATCACGCACTTACCCCAGCATAGCTCTCACCCGTCACATACACCTTCCTTCCGTGCAGGTCAAAGGTGTCCATGAAGTTCTTCCAAAAAGGCAGGAACTGTGTAGCAACATCAATCTCGTTCGTTGCATTAGGCGTTCCCAGGCTGAACCCAGTCCCAACTGGCTGGTCAATCCAGACCTATCGTCATCAGCAGACTGAATTCCGTTTCAACCCATTATCATACTTACCACATTGGTCAAATTTCCTGTGATCAGTCAGCATTATTCATCTGCTCAATAGCAAGACTTACTCCACGTATACGAGTTCAGCACAGGTAGGTAGGTTCCTGGCTGCCAAACCTGCGCCATCGTCAACCTTATATTCTCTCTGCCTCTCAACACCGGAGGCGCAGAGCTGAACTCACCACCGGCCCGTTCTCATGAAAGAAGCCATCCAAGCTACTGCACCCTGGACCTCCATTAAGCCAAATCAATATCTCGTCAGCCGCAGCCGGGTTATCCGTCGGCGTGAACCAGAACCACAGCTCCTTGCCCGTCTCGTCGATCGGAAGGTTGCCCGCGTACGACTCTCCAATGTCGAAATTGACTTCTGGGATCGCCGACCCGTTGACGGCAAAAGGCGCAGTCTTGGACGTCAGGTACGGAGACGCTTGTCGGTCTTGCATTGCCGCAGCGCGTCTCCCGTAGTGTGGCTGCTGGCGGGCTTTGTGCACCCGGTGGTGGATGTCCATTGGCGCGCTGAGAGGGTCCGCCAATGCAGTCGCGCTCAGCAGCGCGATGACTGGGAGGAGGCGCATCATTGCGGGAGTGCTTCAAGATGCGCTTCAAGGAGGACCGGTTTGGTGTTGTTCTCACGGGAGACCAGAAAGCGGGCGGGGCAGGCCGCATACAAATACTCGAGCGGGGCCGCTGAGGTCCCTGGTCGTTCCTTCCCTCCTCATGCCGTCCCTGCCGTCATTGACCGCTGCACAAGCCGGATCAACATCTCGAGCGTCTGCATTGGGAAGTTGCGAAGCCGGAGCAACATGACGCCATGCACGAACAAGGCAGGTACGACCCTCTGCCCAATGGCGAGAGCGGGTAGTGAGGGGACGTTGCATGTTCCCGGTCGGATAAAATCATTATCAGGGCTGCAGTTCCGTGCCTGATTTCCCGGCTTGGCTTGCGGAATAGATACGAGAGTTGGCCGATCGTAGACGTTGAAAGGTTGGTGATGAGTGTGAGGAAAGTAAGCTTATCAGTATCCCTGTATCCCGCGTTGGCCGGGAATTCTTGGTGCCTTCTTCCCGCTTTACTGCTTTTTAGCCTTTGCTTCTAATCGCAGTATTTTTAGCAGGTACCAGTTAGTCTTGCCTGTCCGGCACTTCCACATTTGGGGTGTGTCAATCTTGTACGCAGCAAGAGCCGTGCTGTTACGGGAGCATCGGTAATACGTCAGGTGCGAACTCTTTCAATAATGATGCACGCTCCTGAGACGTCGATGGCGTCAGTCTGATCATGACAGCAATAACGTGTCATCCTCGGCCATGTTGGAATAGACCTATCATTAGAAAATACATGTCAGCAAATGAAGTCCATACCCAAGAGTAAAAGCATCCATATCACTGACCCATGAATCAAGCTCAGACCATCCCATAGCCGTCCAGTCCTCGGTCATGGGCAGTGAGGCGTCGAAAGAAAAGACGTCCGGGCCTCCAGCAGCACTGGGGTAAATGTCATTTGGCTGTTCCGCGGGGTTTGGGCGGTAAGGGTCGACCTGTGAGTCAAATTTACCCGGTAGGATAGTATCGTCACCGACAGGCCCCGGGGGTTGCGCATCGCGGAGGTGGCCTCTATCATCGGCTGCCTGCGCCTGGCGGTGGACCTCCAGGCGAAGTTCCTCCAGGATGATGCTGTAACGTCTGCTCGGAGCGTTCTGCTCCGTCATCTGGGCGATATGCCGCTGGCACAGCTCCGCCTGCGCGAATAGACCCTCATCCATCAACTTGCTTCTAAGAGCCCAATCATAGCCTACAGCTGCAGCTTCTGTCCGCGTCGACTGCACGATGCGATGTTGCTGGATCGTATACACATAGATGACCATGACGGCGCAGAAGGCGGCGTACTGCGTCCACCAGAAAGCCTGGAACATGGCTTTTTGTTCCACCAGCTCATTGACTAGGTCTACAACGTCGCGAGCCGCTTGGATGCATTTATGGACGTTCTCACGCAACGGTTCCTTGTAGGCGTCCGGTCGCCGGCTGAGGTCTTTGAAATTGTTGAGAAGGAAGAGTCGATTGGCGTGGATGATGGCGTGCGAGTAGCCCATTGTAAGGACGTGATTCTGCCGCTGGTAGAGTGGGATCAGGCTTGAGGGATGTACCATGCCGAGGATGGGAGGAAGGCTGTCCTTCCATGCTTCCAGTTCGCGGTTACATTTCTGCGCAGCTCCGAATCGCTCCGTTTCGCCGACATGACGGACTGTGTACACCTCCCTAGAAATTTCACCCAAGATTCGTCCTAGTCTATATCATCTGTCAGCTCCATAATATCCCATGAATATTTTTCAAGGTCCATGATACTAATGAGAGATCATACCTGGCGTGAAAGATTGCTGCATCCATAACACAATCGACGCGGCGTAAAGAATGTCGAACACCGCTAGGGGTCATGTCTTCATCATTGATTGCCTCTGGCAACTCCTGATCGACTTCTTCTTCATTGAGCACTCGAGGTCTCCCTAGGATTATACTAAGATACTTATCCAATGTATAAGCACTCCAGAACACACGTTTGCGGCATTCGTTGTGAATGAAATCTCCATCCTTTCGAAGTGTCCCTGGTGCACGTCTCCGATGCAGGCCGAGGGCAAGGATCAACTGGCAAGTAGTGCCGAACAAGTACCAGCTCTGATTCGCTCTTGAGGTGGCTAGAAGGTAAAGGCACAGGCTGAGCCTGGCCTGGACAGTCTCAAGCCGTAAAGAACCTGTCTCGGAAGACAGCTCCTGCTGCGTCGCTGCGTACCACGCATCACTAGGACGGTAAGTACTGGCTTTCTTGAGAGAAAAGTAGGGAGAGAAATGACATGCCTCTCCTGAGAATTCGTGGAATGCGCATCTCCTGTCTCTCGTGGGTGAAGAGAAGACATCGAGAAGATTGAAAACACTACCGCCTTCTTTCCACTGGATAATTTGCTGTCTTCGGTGTAAAGCCCTTCGACCCATTGGTCGACAGTGCCCCGGTGGAGGAAGCGATAAGTCACCACTGCAAAGTCGAAGTAAACTCGCACATACTCCCTAGCTTTCTCAATGGGTGGTAGTGTCAAAGTATCAATTGATATCTTTGGGAATGGTCTGTCCCCAAATGCGAAGATGGACGCTTGCTGTGACTCTCCCCCATTGATATCATCTGCTTGTAAGGTGGACTCATGAGTCTGATTCAGCCGGCTCCAAGCTCGACGAAGGAATGTGACGCCCGAAGTGGGCCCGAGATAGTGGCCTTCCAGGTCGGTTGATATGGGTTCTGGAGTATTCCGAGACGAGGTATGAGACGTTGGCAATTGCGACGTGGGAACATCCAATGATGTATCAGGATGAGACTCATATTCCGCAGGTTGTGTCAGATGGGTACGGGGGCCATGATTCGTTTCTACACGCATGGTCAACGGGGTGGAATGGGCGTATTCCACCGGCTGCAGAGCTGCTATCCTGGAAGGAGTGTTTTCCGGTGTCGATGTCGCCCTTGGCGGAGTTGGAGGCCTTCCCCTTGCATAAGACGAGTTGTATAAACACTCGGCGTCTTGTTTGATGCATCGGTCACAGGGTTGCATGCCATTGCAGCGGGCTTTCTTCCTATTCCGCAGGTGATCAGTTTTCAGCTTGCCGGGCGAGGTGAGTATAGGAGGTTTGAGCGCATACTGTTTGCAGGAATCGCAAGCTCTCGTTGTTTTTGTCCGTCCCTCGTTGTCTCTGATGGACAATTTCCGCTTCCGGGTATTGGGCAAGTTGCTTGCCAGCGAGCTTCGTGGAGTAGCTTCCAGCGGCGACGAATCGGCTCTTTCAGAGCGTGCTACAGCCTCCAAGGAGCCGACTGATAGCAGGGGATTGTGCATTTGGATGTCGCGCTAGTACTTCTCCCTGCCCTGGGAATCCGTCTCCGGGGCGTTGAGGCAGAAATCCGTGCGGAGATGGTGGTGTGGGAAAGTGGGGAAACCGGGTCGTAGTGTTGATCTCTTTATCCGAGCGCGCCAAGATTGCAATCTCCGGACCGGACATCCGGAAATCACAGCAACCCGCCGGGGCCGATACCGGGTGCAGACTACGGTCTCCTGATGTTATATATCGTTCTGGATGTAATGGAAGTTGCTCAACCTGAAGGATTCTTACATAGACCGCTTAGTGACTAGAAGACATCGCGTTGCGCTGGATGGATCCCAAGGAAGTCCGCCTCCAACATCAATAGCTATACCTAAAGAAAGGATTCTCCCTATCCGTCAAATCCCTAAACCCAGCCAAAGCTCTTTCCTCCGCCATCCTCTCTCCCAGATCCAGCGCAGCTTCCTCCCTCACCTTCCTCTTATTGCACCACGCCAAATACATCGCGAAAGTAATCAGGACCACAATCTCCACGCAATAAGCCACCAGAATAGCCGTGATGCCCGAGGGATAAGTGGGCGCCTCCGACGAGATGAACGCAAAGGGCCCAACTATGTTTCCGACGCAGTATGAGATGAAGAACAGCGCGTTCACGGTCGTGCGCTTGGTCGAGCCGGCGGTGTTGGCGGTGATCAGGCTCATGCACATTGCGAACGAGGCGGTGTAGCATGCGGTAAGCTGGACGAGGGGAGTCAGCGGGCTGGATTGGCAGGCTTGCAGTACGGTCTTGACTGGGATGATACATACGTAGTAGCAGGCGAGTAAGGCGCCCTTGTGATCCTTGGATAGGACATGGATCCCGCAGACACCTGCTAGGGCTGGAAGGACATAGAGCACCGCAACAGTGCACCTCTGCTGACCAGGTAGCCAGTGCTGGGCATACATGGCGGAGAGGTTGGCGAAGAGGATAATAAACCCGTAGGGGATCTGGAGGAGTGTTGTCGATAGACTGGTGTATCCGAAGCCTTTGATAACGAGGGACCCAAAGTTGCTGACGGACCCGTTGACGACTTGAGTTGATAGACCAAAGAGGAATAGAAACCAAGTTTTCGGGTCCCTGAGCGCTTCGACCAGTTGGTATCCTTTGAAAGTGATGTTCTTCACTCCCGTCTGGTTCTCCCGCAACCTTTCAACCGCGATCCGTTTCTCTCGAGGAGACAACCATCGCCTGCAATATATTAGCAAGCAGGGACCACCACGCGGGATGATAAAAGGAAGCATACGCGCTGAGCGGATTGTCCGCCAACATGAAGAACATGAACAAGCCCCACGCTGCCAAAATCGCGCCGACCACGATGAACTGGTACCTCCAGGACGTGAGCTGTCCATGGATATGGCCGATGCCGTACGCCAACAGTCCGCCAAAGGCATTCGCTAAGCCCAGGAACGTCGACCAATACCCGATGCGAATAGGCTGCTCGGCCGTCGTGTACCACATCTGCGTGATGAGCAGGTATGCGGGCGTGCTACACGCTTCGAGCATGCCCAGCACGAAACGCAGGCCGGCTAGGGAGGAGAAGTTGTTGCAGCCGCCGAGGGCCATGCAGATGCCGCCCCAGATGAAAATGTTGGCCGAAAGCCATTTCGCGACGGATATTTTCTGCATGGCGAAGCTGGTGGGGTATTCGAACTGTAGGGATTTAGAAACTTGGATCTCGAAGAGGTGGAGATACGCGTACGGCCATGTAACCGAAGTAAAAAATAGAGCCTGGGAAATGTTAGTCGGGGTTAGGACGCTGACTGCGGATGAGGGAAAGGGACAGACCAAGCCAGCTATATTGGGTGCCGTGGAGGTGCAGATCCTTCTGGAGGTCGAACAGAGCAGCTATAATAGGGTCAGAGCTTGAACGAAAGACAGTAACCTTCTCAGCCATACCGTAACCAAGCGCAGCTTTATCAATGTACGTGACAAGATACGTGAAACATATAAACGGGATTACAAAGCAGTCAATTTTCCAGACCAACTTGCGTTCCTCAGCTGGGTCGATATTGGCAGCGACCTCATGGATATTCGTGAAGACCCGCAAGGCAATGTCGCCGTCTTTAATATCCGGCTTCTTCAAGGTGTCAATGTCCGGGTTCTCGTCATGGGCTATGGAAGCCACTGCTTCATCCGTAGTCTTGGTATTAGGTGCGGACATGGTTGCAGTCAGGTGCTGTGAATGAAACAGATGATCTGCACGTCCAGGAGTTAATGGGCCCTTAAATGCAAGAAATGCGGGGTACCCCAGCTCCCGGAAATCGAAGCAGCGGAAAAGATTAGATCTCCGGATTCACAGAAATCCGGGGAAGGAAGCGCCGGAAAAGCGCAGCCCCGGAGTGACGGGCCAATCAAATGACGCCATCGTCCGTCGGGGAATATCCGCCCGAGCAGCTCCAACCCTACTCCATCCTGCAATGAGCACGCGTCTTTCTTGAGCCAACCAACCTACTACAGTCGTCACATTACCTGTTACTCGCGCCAATGGCAAAACCAGCATTTGAATCTTTGCCCCTCAAGAAAGATGGACCGCGGGGCAATGCCTGGGGACTGTTTGGCGACAACGACCAGCTGGGTATGCTTAACCTCCTCACGCCGGAGACGACAATCGCGGCTTCGAAAGATATCACACATGGTGTACGCATCTCTGTGAACTGGCCGATGGATGAGCCGAAGAAGCCATGCTTCAATCGTGTCGCCTTCAAGCAAACCATCCATCACAAAGCCCCGAGGGCGGTCAATGACGATATTCTGTCGTTTAACACGCAATCAAGTTCCCAGTGGGATGGATTTCGCCATTACGGTGAGAAATCTGCCATGGGAGTGGCCTTGGAGGACTTGAGCTAACGGAGTCACAGCATACCAGGACCGGAAACTGTATTTCAATGGGACGGAACAGTCGGAGATTCATGATTCAACCACCATCGGAATACACTGTATGGGCGCTCTAATACGGCACGCGGCTGTTCTAACCTTGATTTAATATAGCTTGGGTCGAAAGCGGAGGCATCGTCGGTCGCGGCGTCCTCCTGGACTACTACTCCTGGGCGAAATTACAACGCCAATCAATCGCTCCCCTAAGCACTCACGTCATCACCGTATCCGACCTCGAGAAGGTAGCAGCACATCAAAAGGTCTCTCTACAGCCCGGAGACATCCTACTCATACGTAGCGGCTACCTGCAAGCCTTCCAGGCCATGTCGACCGAAGAAGCCGAAACTTTCGCCTCGCTTACGCCTCCGCCCGGAATAGGCGTGGAGTCATCAAAGGAAATGCTCAAGTGGATCTGGGATACCGGTTTTGCGGCTGTGGCAGGGGATATGGCGTCTTTTGAAGCCTGGCCTTGTCAGAATATGGAGTATCATCTGCATGAGTGGCTGCTGGCAGGCTGGGGGTTGCCGATTGGAGAATTCTTTGATTTGGAGAAGCTGGCTAAGGTTTGTGAGGAGAAGAAGAAATGGTCGTTCTTCTTTAGTAGTATGCCCTTGAATGTGAGTACCCCTGGCTCCTGCACAGGATGCGACTGGATATTAACACTGCTGGACAGGTCCCTGGCGGTGTGGCAAGTCCTCCAAATGCGGTCGCGATACTGTAGTCTGTTTCGAACGCCAGGTAAACCCGGGGCGATAATCAGGCTCTCGCAGCTGTGGCATTGAAGCCCAGCGCGTTCTCAGGTCCACAAAACTTTTACAACTAGAACCTCTGCTCCATGTCAAGCTGACACCGCTTTCTCTTATCTCGCCAAGCATCATCCCTTTGCGACAAGCTTTTATGGCCGGTGCATCTCGGCGCCTTCTCAGATCGTAGGCCGACTTTGAGAGCTAAATCGGCCAGGCCGGCAAGTTTGCCGGCCGAAAACGCAGTCCACCACCCGTTGCTGCGATTGCCTGCAATTGCCTGCCGCAACCTATGAATTACCGCTGCAACTGTAACATAAATTGGTTGACTGATACATATTTGCCTTTTAACCATCGCCGTGACGGCACTGCACTCTCCGGTTGCTTGAATTTGGGTATCCGAGTGCTCGGCGATTTTCGGCAGTGAGGAATGAAGCGCCTGATAAGGATCCAATTTCGGCGCAGTTCTACTGCAAATCGGGTATGACGGCACATAGCCGAAAACTCATTTCTCACACCGCGGCTTAGGCCATGACAACACGATTTGTCGCCCCTCTTCCCGCTGCCTCATCAATCTTTCCTTTACACCGCTAAACATCAACTGCGATAGTTTTAAGCCCCCTGAACATCTCGATTGCGATGCATCGTGATCAGAGGTTCAGTGACAGAGAATCTTGATGGCCACGACCGATCGCGAGACAAGAAGTCCTTCGGACACGCTGGATGGCGCGACACCGGCGGATAGCGACCGGAGCAGCTCACTCACGTCATCAGATCATTCCTCCGCACACCGCGACGATGACTCCAAGGAGGAGCCGGCGGACGAACCACGCGATGCCGGAGGTGATATACCGGAGAATGAGGATGCTATCCGACATGTGAAGACGGAACAGGAGGCAGAAGGGTCACAGATGAAGCCGGCACTCAGCAAAGTGGCATCGTCGGTTGGACCACCACATACCGTCTTCACGAAGGGACAAAGAGGCTTTATAATCTTTATGGCGGCATGGGCAAGTTTCTTCTCGCCGACTTCGGGTCAGATCTACTTCCCCGCCGTCAATTCGCTCGCGACCGATATGAACGTCTCAGTCTCGTTGATAAACTTGACGATTACCTCTTATATGGTGAGACCGCCTTCCTCATCTCATGTACTCCGTCTAATGCTCGAGACAGATCTTTCAGGGTTTAGCGCCATCCTTTCTTGGTACCTTTGCGGACGCCGCAGGTCGTCGTCCCGCCTATATTGTCAGTTTCATAATCTATATCGCGGCAAACATCGGTTTAGCGCTTCAAGACAACTACGCCGCGCTTTTCGTTCTTCGATGCGTGCAAAGCAGTGGCTGTAGTTCAACGGTTGCTCTCGCATATGGAGTTGTCGCAGATGTCACCACCGTCCAGCAACGGGGTGTCGCTATGGGATTTGTATCGGCAGGCTCCCTACTCGGTCCATCCCTTGGTCCAGTCATCGGCGGTCTGCTCAGCCAGTACCTTGGCTGGCCGTCTATATTCTGGTTCTTGGCCATCTTCGCTGGCGCCTTTGTTGTACCTTTTGTAATCTTCTTTCCTGAGACTAGCCGAAAGGTGGTCGGCAACGGCTCGATCCCTGCACAAGGCTGGAATATGTCTCTCATCAACTGGCTACAAGTACGGAAACGTCGGCAGAACCCCTCTGAAGAAGACGAGGACCCAGATAGCCTCCCTCCGAAACAGAAAATGACCATCCCTAATCCTCTTGGCACATTCAAGATCCTCGTCGAGAAAGAATCCTGCCTTGTCCTCACGGCAAACTCAGTGATATTCGCTGTCTTCTATCAGCTCACCGCTTCCGTCACCTCACAGTTCAAAATCATCTACAACATGGATGATCTCCACATCGGGCTTTGCTATCTCCCCTTTGGTGTCGGCTGCTCGCTCGCTGCACTTTTCATCGGCCGCTGTATCGACTACAACTACCGCCGCATCTCGAAAGCACTGGGCATGCCCATCCGGAAAGGTCGCCAGGCGGACCTACGCAACTTCCCTATCGAGAAGGCCCGGCTCCAAGTCGCGATACCGTTGACGATCGGTGGTGCAGCGAGCACCGTTGCTTACGGCTGGGTGCTTGACACCAACCAGCGGCTAGTGGCGCCGCTGATCCTGCTTTTCATGTGCGGCTTCTGCATCACCGGCACGACGAGCATCTTCAACAACCTGATTGTGGATCTGCATGTGGAGAAGCCTGCTACGGCGACTGCGGCGAACAATCTCTATCGATGTCTGCTGGGAGCGGGTGCTACTGCGTTGCTTATCCCGATGATTGATGGCATGGGCCGTGGGTGGTGCTTCACGTTTGATGCGCTACTGTTGGTGGCCCTGGTCCCGTTGATGATGTGGGTGTCAGTGAAAGGCATTGAGTGGCGGCGGGTGAAGAGAGAGAGGAAGGAGCGGAAGGCGAAGGAAAGGGAGGAGCACAGCGGGGCGGAAGAGAAGGTCTGAAGTTGATTGCAGCTGGAATTTCTGTCTATATTCCCCATGTCGCCGAATCTTGTATATGCGCATCATACCTAGATCGAGTCTTTCAGCATAGCGTCGCAATGCATACTATCTACCCACACACCCCATATTCCGTCCTACTGGGTACCTTACCTCTCTCCACCGGTCTCCTAGGGCGCATCAACGTACCTGTTTCCGCAAACCCCGAACTCTTGATCCCTTGTCAGTTGGAGACAGGCGTGCTCTCGCTGCTGGCCGCAATGTGCTAGTCCGAATGCGGTCTAAGGGTCCGTCAGCAGACCCAAACTCCAAGTTTCACCGCCGCCACCACCGCGGATGACAGGAACGAGGGCTTCACCCCGGTAGTTGCAGCTTATCACGGGCTATTCAATTCCAAGATTGCTTGTCCTCTCTTGCAGGGGATACGCTGTTGCGCAGTGGCCATTGAATCGCAAGGACGCCCAAGCCGCTATCAAAACCTCACTGGCGAGGTTTCACGGAACCCAAGCAGCATGCAACTGCGCGCGGGCTGGGGTGATGACACTCACATCTAGGCAATGGGCAAGTACTTCTCTTCTCCTGCTATTCAGCATACCCGTAGGCCAGGAGCAATCCGAGCTGACATGGCCCGGGGCGAGACGCAGCGGGCAAAGAAGAGATTCCAGACTCACCACCACCACCCGGAAATGCGGGGTTCCACTTCATCGATGTGGAGCCAGCCAAGGCGACCAAAGCGAAGGCCAAGTCCGAAGTGCGCAAGGTCATACGAGCCCATGTGATGCGCGAGTTTCGGCGGCAGCAGCGCGATCGGAAGGATCCCAGAGCCGGGGCGTCGTTGAGGAGGCGGGATTCGGCGAGGAGTGAGATGGGCGCGGAGGTGGGTGAAGGCAGTAGTGGCAGTAGGCGTGGTGGTAGTAGTGGGAAGGAGTAGGCTGCGTTGGATGGACACGAGGGGGAGCTGCAGCTGTGGGGGCCAGCGGGAGATGTGTCGACAGGCTTAGAGGTGGAGTTGGATGCGTCGCATCCCGAGTTTCCGGACAATGCGCAGCGGCTCAGTCGCGTCGTTACGGATTTGCCCTGGGAGGTGATCACGGGCGTGGAGGATGTTGCTACGGTGGAGGAAGAGGAACTGGAGGAAGTGGTTTCGCAGGAGCTGGTTTCACATCCTGCGTCTATCCTTGGAGCCGGCCGGGTGGATCCTTTCAACGACCACACTGTCCCGTATATCAACGAGCTGATTGATCACTGTAAGTCACCCCTGGTCCGCATCCTCCCTCAACCTTGCTAAGCTCCGCAGGTGTCACACAGATATGGCCCGGTCTCCTCCCAGTCAGCAACACTTCCGTCTCGAACCCGCTGTCTCAGACCTGGCTCCAGCGCACCTACGCCTCCCCCAGCCTCTACCACAGCTTCATGTACGCCGCAAGCGTGCACTTGGAGCTTCTACGTGGTGTCTCAGACCATCGTAAGGTCGCATTCCGCCTCTTCCATAAGGGTGAGGCTATCCGGCACATCAACAGCGCGCTCAACGACCCGACCACCGTAGAGAGCGAGGAGCTTGTATTGTCCATGTTGAGTCTGGGCGCTAATGAGATTGATCATGCGTTGCCGCGGGCGGAGAGTCCGTTTACGCCGCCGCTGGCTGGAGCTCAGTGGCTGGCTGTGTATGGCCGCATGTTGTTCGTCGAGGCGCATATTGGCGCGATGTTGTATATCCTGACGCGGAGGGGCGGCATGGAGACGTTGAAGCTCGAAGGGCTGGCTAGGACCATCAGCTTGTAAGGCTTGCCCCCATGACATATTGTTGTCCTCTAACATGCCTCTTCAGTGCGGACATCCTCGGCGCAACCATGACGCTCACCCGCCCTCGTCTTCCCCTCATCCTCGAATTCCCCTCTCCATCCAGCCTCTTCACCTCCTCCTCACTCTTCTCGCACCCGCTCTACAAATCACGCGGCTCCGGGCTCTTCATCTTCTCTTCCTACCCCTTCCCTCCCGCCTCCCTTCCCATCTTCCACTCGCTCGCGCGCTTCTCCACCGTGCTGGCGCACTACACCGCCGGGACCCTTCCATCACCAAACATCACCGCCCTGACCGACTGGCGCAACGAGCTACAGCACGCCCTCCTGCAGCTACCATGGGGCCACGAATGGGCCTGGCCCGCGGATGCCCTGGTCCGCTACCCGGGCATCATGAACCTCTACGAAAGCCTCCGGCTCACCGCCGTCATCTACGCCGCTGGCGTGACGTTCCCCGTGCCGGGCTTCACGCCGCTGCGCACGAAGCTGGCCCGCTGGCTGAGGGTCGCGATCGAGCGGGCTGAGGCTGCGGGCGCTTGGACCATGGATTCAGGAGCTGATGAGGAGGGAGACGAGGACGAAGACAGGCGGAAGGGCTTGCTCGAGGCGCTGCTGTGGATGCTGGTCCTGGGAGCGGTGGCAGCGGAGGAGACGAGGGATCGTGGGTGGTTTGTCCAGAGAGTGAGAAAGGTTGCGGAGGCGCTGGAGTTCAGCTCCTGGGAGCGCGCGAGGGATATGCTGTGGCGGTTTCTGTGGTTGGAAGATGCCTGTGATGTGGCTGGGAGATTGGTGTGGAGGGAAGCTCTTGATTGAAGATCTCAGGGAGGCTGTTCATGATGTTGGATGTCGGTAATGGACTGGTGTTAAAAAGAAAGCTTGGATATCGTTACATGGTGGGTTTGGCGTTTGGAAAGCACTTAATGATGTGATCTTTCATCCAGCTTTCTTCTTTCATGGCCATCATCGATCCACGCTGCATGCTTTCTGAGATCTTCTCGACACACATGACGAGCACACAGTCCTGTGATGTGCTGCCTATCCATTCAGGCGCCCGATATCTGCATCTTGATCCACATCTACTCCCATGTGGGCCACCTACTCAATCCAGCAATCGATGCGCCGCCTCCTTCACACGCTATCCATCATCCGCCCTCAGGCTCAGCTGCACACGGTCCCACAGACAGAAACCAGGCTGTCCTCCCGCGGCAGGTATCCGCCCCGAGGCGGGGGTTCTTCCCTCATCGAGCCAGTCCTGCACGCCGTCTGGCACGGAAAGATCCGCCAGGCTACAGCAACTATACGAAGCTACCACGGAACACTCTTGTTGTACACGCAGGCTGTACACCGGAGAATGTGGACAATTGCCAAGAGTGTCAGCATTGTCCCGATCCGGTATAGATGTCGGGGGCGGCGCGGGAGGCCTAACCGTGCCGGATGGCGCACTCTCTCTCAGTCTCCCTTTCTAACTACTTTGCGTTGCACTCCTTATGGCATAAGGTAGCTTATTGCAAGACGATTTCCCTCGGGCTTGTGAAAGACCGATGGCTCCACTCAATATGGTTGCTGACCCCGGTTTGTGGTGGAGTTCCGGCGGATAGGGAGTGGGGCGGCGGATCTAGGAGTGGCAGGCGATGTCAGCATCTTCTCGGAATTGGGGGCATCTTGCGTTTTCTGGAAGGGACGAACAGAATGCATATCCGCTGGAGATGTCTCACCGCAGCATCCGTTGTGGGCACAGGAACGGCCCGCCTTAAAGGAGGCTTACGCCCACCCCATACGGCCGTAACCTACCTTCGGCTCCACTGCTGCTAGCATCCAGGCGTACCAGGGATCATATACACCATACGTAGGCAATAATGACTGCTACCCTCTCTGGCAGTTGCTCCCGAGATCTTCGCCGACCTCAGGCAGGCAACCACACTCGAGCTGGACGCCGTGGAGGGGCGGCGTGTCATGCAAACAAGCTTTCCTCTTCCCATCCATTGAGCGGATATATTCCGCCCTCCCTGGCTGGCCTGGGCCCCACCTCTCTTTCAGGTACCCTTCTATGATCTGGACGTGCATGTTATGGACTACGTCCGCTCAGAAGAAGCATTATCCGCATGGGGCAATAATGGGGGCCAGCCGATGGCCCACTTTATGCTCCCGAGTAAGGCCCCGCTCTTGTGACTGTCTGTGTGCTTCGCCGACCTGTTGACGTCGGGTTCGGGTCGGATGCTGCTGCTGCCGTGTTGATGACTGATGGCCTGGACGCACTCCTTTCCCCCAAGCCAGGTGGACACACTTGCCTGCGGGAGAATAATCGTATATTAGGCAGTCGGAAAGAGGCCTGATTGGAGGAAAGAGGGATAGGGTCCTTGATTGGTCGCATCGAGACGCCTAAAGAGGCACCGAACGCCGTGCTGCCCATGTCAACGTCTTCGTCGTCGACGCTGTCGTCGTGGCCCCACTGAACGAGGGAGGATGCAACGCCATATCAGGATGGGTGCCTTGGGACTGTTCAGTTCCAACTGATGTCCTGTGGGAAGGAGCAAGCTGGTTAAAAGGGGAATAATGCTGCAGAAACGAAAAGAAAAGGGAACGTTGAACACAATGCTGGCAGCCGACACCGTTGCGGGCCTGCCTGCCGCGTCTTCATCTTCACAAAGAACATCCCATTCAGTACAGAGCCTCAAGAGCTGCAAGTACCATCACATATCAGGCACCTACCATCGCAGGCCTGCACAGACTCAAAAGAGCAATAGCAGCCGCAAGTGCAGCGCCCTCGGCCGCGGCACCAGCCCCAGGAAGAACAGCAGCATGTCCACCCACCATATCACTCTCCAACCACGACACCGCACCTCTACATCTTCAAACCCTCAGCAACCAACCCTCGGTTCCCTCTTGCACCGCTGCGCCCTGACAAATGCTCACGCCCTCCTCCAAGATCCTCACGCTTCCAACGTCCAAATCTCCCGCGTCTTCGGCCCTGCGCTTGACAACAATAGTCTGGGCGCAATCAGGGCGCAGGTCGACTCCTCCCTGGCATCTGGAAGAATGCCACGGCCTGGAAGCGAGGAGACAGGAGGCGAGTGGCTCGGCGCAGGCGCCGTGGAGAGCATCCTGGTTAGCAGGGGTGTCGTTGTCCCTGCTGAGGTGCTGGAGTTTGTGCAAAGGCAGTTGCGTGGTTCGGCTCGGACCCCAGGGGGAACCAAGTCACAGTCACAGTCGCAACAGCCACACTCATCTTCTTCGTCGCCATCCTCCCCCTCTGCTCCACACCCTACCTCGACGACAGCTGAAGCAGCAGAAACACAGGAAGTCTCCTCGCTCGCCGACATCGTCGGGCAGATAAACCACGCAACTGGCTTCGCACTGCCCCTGACGGGCGGTTCTTCCGTCGCCATACAGCCTTCAGGCTGCGCGTCTCCTTCTGCATCCGCCGCGGCTGGAGCGGAGGCACGCGTTATCCCGGCGATACTAGCTCCTAGCAGAGCGGAGTCGCCGCTGGTGGCCGATTCATTCCCACCGGAGTCTCTGTCATCGGGCAACCTGGTGCGAGCGGCAGGACAGAGTGGAACGTCTGCGCGTGCTGGTAGGCATGTGTGGTCCGGTGTGGAAGCGGTGCAAGCGTTGATTGAGAGTAAGTTTATGTCCTAACCGCACCTTGGTACACCGTTTCTTTTTCAAATACTGGCCTAGCTCTTTTCCCCGGCCCCTAATGCCAGAATTGGAGTTGTTCGCGACGTTTTTGTCTAATCCTTCTGGCTGTACGGAGCAGCTATACTGACATTGGCATTCCACCCCGCGCAGGACTAGCCGCACATGCAATCTTCGCAGGCACAGACCTCATAGAGCCGTTGTTTCCTCGGACGGGGCTGGATGAGCTACTCGACGGGTTGGCAGATCAGGAATAAGACGGGTCTCAACAGGCTCCGGTGAGGGAGTGACATGCATGCTCCTGGGTGAAGTTCCTTTGTATATATAATCCAACTCCAAGCCGAACCTCTCTTCACCACACCCCTCAATTTCCCCACCCCACCTTAACTCCAACATCTACCTCACCGCACCAGCCACTTACAAACGCTAAACGGCAGCACACTCCCCTGGCGCACCGTCTCCTCCATCGTAGGATACAGAAAAAACGGGGACAAATACGTAATCACCGCCGCAACCCACACATACCCCAACACATCTCTCCACCACCTCCCCTTCTCACCCAACACCCTCCTCCCCAGCGCCCTGACTGCATCCTCGATCATAATCCCCGCCGCCATACCCGGAAAGAACACCCACGCACCACTCTCCCCCACGCGCAAACGCGGCGCGTCCATCGCCGCATGCAGCGCCGCGCTGATCGCGAAGACCGTGAAGAGGTTCACGTACCGCTCTAGCACGCTGGGGTACGGTAGGTGTAATATACAGCGTGTGAGCAGGGACGAGAGAGTCGTGAAGGGTACCCGGAAGAGCTGGTGCCAGAACACGCCCCAGTACCCGCGCAGGGTACCTGCGGCGCGGTAGGGTCCGAAGAGGGGCGGCCAGGCTGCCGGTGTGCTGAGGTGCAGAGAGACGAAGAGGATGCTGAGCAGCGTGTAGAAGCAGGAGATGAATAGGCGGCCGGAGAGGAACCACGTCGATAGGCTGGCGGCGAGGCGCGTGAGGAGTTGGGTAGTAGTGATGGGGTCGGAGGGCGGACGGGAGAAGAGCGTTGCTTGGGAGGGCGAGAAGTTGGCGGTGAAGAACGCGGGGTCGGGTGGGTGGAAGGTTAGGATGTCGAGCAGGAGGTACTCGAGCAAGAACTGTGCGCTGCGGGAGGCCAGGAAGTGTCCTCGCCTCGGCGGCGCCCCGTCAGCGGTTGGCCAGCGTGGGACGTTCTTAGCCTGCCAGCTCGTCCCGATGCCGCGGAACGAGAGCAGCAGCGCGGCGGCGGCGGGGGTGGTCGATAGCAAGTCTGGGGAGCAGTGTGTCTCGCGGATGATGCCGGAACGGTCGTGGCGGCGGATGAGGCTGTAAGAGAGGCATTGGAACCCCAGGACGAGCGAGAGACCGGCCAGACAGGAGGTGTAGACTGTGCTAGGGCAGAGGCCGGGTGCGGTAGCGTAGGCGTGGTAAGTTAGGAGGAGTTGCAGCGGGGAGAGGAGCAGGCGGAGGGGGGAGCGAGAGCGGGTTAGTGTGAGAAGGAGGGAGGTTAGGAGGATGTTGAGTAGGGAGAGGAGTGGTGAGGTCGGGGAGAGGATGGTGAGGGGATTGGGCGGCATTGTTGCTGCTGGCTGTGTGCCAGGCCTGGTTTGTGTCTGGTGCCAAGTTTTGAGGGGAGAATGAACGTCCGAAGGACGTCTCAGGATGGAGATATACAGCATAAGACGCGGGAAGTCGTGGTGTCGTATTTCGGGCTGACATCGGAGCTAAATTTTCGTTCCTGCTGTTGATCCGTGCACCGTCAGCACTATCCTGTCCGCCTTACCATCTTTGTCGTCGAGTTGAATTAGTTTCCGAGTTTCCTTCGAACAGACCTCAAACATTGATTAAACTTGGCGCCAAACCCATGTACGTGTGGCTATAGCAAGGTGACTGTTGCCGAGAAAATGGGCCAGTAATCTAGTCAGTTGAAGGTTGCCATGAATTGTCAATTCAAGAGTGGAGGAAGACTCCGTCGATCCGTCCCCGAATCCCGTGTCAACATCACTTCACCACAGCAATTGCAGCGGCGTCGGAAGATTCTTCCCCAGGACGGCCTCCGCTGTGCCAATGTCCCTAGACCCTTTCAGCAAATGCTCCATGAACCTCGAAAGTGGGGGGAGAGGGAACAGCTTACCCCGGTCCACGCGGTGCCCAAAACTGGCCGTTCTTGCTGATGTCAAACGTGTCGATAAACTCAATGAGCGACGTCGCGGCCACATCGGGCGTGACGGCGCCGCCCTGATCCCAGAACTGATCGAAGCCGACGGATTTGGTCTATCGTGTATTTGTTAGCTTGGGTGCATAATAGCAAAAGGGCAGGATCAACCGCACCATCTCCGTCCTCATGAAGCCCGGCTGCAAGGACCGGCATCAATCAGCCACAGCGAACTCTTCAGCAATAATTCTATTCGGAGACAGGAATACTCACATGCACGATCAACACGCCCACGCCTTTATCCTTGAGATCCAGACTCAGCAACTTGCCGACCATATTTAGCGCGGCCTTGCTGGCATGATGTGCATAATTGCCGCCTCCCTCGCTCTCATGCCTCAGGGTAGTCGAGCCGCTCTCCGAGCTCACCAGCACGACCTTACTCACCTCTCCCAACGCTCCGGCTTTCCACGCTCCGTCACCAAAAACACCGGCGCGACTGCGCTCGTCGTGTACATCCTCAGCTCCTTCTCGAAATCCGGCGCCTCGAAGCTCTCTTTGCCAAAGTAGCCCGCCGTGATGACGACGGTGGCGAGGGCCGTGTTCTTGAGGGAGGAGGCGAGCGTGGCCCCCGCGGATGGTGAGGTTAGGTCGATCCCGCCGATCCAGGTCGTGCTCGAGCTGGAGCTGGGGGGTGTGCTGGAGCGGCTCGTGGCGAAGACGCGATGCCCCTTGGAGACATATTGCTCGACGAGCGAGGCGCCGAGGCCACGGGTGGCGCCGACGATTAGAACGTTGGCCATGGTGAAGTGCCACTTATGCTCGTTCAAGTGATGCTGTTTTCAGGTGCAGGTTATGTGTGGTTGCCGGTGAGTCTCTTTGGGAGGAATTGTGATACTGACAAAGCTCGCGGGCTTGAATGACGTCAGCCCGGTTGAGCATGCAAGCTGTCTTGGACAAGACAAACAACATCCTGAATCCCCCAAATCTCATTATCATTACACCATGGCTTCAGCAGACAGAGAAACCATCAAGTCCCTCATCAAGTCCCCTTGAAGTCTTAGCCATCCGCCGGTGTTGCTCCTTTTTGTTACCTATGGTTTAGTTTACTATTGGCCGGGCCTGGTTGACGTATGTGCTTGACAGGAAAGAGGACCAAACAGGGCTTGACGACGGCAGGTCCGATTGGGGAAAATGTCAGCACGATGAGGATGATATTCCTACCCTACCTAGTACTATACATCCTTGCTGCAACATGTTTCGCTGTGGGTCGTGTGGGCGAGCAGTTACCGGAAACGCTGGCACCACACATTTGCTGACGGCCCACGGACGAAGCCGCGTGGTGGTGTCAGCAAATGACCACAATCACTTCTCTCACGCCCATCGACGCTCTCAGCGACAATTCTAGTCCTAAAAATAAGCTTTCTTGAGGATTGTAGTTGTCTTCTTCTTTTACTTTCCTTATCATGTGCATCTCAGCCTTGTAGTGATTGAGTGTGCCTTCACACTATGAACGATGCTATGGAGCAAGAGTCGCGAAGCACTTCCAATCAACACAACAGTGACCATACATACCGGCGTCAATCGCACCTTCCACATCATCCTCTCCTCTATCTACATCCTCGCATTCCTCCTCGCGACCTACTTTACCCTCGCGACCTTCCTACACTTTTCCAACCCTACCGCCGCCGCACTCCCGCCCAACTTCCCGACGACAGCGGCACACTGCATGAGCAGGGCATCCATCGTGCGTCGTGAATGGCGGACTCTCTCGACTAAAGAAAAGGACGACTTCATCGCCTCTTTCAACTGCCTAGCCACGCTCCCGGCGCGCATTGCTCCCAATGGCACGCGGTACGATGATTTGGGCTGGGTGCATTCGTACATTGGGAATCGCTGTACGTTTCCCCAGCGTTCCCTGTGCTCCCTTGTTCGCGTTATCCTTATTGCTACTTCTCCTTCCCCCGTGTGCTTCGTTGTGGCTGGCTAGCACGTATGCTGAGATGTATGTGCCCCCCGACGCGGGGCGCGGAATAGCACATGGCGTTGCATCGTTCCTGCCGTGGCATCGCTATTTCATCCACGTCTTCGAGAGCGTCATGCGCGAGGAATGTGGCTTCGCGGGCGCGGTACCGTAGGTTCCCTTCTCCTTTCCTGCCCTGCCCTCATCATGGCTTCTCCTGACGCACTTGCGCAGATATTGGGACTGGACTCTCGACCTGCCCGCCCTGGCACACTCACCCATCTTCTCCGCAACCACCGGGTTCGGCAGCGCCAACGCCGATACAAACACCACCTCTCCATCCCATCCTTCGCCCCTGCCTCCTCTCTTCCCGCTCCAACCATCCGTCGGCGACGGCTCCTGCGTCACCGACGGGCCCTTCGCCGCCCTGCGCCCGCTGTTCTACAACTACACGTACCTCCCGCACTGCCTATCGCGGGGGCTCGGGGACGGCAGCGGCAGGGGCAGGATTCACGGCGGCGGAATGGGCCACGGGTGGAGTATCCGCCCCGCAGCCATCGAGGTGCTGTTGCGCACAAGCGGGTACGCGGAATTTAGAGCCGTGCTCGAGTTTGCGGCCCATGATGGCGTGCATCGCGTCGTGGGCGGGGATTTTAGGAGCTGGACGGCGCCGAATGGTGAGTTAGCTCCCCCCCTTTGACTCCTCCGCCTGTCTCTCCCTCTCTCGCTCAGACATCCTGGCCGTTATCGCGAGGGGCGAGGCATATATGCAAAGCCAGGTTTCTTCGTTTGTTTGGTTATTTGCTGATTGCTCGACTCGTCGGGGCCGGACAGATCCGTTATTCTTCCTGCATCACGCGCAGTTGGACCGGCTTTGGTGGCTATGGCAGATGCGCGATCCGCAGCGGCGACTGACCGAGTATGAGGGCCGGCATATGACGGACTCCCAAGGGGAGGCGGGTCTGGGGGATGGCTTGCTGATGATGGGCTTGGCGGGCGAGGTGTCGGTCCAGGAGGTTATGGATACCCAGGCGGGCTGTTGTGTTATCGATATTCAGAGACTTTGTGACATTAACTGGAGTACGGCTGATATTGAGAAGAATGACGTAAACCGAATGCGTCTCCAACCTGCCTCTCTCCAAAAAGAAATATCCACACTATGGTGTACGATGGCAAGGGTTGCAGCTTCAAAGCCAATAGTAATAGCAATACCTGTTCAGTACCTTGTTAGCATTCATAGGCCTTGTCCGGTAGGGATCGCGATCTTCGGAAAGTGAATGGGCCGTTTGATGGTTCATTCAATGGGGATGAACAAGATGACGGCGGCAATGACCATCGCAATCGCGAAATAACTTGTCACCACGCGTCGATGGCCCTTGTCTTGTGAGAGCCATCGCACGGGTAACTAGCCCCATCCAGCACGGTTGCAGCGTTCATTGTAGTGCGTGTCCAATATACTAAGCGCTTATTCCAACTCCAAGCGCTGAATTCGAATAACCAACACGAGTAATGCCTACCGGTTGGCGCGGCGGCTACAGCAAACAGTTCGAGGCTGTATCACCTCTGCTCCTTTTCCCAGGGACGAGCCAACCGTAGCCAACCACTATAGACTTGGAATGCTGTATTCGATGTATTCGTACAGGTGTCAGCAAAAGTCACCACCTCATCCAATGACCATAAACCTGTAGGGATGAGTCAAGGTGTTGCTGCCTAGAGTGAACTGCATCAATAGCCGTCAGCGGTTACGGCAAGCAATTCAACCTCATAGCACTCATTGATGGCACTTCACCCACTGGATTTATTCCTGCAAGGATTAGTCCTGACGGCGGCGGCACGTGTAACAAAAAAAAAGTAACAGCCTCTCAGCGACGACGGCGAATAGTTCAAGTCATTATCCTCGCTGATAGGAACCCTATTCAATGATGGGCTAGCCGTAGCCAACTACTTTATCCTCGTAATGTTGTACTTGTAGACTCAATGCCCTGGCGACATATATGTACCGAATCCTCCATCAGACCCTGCCTCTTGAACGAATATCCTCAGCTCCTTAAACGTCCGAACAACAATAACAAAGCCCTATTTTCTTTCAGCACACGGCGAAAACGACAAGCCTAGAGCAGCCTGACCAGAATACATACTTCCATAAACCGGTTAAGGTCTCTAGCACAATACGCCGTGATATTCTCCAGGCTCGACTATCCCCTTCCTTACACCGTCCCAACCAGCACATCGACGGTCTCGCCGTACGCCAGCGTCATCACCTTCACGTACGCCATCGGATAAGGTCCATCATCTTCCACCGCAGCCATGCCTAAGCTCTACGTTTCGATGTACAGGCCCCAGGACGGTAATTACGAACACTGGGCTCTCTATCTTGATGAGGGCGATAGTGGTACCATCTTCCAAGTGATCGGCGACCACCCTAGCTTCACGAAAAATGTTGTACACAAAGTACCCCGGAACAGTACTAGCCACCAAAGAGATATCTTCCTGTCAGCCATCGACGCTAGTGAAGTGGTTGCAGTGCGCGGCCAAGGTCGAGCCAGACAATGATACCGTCCATTGGAATTGCCAAGACTACGTTTTGGAAATATTGGACGAGCTTGAGGATAACGGCATCCTGGATGCGGACGATCCGCATTATATGATGGCGAAGGAGGAGGTCAAAAGCTATTTCGGTCCCTGTCTTTAAGGAATCCTCCGGGTGATGGAAGTGTCCATGAGAGAGCGAAGGCAATGTAACGCCCGCTAGGCTCACGCTCCTCAGTCATACGATATGTTTTTCCCAAAGTCGGTCTACCAGCCAGCGGCAGGGGTACTTGCTCGGAAGGATACATGCAGGAATGTATCTCAGCCAGTCATCTTTGTCGGTCGGGGATACCAAATGGGTCACCTTGAAGGATTCAAAGTAGTCAGGGTAGAAGCCGCTCACTTCCCAATCAAGTAGACCAGCGAGCTTATAAGATCCGTCCGGCTGTTCCTGAACCATAATATTGCCTCGGTGCAAGTCACCATGAGTGAAGACGATCTTCACATCTTGGTCAGTTTGTTCGGATGAAGCTAGCCCCCTGAGCAGATCGATATACGCTGGACCGCCATAATGTGGGTCCGAGAACAGGAAGTCCTCAAATTCCCTTGCTGAGAATATTGGCTTCTTGCTCTGTCGAGTGTGTCGCCTGATGTCTTTGCAGCCCTCGCCCGAGACCCCTCCGAGTGCTACACCTGCTGGGAACGCCAGGCTTCTCATCGTTTTCAAGATCCCGTCAAGCTGTTCAGAGAGGCTTCTCTTATTGTCATCGGTCAGGTGCGGATACGCATCCTCTAAGGTCGTTCCGGGAACAAACGAGCTGAATGTGTAGGTACAGCGGTTACCGGTGAGCATGCCAAGAGGCCTTGGAGCGGGTATTGCTGGACAATGGTTCTCCAAGTATTCTGTGCTTGTAGACTCAGTCGTATCCATGTCCTGGTCGAATCGCCGGATTTTGACGACCACATCATTTCCGTACTTGACGACCCGATGCCCGCTTCCAGCCACCTTAGACTGCCAGATGAGCACGCTTTTCTCAATTATGTTCTGAAGCGCCGCAATTGGGTCTGTTGCCGGACCTGGGCTCTCTTTCGCCAACAAATTTTCTAGGCGGAAGTCGACCGAGTACGTGATCCTCAACTCCGTGTCCTCCACCGTTTGAGTGGGTTCAGTCGTGTCAGTAGGCTGGGCCGTGGTGTCTTCGTTCGGTGCCTGTTGAGCTATACCTAGCGGGAACATGTGTATCAGTACGTCACTTGGATTGTACGGTGAGGATTGTATTACCGGCGCCAATGCCCTTCTTTGCCTGTAGTCGGGAGGAATAATGGAGCGGTATCAGAGTCGCGATGTCTTTCTCTGGATCTTCTTCCAGCGCCTTTTCGATCTTGGCAAGGAGCCACTTGTTGAACTTCGCAGCTTTAGAGATTTCATCAGTATTGCCCGCGTTCCCGAGAGCATCATTTAGGAGTGTCCTTTTGGCAGGAACAAGGGTGTCAGGCATCTTTTGGTCATGGCCATGATCGCCATTCGCAGGATTGCTCAAATCTTTGTCCATCGCTGTCTGTACCGAAGAGGTAGGAAGAGGAAGCTACGGAGGCTAGTGATGTGATAGAAAAGGCGGTGAAGAATGATAGTTGATTAAGCGAGGCATCGCACGCGACCAGAGGGATGGATCAGCTTCACGATGCCTTCATCCTCACAGTTAATGGTGATATGGCACGGGCATTCTGACCCGACACTGGTTAAAGGTCATCGAATACTGAAGATACTAATCGTTTCTGCCATCGACTTGAAACTTAATCTGGCTGATCCTGGCTGAGCCGGTATTTATTTCGAAAAACACGGTCAAAGTTCTCTTGTGCGGTCGGCCTCGTCGTGATGACCGGAACAAGACTGAAATATTTGACTGGGGCAATTGGCTAACGGACAGTTGGTGGATGGTCTCTTGCACATTGCACGCGTCGAAGGCATAGTGCTTATCAATGATCGTTTCAAAACCTTTTCTACATGAAGGGAAAATTGGGTTCCAGATTCCAGGCGAAATAGATGCGCAGTGCTTTCATCTGCCAGGATCGGTGTATCATCGCCCGCATTGTTTCGACTCAATATTATCTCATTCTTGACGACAGCACGCAATCCGAGCACACGCAAAACGATTCCTGAAGAAGGCACAGATGGCATGGACAGCCGGCCTCGACGTTCTATGGCGAGTATACATAGCGAGCACACAATCGGCTGCAACTGAAAAAGGTGCAAGCTGATAGGCTGAAGATGTCGACACGTCGAATTCGCCATTTCTGCGCCGATGGCGTTACACAACTCTGGCAACATTGTACGAGAAATTCCGGGCCGTATAGCCGGACTCCAAACTCTATGAAGTAGTGGGCAGAATACAAATGCACAACATATCCGCCTTTGAAAGGAGATTTTCCAACCGGGTAGCTCAGGTATCAGGAATCCTTCGTTCACCATGGCCCCATCTGTCGCCCAGCTGCCGGTGTCGACTGCGACACCAAACATCACCTCTTTGAGAGATGGTCTTTCGAAGGTCGAAATAACGGCGGTTGAAGCCCCGCCGTCGCCCAAGATCAAAAGGCAGATCGATGAGGAAGGCGGGGAAGACTACAGCATCGGTAAGTCACTGATTGTCCAATTCACTGTTAGCAATGTTCTAAAAGTGCACCGCACCAGTACCCTCAATATCTCCCAACCTGGGATCCATCGGAGAAATACCCTCCTCTAGAGCCCTTCGAGCACATCGAGCGCGGTATCGGCGCCGATCCAACCTTCAAAGATCTCCTGCCCGATGGCAGCAAGATCCAAAAGTTAACGCCGACTACTGGCTCCGAAGTCCACGGCGTGCAGCTGAGCAAGCTCACCGCCCCGGGCCGGGACCAACTCGCGCTGCTCGTCGCGCAACGCAAGGTCGTCGCCTTCCGAGACCAAGACTTCGCCGACCTGCCCGTCGTGGACGCTTTGGAATTCGGCAGCTACTTCGGACGACACCACATCCACCCGACGAGCGGGGCGCCCGAGGGGATCCCCGAGTTCCATCTCGTGCACCGTTACGGCGGCGGCGGCGAGTTCGACCGCTTCCTGCAGAACAAGAATAGCAGCGCTAGCTGGCACTCGGATGTGACGTACGAGTTGCAGCCGCCGGGAACGACATTCCTTATTATCTATGACACGCCTGAGGCGGGCGGCGATACGCTGTTTGCGAACCAGGTTGAGGCTTATAATCGCCTCTCGCCGGCGTTGAAGGAGCGCCTGCATGGGCTGAAGGCGGTGCATTCGGGGTTCGAGCAGGCGCAGTTCAGTCGTGACCGTGGGGGCATTGTGAGGAGGGAACCGGTCCAGCATGAGCATCCCATTGTGCGCACGCATCCCGCAACTAGGGAGAAGGCGTTGTTCATCAACGGCGGATGTGAGTATTGACCATACCGATATGGATACATCAGCTGTTAATTTGTGCCTTTATAGTCACTCGCAGCATCGTGGGCCTGAAGAAAGAGGAGAGCGATGCTCTCCTGTCTTTCCTGCTCACTCACATCTCACGAGGTATTGATTGGCAAGCCAGAGTCCGCTGGGCCCCCAAGACCGTCGTAGTGTGGGATGTGAGTCGAAGTGACACCTTCCTCGAACAAACAATAGTGTTAATAAGCCGCTTCTAGAATCGTGTTACGGTCCATTCGGCCACGTTGGACTGGAATACTGGCGAACGTCGCCATCTGGCGAGGATAACACCACAAGTGGAACGTCCCTATGAGACTCCATACGTCCTTGAAGCCGCAAAGGACACAACTTCGAAGGATTAGTTGGAGCTCAATAGCGGTACAGAACCCACTAGCGACGATAGAAATATCATATGCCATGCTTCTCAACTAGTCCATTTGCAATATTGCTTTCAATGATACAGCCTATCAGATCCTGAGTGAGTTTAACCTGTAGTTGTAAACGCCCTTCCAGCTCCTTCTGGGGTAATCGGTGATGGCACGACCCCTGTTTTTGGTTATCGAGACCCCTCTCATCTATTCACATCGTATAATACTATCCGCATATCTCGTCTATCTAAATCACTTCGTACCTATCTACCCGGCTGATCTCCATGACGGACGGAGCGATCAATCATTAACCTGATTCAGGGCAACATGTGTTAAATCTATTTGCATCAGATCTATCTGTATATCTATATCGTATCATTCATATCTATCCATATCATCTTCATAAATAATGAACTGTTCAATTAGTCCATCGCTCAATCCAGGACAGCATCTTATACCTATCTACATATCGATATGTTATCCTATCTATCCACATTATATCTCATACAAAACTATTTTGAATAGTATGAACAATGTAAGCCACCATCCAGCGTGTACGACACTATAATTTCTTAATCCAAAGTTTTATATCGTTCTAGATATTCGAAATATTAGAGTAAGCCTTTTTCAAGAAAAAAGAAATCAGATTAGTGATTAGTCCGCATGGTCCACCAAATCGCCCTTTCTTTTGTATGAGAGGGGCGTGCAGTTACCAAAAACGGGCGACTTACCATTACTGATTGCCTTCTTCTGATTCTTCCTGGACCCTACCAGATGCAGCTCATATCCTGCCTCGTATAGAAACTTCCTCTCTCCCTGCAATCTCAGACTCAGTTCCTGCCCTCACGCTTTCTCACCAATGGTAAGAAAGTTCTTCCTACGCTACGCTATCAGATAGACCAAGATGGGGATGTTTTTAATGGTTATTCACTCCGGACTTGAGATACTGGTGTGGGATTGATTCTATAGGGATTGGTCATAGGCGACCAACCTGTCTCCAAATGGACTGAACCACCACTCCAAGCTCCCCTGAAGACCTATGTGCACCATCCCTTTCTCTTCATCAAACTCTTGTTCGGCGTGGTTGACAACCTTCATTTTTCTTATAGGGTACGAGTTGCCGTAATCCTCAGATGGCGACTCCCAATACCGGAGCACGTAAGTTTCTTCTCCTGAGACATCGAAGTCCTCAATATTCCCATCCCAGCGCCATTGCCCCAGCACCTCGGCGTGGCCATGACGGTAATGGAGCATGATACCCAAGACGCGCCGACCGAGGTCCTGGCAGACTTGTATGCTTGCTATTCCGTCCAGAGAAGCGCTTGTAAAGTGCCACGCCCTCCCGGCCACCATGTGGCGTGGGACCCAGCGTGGGAGATCCCTTCGACGAGGGCCTCTAAATCCATTTGCTTGCCGCGCTGCGTCATGTGTCAGAGGTACAACTCCAAAGCCAAGGATCCCTCGCCCCGTCTTTGTGACCTGGATACGGGCGGCGTTGTAGCAGAAGCCTTGCGCAGGCCCTTCGTTTTCTGCCATCAGCTGCAGAGTCTCGTAGAAACTGAGCAGTTCGGGAACCACATAGGGCCCAAAGAAACACCATCTTCCCTTGTTGGTACAGATCTACAAAGAATGTGAGTAGGCCACATGAAAATTGGAAAAGGCCTCGTCCACTCTCACCTGCAATATTGGGTATGGCTGATGAATCCTGTCCATCCTGTTCAGCCAGAGGCAAACTGACACGATGACCTCTCCCGGGGCGACAGTAAAGTATCGCCATACAAGCGGTCCCTTGTGGGGCGATGCTTGAATCTCTGATTCAGTATTGTGGTAAAGTTGCCTTGTTGATCCAGGGTCACCATCGTAAGGCAACAAATTTTTCACGCCGAAGTATGGATGGCAGGCAGCGATAAAGCCACAGGTTCCCTGAGTCACCGGCACGTAACATATGCGTTGGTATGCGCTGCTATTCAGTTCGGATGGATAACAATTGATTGATCTGAGCTTTGGTGGCCTCCGAACGTTCCACTGGAGGCGAATCGGATGACCGAATGGGATTTCAGATGCTCCAGCGAGTGTGGCGTCATGTTGAATCAAGCCCTGTTCAATAAGTAAGAATGCTTCTCACGGATGAATTTGCCTGGGAAGTCTAGTACTGACACGTGAGCGCACTATGATAGAATCATTTCCATTTGTTTCCAGAATTGTGAACCAATGTTTCAGGCCTTCTGGCGCCAAAACATTATCAGTTTCCACACTAAAGCCGCGGATCCCAGTCTCGTCTCGAAGAACTACAAGTTTCGACAGAATCTCGTCTAGATGAAGTATCTCATCGTGATCCTCCAGGGGTTGATTGCTAATCTCCGTGATATAATCTGCACCCATCATTTGAAGCTTCTTCATGTAGATATCTCCGCGCAGTCGGATAGTTGTGCTTGTGGGACCCGTATCCGCCTTTTTCCGCTCGCGTTGAAATCGAAGACGGGAAATCAACTTCCAGGACTCGCTCCCGCAGATGATGGCAGATAGCGCCGGACATGGCGCGATGAATGAGAGGGTGAGGATTTGCAGTTCCTGTGGCAAAAGCGCGAGATCGATGCCACTCAGTTGATGGACTACCCGTTGGACCTCTGTCAGATTGTGAATCATGAACCTGCGTCTTCTTTCTGCTGCATCGCTGGCAAGCATCGTGTCGGTGGGCAATGTGGAGCGACCCAATTCCCAGATATCGAGCATAGTCTGCTCTGTCGAGGTTGTGACCAACTCATGTGCGCCTTCTGAGGTACAACCTTCTGTGCTCTCTTGCCCTTTCTGCAAAGACAGACGATTTCTCAGCAAGCCATAGCAGTCGAAGTGAAAACAATATCCGCGCGATGAAGCCTCGCGACCACAACGTTCCCCATTCGGTCTGCAAACGCAGAATTTAGCACTTTTGAGCGGGTTGTTGTACTCCGACTGCCAATGAATTCTGGTCTCCTCCTCCCATATTGCCCTTCGCATCAAGAAGGGTTCCGAATACGCTTCATAGCACTTGCGACCAATGACTAAAAGGACGGCTTCTGATTAGACTTCTGGCACATGCCATCACCAGACGATGATGGGGAACCACTCAGGTCACCAGTCTAACCTCACTTACCTGAAGCTGTAGCATCGCCATAGGCAATAGCAATACCACAAATGCAGCATCTGATACTCAATAACGGTATTGCCGACGCTGTGGCCATTAGACTGTGGTGCTCAGTTAGTTGATGGTTCTATGGCATCGCGAGTTTGACAAGCGTTAGGGGACAGAAGAGGTTCACCGCCATGTTTGAAACAAACGGTTACCCGCATATTAAGGGCAGCCAATCAAAACCTCCCACAAAGGGTCACAAAGCCGGGGAAATCAATGGAAAATGCCAAAGACATTTCGAAACGCATCCAGAAAGCCAAGAAAGCAAAAGCAAAAAGCTAAAAAGAAAAAGAATAATAAAGACAAAAACATACAACAACCCGGATTCCCAAGTCGTCCCCGACCTTAGTACTAACGGGTCGGTCGGTGGCTTAGATTCAGCAGAGCGAACGGGATGCGTCGTTCTCCACCGCCTGTGGTCGTATGTACTTGTTTGGAGCATTATTGCAATATATATGCTGCCTCTATTCATAAACAGATGACATGCATGCTATGTACATTGCTTGAAGAGAGGGAGTGCTGCACGCTCTAGTTTCGTTTTCTGGCAGGCTCAGGCCCTCGTATGAGATGAGGGATCCGTGTATATGCCAATCACCTCTGCCCCGTGAAACGACTCTTCTGCCTAATGCGCTTGCCGTATTTATAGAATATATACCTGACCATCCCAGCATATAATCAGCCCTTTTATCGCTCCTCGCCCAAAACAAAAGCCGAGACTCAACTATGGGGCCGGAATAGACTTACGGAAACGGCGCCATGGCAAGCGTGATCATGGCCAACAGGAAGGAGGCCCACTGAAAGCCTAAATCGTCGAACACTGTACACGCCCAACGCAGACGGGCCGGCTTTTAGCGATCCCAGAGACTTGAAGATAGATGGAGGGATTTTGTAGGAAGAAGAGGGAAGGTAAAGGATATGCACATACTGGCGTGGCCGAAGAGAGGAAACGCGCCGGCAAACAGGTTCCGGCTGAAACTGTTGGCCGCCAAGGCGCTGGCGCCGTACAGGGGATATGAATCGACGAGGAACGTCCACACGCCGGAGAAGACCATGATGACGCTGTGGGCTGCTATTTAGCCAGGATTGATTCTAAGACGGACAGGAACCAGACTGCTTTGGGAATTGAAGCGAGGGGGTAAAGGCGGGTAAGACGGGGTTGCACATACCCCGCTCCAAAGAACGCACTACCGATGATCGGCACAATCCAGTGCACAGAGCGATATGTCGTCCATCCGAACCAGAGCAGGCCAATCGTGCACAGCGGCGCCCCGGCGATGGCAGGCGGCAGGCGATATTCGGGCTCAGACTCCCCCGGTAGCCCCGCGGCGGCGTGTCGGGCGAGCAGGCGCTGGTAGTAGCGGCGCCATCTGTGTAGTGAGGTAGATATTATCAGCGGCTGTCACATGGAGGTAGGGAGATGATCTGCTTGGGGGTTGCTCTGTCTTACAGTGGATCGCAGGCGATGGCTACCAGCATGCCGATAGCAAGGCCGAGGAAACTGAGTCCGCTCTGCCAGAGGGAGAAATCGTGGTTGGTAGAGAAGACGAGCGGCAGCGCACCGAAGAAGAGATAGATAATGCCGAGAAGGAGGGCGGTGAAGATGCATAGGTTGAGACACATTGGTTCGAGCGCCAGCAGGAGGAAAGGGCGGTAGATGGAGGTGAGAACAGTCTATAGCGAGGTTAGAATACGCTGGGAAATCTGCCGAATTGGTAAGGTGGTAGTGTCAAGGTGAGAACGGACCCGCGGGATCGAGCGATCCATCTTCTCAATTGGTGCATGCCATCTGTCATCGCCTGTCTCTTTCCGCAGTTTTATGGCGTGGTTTCGTTGGAGTACGGGCTGATACGTCTCCGGGACGAGGAAAACGATCATTGCGAGGTGCACGCCCGTCCAGATGAGGAGGACATAGAATGTCCAGCGCCTATTAACGTTAATGGCCGGGCAGGGGATCTGGGCTCTTAAGCCATACCAGTCTGCATAGTAATTGATGAAACCTCCTAAGATTGGCCCTAGCTCTGGACCAAGACTTGGATTGATCGTCAGTGGGATGAACAGGAGGTTATGGTTGGGTATACATACAAGGGGCCAGTTGTATAAAATGTCATTGGAGCCTGTAAGTCGCCCTTGGAGAAGAGATCTCCGACCGTCGATCCGGCCGTGCCTAGAAAAAGCGCACCCGAGAAGCCGTTGAGGAAACGCGCCACAATCACCGTCTGAATGTTCTGTGCAACAGCACAAGGAATGATCCAGATCAGAGAGAAAAGATATGAGCCAATATAGATCGGCTTCCGGCCATAGAACTAGCCGTCAAGTAATTTTGGTTAGAAAAAGGATCCCATCATGATCGATTGATGATATAGAGCCTCTCACCTCGCTCAAGGGCGCCAAGATCATCGGACTGAGCATGACGCCAAAGTTAAACAGACTCAGACCCAACGTCGCGACAATCTCGCTGCAGCCGAAGTCTCGCTCTAGTTGATCATATGTCGTGGAGTAGATCGAGCTAGAACATGCCACACACAAGCTACTGCTCGAGATGATAAGCACCAAGATCCACTTTCGCACCTTTGACATGCTCCGAGGGCTTCGCTTATCATTGTCACCCTCAAAGATCACCTCGAAACTCTCAGTTTCGTCGCTTTTCTCGGCGCTCATTTGGCCGGAACGGAGTGCTCCGTTCTGTGGCACTGTGCCGGCCTTGGGCAGGGCAGTGTCCTGACGGACAGGTTCGTGAGACATTGATACGTCCACTGACGAGACATGGGATGAGCTTTACTCGAACAGGAGGTGTTGCGGTCGGATTCGAAGCTGTCTGAGTGTACTTTCATAGTATTCGGCGAAGCGGCCAGGGAGGCGAGACAACAGGGCTAGGATCAGGGTACTGTAGTCCGCATGCCGTCGACGATGCCAAGGCCCACTATAACCTGCGGCCGATGTGACGGCGATTCCGCTAGCGCGTCATCTCGTCGGCCTTCGGGAAAATGTGGCGCGAGGCCGAAAGCCTGGTGATAAATAAAGGGGAGACAATATTGCCTCGTACCATGGCTCGTGATGTGGATACCATAAGGCAGTTTTATATGAATAGGATAAATATTATACGCCCAGTATATACGGGCAACGGAAACATGCCCCGCGTCTCATCAGTTTGCGATATTGTAGATCAATTTCACCCCACTGACATCTCCCTTCCGCAACTTCTCCAAGCCATCCAACACCCCTTCCAGTCCACCCTTCTGTAACGCATGGGGATGCGGAATCACGCGTCCATCAGCCACCAACTGATGCGCAAGTTCCCAGAACATCGCACCAAAGCGCAGGTCTTCGGGATTACCGGGGACGAGTACGCCATTCGGGCCCATTACTCTGATATCCTCCCCGATCATAGTGCATGCCAGCGTGGATTTGTTGATGAGGTCTTGACGAACGGGCTCTGCAGCCAATAATTGGGAATAGGTCCCCCCGCGAGTGGAGAGACTGTCGGCACAAAATTTCACTGACGCTCCTTCGGATATTGTGTCGAAGGCGAACTCAAGTGAGTTTTTTGTCATATCACGGATATGCGATGGAGCTGCTGGGTCGTTCTAGAGGACGGAAAAGGTTCAGTTAATCCGAAGGAAAGAGCAATCTTGTGACTGGCTCTCTTACATAGTCCAGCACGATATCCGCTCCTCTGGATTTGACAAGGTCAAAATTCTTCGGCGAGCAGGTTGTGATGACCGTAAGTCCAGAGCTGGGTTCCGCGTCAGCTTTCAATCCTGGCTTCGTGGCAGCCATACTAACAGTTTCGCACATTGTATTGCCAGTGTCCCCGTAGCTGTACTTCCACCATAGATCAGTAGATAGGTGGTGCCAGTGACCGGGCTCGTGGGAAGAGGGAGGCCCAATGACTGGTAAAGCCCTTGTCCGACCGTGGAGATACCGACGCCTAGAGTGGCCGCTTCTTCAAAGCTCTATTGTCGGGAATCTTCATTTGGATATCTCCTTTAGCGAGAATATATTCCGCGAAGGCACCGGTGCGGGGGTTCATTGCGTTTGCTATAGCCGGCTTCAGCATGTACAGCATATACAGGCTTGGTATTGTGCTGTGGTTGTTTGCAAATACTGACCTCCATGCGTAAAGCCACAGACTCTGTCGCCTGCTTTGAACGCCTTTTTCACCTCACTTCCCACCTGTACGACCCAACCTGAGTAGTCGCATCCGACGATTGCACCCTTGTCCAAGTCAACAAACTATCCGTCTAGAGAACGGGAGAACAGCTTACCACAGAAGGCCACACATCGATATGCTTCCAGTCCGTCGGGTTAATGGCAACAGAGTGCGTCTTGATCAAGAGATAGGTCGGAGGACACTCCGGAATAGGCACATCTGAGAGCACCGTCGCCTCGCCTGGGGCCGTGATTACCAGTGCCTTTTGGGTTGGCATGTTGCCTCTTCAAAATTCAGGAAGAGATAAGGGGAAAGGTCTATCAACAAAGAAAAAACAATGAAACTAGGTGAATGATGGACAATATTAAAACAGAAGGAGCAGCAGAACAGCCTTTTATAAGCCATCTACATGGCTCATGTAGCTGCTGCGTTCCGCAGGCGTGTAATGCGGTTCAGATCTCTTCGGCATTTACAAAGAACGAGAATTAGTGTTTATCCGGCGCATAGATGAAATCGGCCCTCGTTATTCTCAATTACAGGGAAAGGGGCAGGGAAAAGCGGTAAAAGTGAACGAATGGGCGCCAGACCGCCAGGGGCGCATTGGACCGCCGAAACGGGAAGACGGCCGGTAAACGCGCAAGCGGCCGTAGGCGGATATTATGCGCCAATTTCCCGCCTTCCGCTCCCAACCCTTCAACGTCCGTCTTTCCGCTTCAACGCGTCCGCATGGATGATCCAAGGGGCGGAACAACATCCAGGCGGGCCCTCCGCGCCTGTGTGTACTGTAAGCAGCGCAAGAAGAAATGCGACAAAGTCCTGCCTCAATGCTCGTTCTGTATCAGGTCAGTACCTGGACCTCACCGCTACCTCAATCGACACTGAGCCCCTTTTAGGAGTCATCACCGATGCCAATATCCAACTCTACCAGGATTGCCCGAGGAGAGTCATGGCCAAAGTGCTGCACTTCCTGCACTTCCCTCGTCGTACTTCCTGGATCATCGCCTCTTCCGCATCTCACAGGGAGAATTAACGGATAGCGCTTTTGATCTGCCGGACGGTCTACATGATCTTGTGGGAGACCTCCACAAGGTCCGTGACATGTCGAAGACCTACTTCAGGAAGATCCATCCATGGATGCCTATTCTCTCCAAGAAGACTTTCTACCAACGGCTTGTCAGTCCCTTAGTACCTCCTCGGAGCGAGACTCTCCTTCTTTTCGCATGCATGCAGATAGTCTGCAGTACGCTTGAGAGCGACAGTGCCCGCACACCGGTGTACTCTCTTGCCAGATCGGCGCTGCTCAAAGCTGAACTTGCGGGCGTCATGTCCTTCCGGCTGCTGCAAGCCTGGGTCCTTGTTTCAATTTATGAGCTAGGTCATGCTATTTATCCTTCTGCATATCTCTCGGTCGGGACTTGCGCTCGGATCGCCAACGCGCTCGGTATAAACGCACGCAATGGGCTGGAGAGTGGTCAGCTTCATAGCTGGATTGATGAAGAAGAAAGAAGAAGAACATGGTGGGCTATTATGATATTGGATCGGTAGGATCCCAAGTCGATGCTGCTGGAAAACTATTGACTGTGGTGTATCTTGTAGGTACACCAGTATAGGGGGCCAGAACTATTTGCTGGCTTTAGCTGAGCCTGGCCCTGATGACGTGCTGCCAATTGATGATGATACATGGGACGAAGCGGTACTTTTCCTTCAGACATCCGGCGTATAGTAAGTGGCTGACTCCATGCGCACCAGCCATCAGATCCTCCTGCTCGCAATAGGCTTTCCTCTCCTCCATGTCCTGCAATGGGGAGATTTGGTCTCATGGCTCATGCAGCGACTTTACTCAGTCAAGTCCTTAGCCACACGAGAGACACTTCCACAGACCCGGTCTTCCACGCCGGAAGAAAATGTCTATTGGACCAGACGCTGGCGGCTCTCACAGCCGTCTCAAAAGAGGAAGGGCGATCTCGGGGAACAGAAGTCTGTAATCCTACCACACTTTGTTACAGGTCTGTCACCTCCTCCCCGTCTTGAATGATCCTTATAGTCTTTACTCAGCAATTGCAGTACACGGTTGGCGCTTGCTTGTCCGGAGGGTCCCACCAAAGTCGCAGTAGCCGGCGCCGAGTGGGAAGTTTTGCGAAGCATAACATGCGACCTCATCAGTCTCTCACACGAGGCCGTAGCTGGAAACAGCGTTAGACATGATGAAGTCTCGCCATTCGTTTTGGACTCCATGTATCAAAGTGCTGTGTTTCTTTCGCAAATGGGTTCCGAAGCAAGAGATATACTGTTTCCGGAAGGAATGGAAAGCTTGACAAAAGCTTTGTCTATTATAGATATTTCTTGGAAAGCTGCAGGTATGCCTCCCTAAATGTCGTCATCTGCCAGAACAGAATTGTGAACCGTACTGATCCTTATTGTATCAGGCCAGTACTTACTGTTGCTGGAGGCACAGAGCATTCAGGCATAGTGGGAACCCTAGAGGGGCGTGAATCTGACAATACTAGACCCCCACACTATGTCCCTTATTATGAAGCGGTTGTGGCTGCTTGAAAGGGTGGATAACAGCCATGGCTAAATTTAAATTGTATCCGGCTGTCTACCTCAAAACAAAGTAATTAACCTATGCCTCAAAATAGTCTTCAAATCAATGTTTTCCCTTCCTTTTTTGTTTGGACAATTAATCTAGTAGAAATTCAAGAACCCATAACTGCGACGACCATGTCTCGCTGTGCTTCGTATCTTGATATGGTGGGGCAGCTGACAGTTCTAAGTTCTTGGCGGTATCTGGCGAGGCGGTCGGCAATAATTCGCTTCGATGTTGCGTCATGCTTGCGGCAGAAAAAACCGGGATTCCCAGCTTTCTCGACAATCAAGATCTTCAAGATCCCAGCTCATCTTGCATGTGTCAGGTTGACCCTTGAACAGCCCAACATTGCCAACAATGGCGCTCAAAGGGCAGGATGTTTTGGCTGCAGCTCAGAAGGAGATCATGCATGCCAGCAATGCGATTAGTGAGTCCAGCTTCCAGCTTCCATTGGGCAGAAAACCCGGCCATACAGCCCACAGTGCTAACTGCAACGAAGACATGCAGCAAGAGGGCGAGCATAGTGGTGGGGACTCGGGATACATGAAGTTGATATCGACTGTGGTCCCCCTTCTTATCATATCGATTCCTATGGTCTTCGCATTCCTTTACCTGCGTCAAAGACAGCACCGTGTCTATGCCCCACGCACATTTCTCGAAGTGTTTAAAGAAGAGTACGCGACCCAATGGCACCTCTTGAGTACCTTTCTGACCATGTCATAGCGAGATGACGCCGAAGCCAGCTTTTGGCATGTTCAATTGGATCTCCGAATTTCGCAAACTCCCGGATGAATTCGTACTGAATCACCAGTCGCTCGACAACTACTTATTCATTCGCTATTTTCGCATGGTGAGCTGGATTTGCCTGGTAGGCACAATCCTTGCAGGAGTGTCCATCCTATGGGTCAATTACAACGGCGGAGGTGACCAGTCTGAGCTTAACAAATTCACATTCAGTAATGTCGAAGATATCAACAAGTACTACTGGCATGCCATCTGTGCATGGATCTTCCTTGGTGAGTCCTGCGTATGAGTTTTAACGTCTCTGTGCCTGACCTATAACCAGGCTATGTGATGTACGTCATTACTAAAGAGACAATCTACTACATCAACCTTCGCCAGGCATATCTGACCACCCCACGAAATGCTGCTCGAATCTCAACTCGCATAGTACTCTTCACAGGCGTTCCTGAAGAGTATCGCGACGAGAGCTGGATCAAAGCTGACTATCAAGGTGTGAAGCGAGTATGGGTTTCCACTGACTGTACGGAACTCGAGAAGCTTGTGAACCAGGTGTGGGATACCGCCATCGAGCTCGAGAATGCCGAGATTGAGCTGTCCACTATTGCAACAAAGAAGCAGTTGAAGGGAGAGAAGCACTTTGCGGCAGACCCCGAGCAGGCCAGGACTTCTACTGAGCAGTGGATCGCGCCGAAAGATAGGCCTTATAAGCGTACAATCCCCTTGATCGGCAAGAAGACGGATAAAATACAGTATTGCCGCGATAAAATTCCCGCCTTGGTCCGCCAGGTCAAGGACTTGCAGAAGCGACACATGTCTTTCGATGCGAAACTGCTTCCTGCGGTTTTCGTCCAATTCGAGACCCAGCGGGCAGCCCAAGCGGCTTACTCTGAGCCGTTCTGGCAGCAACCGGGCAGGATGGAACCCGCTTGCATCAGTATCGCCACGCCAAAGGAGATCATCTGGGGCAATCTAGCAATGACAAAACCTGAGCGTTGGGTCCGCAGCATTACCGCAAACATCGTCATTTGGTTCCTGGTCATCTTCTGGTCGATACCGGTCGGTCTGGTCGGCTCACTTGCGGACCTTGACACTGTCGCGAAGGTGTTCCCTTCTGTCAAGCAGTTGCCTCCTTCAGTCACCGGTTTAGTGAGCGGACTTCTTCCAGCCATCTTGATCTCCGCACTTCTGGCACTGGTACCAATCATCTGTAGAAGTAAGTCGGAATGCCGCGTCGCTGAGAGAGCCTATAATTAACGCATATGCAGTTGCTGCGACAAAAGCGGGCTCCGTGACATTGTCGCAAGTCGAGCTGACAACTCAAGGATGGTACTTTGCTTTCCAGGTTGCTCAGGTCTTTCTGATTACGACCTTCAGTTCTGGCGCGGCCTCCGTTGCTCGTAAGTGGAATGCTTCGATTACGTCGCAGAACTAACTATCGTCCAGAGCAAATCGTTCAGGATCCTACTCAGGCTCCTACACTTCTTGCGGACAACCTGCCCAGTGCCTCGACATTCTACCTTTCATTCTTCGTGCTCCAAGGTGTTGCAGTTACGGCCACCACTATCTTCCAAGTAGTCCCTTTCCTCATGTTCAATATCGCCTCGCCGTACCTGGACACGACACCTCGTAAGAAGTTCGAACGCTGGATCACGCTTTCCGCTCTCAGCTGGGGCGATACATATCCTAAGTTCACGCTATTCGCTGTCATTGGTAAGTACACCAGGCAGCCTCGATGCAACGTCACTAACATCGCGAAGCAATCTCCTACTCGTGTATCGCGCCCCTCGTCCTTCTATTCGCCACGATTGGCATCTATTTCCTCTACTTGGCCTTCCGATACAACGTATTCTACGTCTTGACCATGGCAGTAGACACAAAGGGCGATGCATACGGCCGCGCGATGCAGCATCTGAGCGTGGGCGTCTATCTCGCGGAACTTTGCTTGATCGGTCTCATGGCCGGTCGTGGCGCGCAAGGGCCGGCCCAGCTGATGGTCCTTCTCCTCGTCCTCACGGCCATCTACCAGACCTACCTGAACGCAGTACTGGCACCGCTGACAAACACCCTCTCGGATGAGCTCATGGCGGAAAACGAGGAAGAGGCTCTTGCATCAGCCAGCGAGCAAGGCGATGCTAACACAGACAACTTGCCCAACACCGTCCGACCCGTCCGGGTCAACACCTCCAACCAAGACTCTGTCACAACGAAAGCCGTCAATCACTGGAAGCGGGGCGGATTATTCGCTCCGTTCCTCTTCAACGGCTCCAAGAGCAAGTATCCCCAGCTGCGCCGCCAGCTCTGGGACCATTTCCCCGGGCAGCCGGCTCCCAAGGTGTCCGAGGAGACGATCAAGTACGCGTATTTCCATCCGGCCATTTCCGTGAAGTCTCCGAAGCTGTGGATCGCGAAGGATGACCTGGGAGTTTCGCAGCAGGAGGTCGTGGAGTCGAGCAATGTCATTGATATTACGGACGAAGGCACGAAGTTTGATGAGAAGGCTAAAGTGGTTTGGACGCAGAAGAGTGCGAAGGAGGCTCCGATATGGACGGAGAGGCTGGAATACTGAAAAGGTGATATACAAAAGGAAAAGGCTATGGGTAACGAATCATGGTATGTGGAGTACCTACAAATTTCTCATGTGAAACCCAATACGGCTTCGCACTTTAGGCCTACATTATGCTTCCCCGTACAAAATTATGGCCACACATCACATTGGCCGGATTCAACTATTCTATCATTGAAGGTGCCCATGATTGCACTGCCTTAAATTAATGAAGACATTGTTGTACTATTTGTCCACTCCGCATTCTTGGAACAAGAGGTCTAAGGTCTTGGAAGAAGGGTTAGCGTACCTAGCTAGAAGTAATCGGACCAATGGCCGCCCGCTGAAATGGCGTGATTGAGATTCTCAATCCGGTCCGGAAAATCAATTCTCCTTGTTAACCACGCTTGTACAACAAAATTTTGAAAGGCGCAGATGTTCAATTAGCTAATGATATAGGACCAAACAGTTGCTAAGTACCAGTCCTCGGGTGGAGCTTTCCTGTCGTGCATACACTTGTCGAACATGTTCGGCGTCCGTGTAACGTCCGCGGCATGTGCTGCAGCGCGGCCACTGCCCAGGTCGAAGGTTGTTCCCGTGGGCAGGAGCTTCGCAACAGCAGTATCCTCACCATCATCCACATCAAGAAGCCACAAGGTAGTCGTGATCGGCGGCGGGACCGCCGGTCTGACCATCAGCCACCAGCTTCTCCGATCGGGGAAGTTCTCAAAAGATGACATCGCGATCATCGACCCTGCCGAGTGGCACCACTACCAGCCCGGATGGACGCTCGTCGGCGGCGGGCTCAAGACGAAACAAGAGCTGCGGCGGCCTCTGGCGAGCCTGATCGACCCGAAGCTGCAGTTCATCAACGCCCCCGTCGCCGCCTTCTCGCCCGAAGACAACCTCGTCACGCTCGGCAACGGCGACAAAGTCAACTACGAGCAGCTCGTCGTGGCGCCGGGCATCGCCGTCGACTTCGGCAGCATCAAAGGTCTGCCGGAGGCGCTGGCGGAGCAGGACTCGCTTGTCTCGTCCATCTATGGGTATGACAGCTGCGACAAAGTCTACCGCACGCTCGAGAAATTCGAGAAGGGCAGAGCGATCTTCACGCAGCCCGCGGGCGTCATGAAGTGCGCCGGCGCGCCGCAGAAGATCATGTGGCTGGCGCTGGACCTATGGCGGCGCGCGGGGCTCTATGAGCCCAAGAACCCGTCCGGCTCGGCGATTCAGATCAGCTACGCCACGGGCCTGGCGTCTATGTTCGCGGTGCCCAAGTATAGTGCTGCGCTGGAGACGATGCGTAAAGAGCGCGGCGTCGAGGGCCTGTTCCTGCACGACCTCGTCGCCATCGACGGCAACACGGCGACGTTCGCGCGGCCGGGCGCGGGCGGCAGCGAGCCCGCCGTCACGAAGCATTTCGACCTGCTGCACGTCGTGCCCAAGATGGGCCCGCACGCGTTCATCAAGAGCAGTCCGCTGGCGAACGAGGCCGGCTTCGTCGCCGTCGACGACGCCACCACGCAGCACGTGAAATACGCCAACGTGTGGTCCGCCGGCGACGCGTCCAGCCTGCCTACGTCCAAGACTGCCGCGGCGATCACGTCTGAGGCGCCGGTGCTGGTGCATAATTTGCTGGCGGCGATGGTGGGTAAGAAGCCCGCGGCGAGGTATGATGGCTATACGTCGTGTCCGCTCTTGACGGAGTATGGGAAGGTGCTGCTGGCGGAGTTTAAGTATGGCGGCGAGCCGAACGAGACGTTTGGCGAGCTGTTGGGCGTTGATCAGGCGGTTCCTAGACGGGCGTTCTATCATCTGAAGAAAGACTTCTTTCCGTGGGTGTACTACAATTCGATGGTGAAGGGCACGTGGGGTGGACCGAAGGGTTGGATTAATTAGGTTGGGAAAATGGCGGGTTCGTGCTTGGTGGATTTTACGTTTGTGATAGAGCATAGATTAGTTCTGGTACGGTATAAAGAAAATCTCGTTATTCGACAATCTCCCTGAGATTCATAACCGATGTCTGTCGGATGGGATAATAATAATACAATACACCGTGACTTCCACCTTGCTACCTTGGATATAGACCACCAATCTAGCTGCTGGACCCTCTTCCACCACCTCCCATTCCCAGCTGGCGGTGAGCACTCCAGCAGTCGTGGACGAAAAGTAAATGAAATATGTAGCCTCCACCAACGGCTACTCATGATCATCAACAAACTCACTAGAACCCATTAATTTCCACAAAGGACTTATATCAACTCACGGACTCAATAGAGCACGAAAATAAACAAAGCAAATACCTTTTCGCAAACGCCTCATCCCCATCCCGATCAAGCAACCCCCGCGGCGTGGCGCCGTCGTCGTCTTCTTCGAGCTCCGCCGCGCTGCTCGCTGCCTCCTTCTTCGGTATGAGCTCACGCCATGGCCGGGGGCCGTCGTACAAGTAGTAAATGGCTGTGAGTGCGCCTGCTATGGGCCATGATATCGCGATCAGCTCTTCGGGAGATAGGTCGTCGTCTTCTTTTTTCGTGGAGTAGCTGCGTCGCGAGGGGCGCTGGAAGGGATGGATGCGGACGCGGAAGGGTGGGGTGGGTATGTGGGTCGTGCTGCGGAAGGGGTATGTAGGGCGAGGCCGGAGAGAGGTAAGGGTGAGGAGCCGCCCGAGGCGTGCCATGGCTGGAAGGGAAAGGGATTGGGTGCAGGGTTGCTGGAGCTTCGCGGAGTGGATGAGGAGGAGAGGGAAGGAAACGTCGAAAGAGAGGAAAGGCGCGAGCGCCAGGCGCCTCAGCTGCCGCTTATCTTATCAGATCGACGCTAGTGGCGTAGAATGTAGACCGAGGCACCTCTGAACTCTTCCGTCACAACGTTTTCAACTACCGTGACAGGTGTGGCTCACGAGATGGGAGAGAGCTCCATTCACGCACAGGCTCTGAATACACCACTATGGTCACTAGGCCATCATACCCTTGCTTCACTTCCATCATGGGCGACAACTGCCAGCTGAGAAGCCACACTCCCCATCGCTCATCCTAACCTAACCATGTCATTGAAGCGCCCGCGCCCCCCCTCCCCCGCGCGCGAGCTCGCGCCACAGACACAGACGCAAATCTACGCCTCCGCGCCCATCTCAGACCGCTCCTCGACGTTCATCGCGCACTACTCCCCCTCCCTCCCAGGCAAGACACTACAGCACTCCGCCGCCTTCACATCGGCCTCGCACCGCATCCTAGCGTGGCGGAAACCCTCCGCGCAGCGCTCGCTTTCTGCTGCTGGCGCTGGCCCGGCGCTCTTGGAGACGGGCTCGGATGATGATGGTGAGAAATATGCGGGTAAGAGGCTCGAGAAGGTCCTGGCGGATATGAATGTTACTGGCGCGGTGGTGGTCGCGAGATGGTATGGTGGGATCCTCCTGGGACCGGTTCGGTTTACTCATATTGAGAATTGTGCGCGCGAGGCGATTGGGAAGTGGGTTGAGGAGTCGAAGCGTGAGACTGAGGTGGCGAATAAGAGGCGTCGCGCGGAGGTGGATGAGAAGGATCGGAAGAGGTTGGCGCAGGAGCTGAGCGAACGCGACCGCAGTATTGTTGTTCTGAGACAGTTACTTGCGGATAAGAGCTCAGGGGCTACGAGTAGTCCCGCACGGAATTCGACGCCGAGTACGCCGTCTAAAGCGGTGGATTATTCGAAGATGTCCCTCGAGGCGCTGAGGCGGCTTGATAAGGCGCGCGACGCGACGATTGCTTGGCTGCTGCAGCAGATTGATAAGGCAGAGGCGGAGCAGAGACGATATGAGGTTCTTGCTGCTGCTGAGGAAACGCCTGAGGATCTGGGAGAGAAGGCTATGGCCGTGCAGAAACAAGATGAGGTTGTTGCGGATGAGGAAAAACCTGAAGATCTAGCGGAGAAGGCTACTTAAGTCGACACTTCCGGGGGTGGCTGAGTAGCTATTGATCCTGAGACTGGATTGCTGGAGGCTCCGCTGCGATTGCCGCTTCTGTCTCACACACGCACCATTGCGCTGCTACGGACTGTCCCTTGGGGTTCAGACCCAGTGTATAAGGCATGCTTTCTACAAGCCAGCTTCACGCTTAGGGTGCCGTCCGGAATGAAAGCCTCGATCAATTGGCCGGTCAAGACCCTCTGCATCGATAATCGGAAGTTCTGAATGGTGAATCTCAGCGGCAAGCATGCACATGACTTGTCCTACTGGCGGCCTTCCAGATGGCTGAACGAATAGGACTGGCGGTGCAAGGGCAGGAAGCTTAACTTTTAGCTGTTGTCCCCGACAGAACACGTTCTGGAGACTAGATGCTCTTTCCCACTCTTTGAGACAGATTTGGAATCAGTTCTGATGGGGATTATACTGGGCCTTTCGAATCCAGCTTATCCGAAAACGACGGAGAAACAGTGAGCTTATGAAATCATCTTAGCCGCTCTCCTGCCCAAAAGGCAGTGAAAGGCCCATACAAACCTGTCATTTGGACACCTGCAGGAAGGCTTTGATGTTAGATGAATCCTGCGTGCCCGTCGCACCTACAATGCCAACTACATTTTACGGAATCCAGGTCCAACCAATGACTTTGAAAGCACATGCAATGATGGATCTACAGCCGACTTATTGTTTAGACCAAATTCTTTGCCAAATCACAATAATAATCACCCTAGACAAGGACGTCCCTCGTGGCTTACTGAAGATACCATTGCTTCTCGAACGTTGATTGGCTGCTGAAGCGTAAGCCAGGCGATTTATAAGCCACGGCACCTCGGTGGCTTACGGTCTCCCACCTCCCGAGCTTCTTCCACCCGTCTAACACAGACAAGATGAATTCCTCCCGTCGCACAAAAGGAACTGAAACCCGCCGAAAGCGCATCCTGACCGCTGCGCGACGGGAACAGAATCGTGTTGCGCAGAGGGCGTATCGTTAGTGCTCATCCCTGCGCAGCATTGTGCATCAACAGACTCAGTTAGCTCACTGGATGGTGCAGGGCAGAGGCAGAGGGAGTGCAGGCAACGCCGAGAAGGCAGTACTAATGTTGAATTGAGGCATCGCCAACTTCGGCCTCGGGATGGTAGAGATGGTGTTTGGGCATGTACAGGGAAGCCGGCCTCTGAGCGACGACCGACCGACTCCCCGCCCCGGTCCGGGTTAGTAGGGATAGGAAGAAACGTGAAGAGCTTACCACCGTGTGATACGTTTGAGCTGCATTCGCTGCTGGTTGCTACCACCTCGTTCTTGTCCAGGGTGGATGGGGCTTTCAAAGGAAATTCAGACCCTCGATCAGTTCAGTCGTCAAGCCCGTTCTCATTCCTTTCATCACACTCGCTGAACGAACCATTTTCGGATGACGATTCTCCCACTCTCTTCATGGCCCAATTCGGCAGTCCTTTCTCAACAGACTTCCTCACCGAGTTGTCTTCAGAGGATTCGTTTCTCGGTTTCTTTGACAGTGGCTTCCCCAACACTCATCCGGAGCGCGAGCTACAGGATGAAGCACCGGTTCTTCCCTCAGCGTCCGTTCAGGATTGCACTTTATACGGGACCAATTCCCGCTCGTGTCGCCCAGGTAGCAAGGACGATGGACACTTAAACCACTCCATAACTGCGACGAATGCGGCACCAGGCACCGGCGATGCGATGTACGCCGAAAGTGGCTTCCCACCTCTCCAACCAGTCACACACTCTGCCCTACCAGACCCGTACTCCAACTCCCTCAACACGCCGCTCCTCAGCACCTTCACCGCTCTTCTCCACAACGCGCATTGTCTCGGTCTCCAAATCCAAGACCTGATCACCCGCTCCTGTCCCTCGCCCTTCCACCTTCCCACCACAACCGTCTCCGACTCCCCCGCCGCGCTGCTCGCCGCCGCAACAGCGTCGACCAATCCTTGCCTCCCGTCGCATCTACAGCCAACACTACCGCAGATCCTGTTCCCGCATCATCCGTGTTTCGATCTCCTCCCGTTCCCGGTGCTGCGTGCAAGAGCGATTACGTTGGCGGCGACCAGCTCGGGGGGAACCGGGGGGTTTGATATTCTGGAGCTGAAGAGGGATGTGGTTGAGGAGGGGATTATGTTTGTGGGTGTTGGGAAGGGAGGAGGGGGAGTGCCGTGGGATAGAAGAAGTTGGGAGGTTAAGCCGTGGTTTGTGAAGAAGTGGCGCTTGTTGCTTGATGATGATGGTGATGGTGATGGTGAGGGCTGGTTGCGGACGGTGGGAGAAGGGCATCTTGTATAGCTAATATGGTGTATGGGTATTTAGGATTATGGCCTGTTTGGTATGGAGCCACTCCATCGTCTCAGGGGTCTCTGTTTATGAGAGTGTGCTGCCTTTTCAATAACGGCCATTCAGGTGTCCGAATTCGGACAGAGTGCGTATCCCAAGCGGCTGGCTTACACCCATCGCCATGGATAGCTTTCGGCTGGGTGATCAGACACGCATCTGCAGACGAGAGCACACCGATTTGACGTGTCTCAAAGACGTGTAAATAAGTAGGAAACAATGCCTTCCATCTACATCTGCGAATCATGCCTGCTGCTTAGACAATCGCCAGTAATAGGAACGGCACACGGGCAGCACCATCCGGATTTGGCCGATATCTCTCCCGTGACAAGAGCCCCTTTTAGATAAGAATGCCTGGTTAGGAAGGTGCACAATTCAGTGCACAATTCAGGTGCTCGCGGTGGGCCAGGGAGGGGCGAATCACGAGTTGCTCGTAGTCAGGGCTACCGCATCCGAGATCTTCCGCCGTGGCGCGCATGTTGAGGCCTGGTGGGACGCTGGCGGTTGTGGAGTATTGTGAGTGGGTTCTCTTCGTTTTTTTTTGAGACTTTCTTTTTGGTTTTCTTTCCTTTCCTCCGGCTTTCTCTCTCCGTGTGTGTTACATATGGAGTTGGCTGATTAGTATGTACCCAGCGTTCGATGAGCTCGACGACGAGGAAGCAAACGAGATCTGGCAATCCTACCTCCGCGCAACCCTCACGAACCGCCCGCGGCCCGAGGGTCCTCCTCCGTCGTCACCTGCAGACGAACCTTCCAAGCCGGACGCAAATCCCGAAGAGTCAAAAACACGCCCGTCGCCAGAAAAGGATACCGGGACGGAGCTCATGACCTCTCTCCTCGACACACTCCCCATCCCCGGCGCACTCTTCACCGCCGAGACCCGCACGCACTGGATCACGCCCTACCAATCTTCCTCACCCTTCCTCCCCCCCGGTGGTGCCTCGGCATACACCTCGATGCGCTCTCCGGATTGCAGCTATACGGTATACAAGGACCCGCCGCACGCGCCGCTGCTGCGTCAGGAACGAACGGCGGAGACGCTGAGAGCGGGGCTGGAGACGCTGGGGAATCTGGTCAAGAGGGAAGAGGAGTATGATGGTGGGAAAGAGATGAATGAGGCGGTGATGGCGGTGGAAGAGGTTTATAGAAGGAAGGGCAGGAGGACGTTTGAAGTCCGTTGGCCGTGTGCGCTGGTGCTTGCGAGGAGGAAGTAGGTGTTGTCGAGGGGCAGCGTAGCTTTTGGCCGGAAGAGAGCATGGTTAAGGGTGTGGGTAGGAGTTAATTGGCCTAATTGATAATATGTAAGACCACACGACTACACGACTACGCGGGTGGAAGAGAGTGCTTTGTAAAAATCCAAATCCCGCTTCTTAGCTGTAAGGTACTAGCAAAAATTCATCTGAACTCGGGTTCCGTCATCCCCATAAACATGTCCCCGATTGCATCCCAGTCCATCCAGGGAAGATACGACGCATCCATATCTGTGAAAGCGTCGAAAGAAAGTTCGGCCGCGCCCTGCTGCTGTATAGCCAGGTGTACGGCGTGGCCCGAACCCTCTGCGTAATCCGCCATGCACTCTTCATTTCCGACTGGACCGGCGAATCCGCCGTCCTCTTGCGCCAGAGGCGGGACATTGATTGCTTCCTCGCCCGTCTGCCTCCTCGCTGCCATTTCCGAAAACTCCACCTCCCACGTCTCTCTCCCCGCACCACGCTCCAGATGGGTCTTCTCTAGCCGCGAAGTAAAGCCCTCGACCTTCCTATGCAAATCCACGACGATATCCGCCCACCTCCTCATCGTGCCAGGCATGCGCTTGCCCTCCTCCCTCTCCAGCGCCAGAAACGCCGCCGCCTCGCGCAGCAAGCGCCGCGCCTCAACGCCACCTCCGCGCCGCCGTTGCCCTCCATCTCGGCGCGCACGATACACAGCGTCAGAACCAGCGCCGCAGAGTACATAAAGAAGACGTCCCACCACGTGCAGCTGTTGAACCGCCCCAGCGCCCGCAGCCGCAGCAGCAGTTCGCACGCTGTCTGCCCGGATGAGACGCAGAGGTCCACCATGGGCATGGCTGTGGGCGCGGGTGTGGATGCCGGCTGCGGCGCACCACCGCCGGCTGAGCTGGTGCCGGGACTGCTGCGGATGACCTGGCACAGCAGCGCGGTGCGCGTCAGCAGGCACACCGTGTAGTGATACTGGACATGCAGAAGCAGAACCGGCCGCTGGAACGCGGGGGGCAGGAACGGCACGCCGTCCGCGCGAAGATAAGCCGGCAGGCTGGTGTGCCATTGTTTGAGATCGCGCAGCAGCGACGCCGTCGGCGAGAGGATCCCCGCCTCGATGTTGCTCCCCCCGCTCAGCATGCTCGCCCGCCGCCGCGCGGAGCGGTTGCTCTTCATCGTGCGGCACACGGCGCCCAGCAGCGTGGCCAGCCGGTTCGAGAACGCCGTGTGGTCCGGCGGTAGGTGCGCGCCGAGCCCTAGCAGGGACTCGCTCGGGCTCCCGATGGAGCAGGCGGCGTCGTCGATGGCGCTGGGCCGGTCGTGCGAGGAGACTTGCATCTGCTCGAATGCGTACAGTGTCCACCACACCCGCTTGCGCAGGTCCCGCACTAGCGGTGTGGTGCTGGTCGCCATGGTCGTGTCGTCCCGGTGCAGCCCGATGGCGAAGGCGACGCGCACGGCGGCGCCCGTGAAGGTCCAGCAGGCGTCCCGGTGCGAGGTGTTGTATAGGTGCAGGCTGGCGAGCAGGAGGGTCTGTACGGTCGCGAGAGAGGAGATGCACAGCACTGTGGAGAGGAGGGAGAGCGCGGTGGCCCACCAAGCGTCGGCTTGTGCGTTGGGAGGCAGCTGTGGACAATTCCGGTAGCTGATCACCAGGACGCACAGCAGGCTGCAGGTGAAGGTGGGATCCGTCGCGGCGCGGTCGTCGATCCAGCGCTCGTAGCTCTCGCGGAAGGACGCTTCATGGAAGATGGGGAAGTCGCCATGGATCGTGGCGAAAAAATTATCCACCAATGTCTGCGACACTGCTCTGGGGATGAATGACTCGTCGAACCGGATCGTGCTGGACGCCGAGAGCACGCTGTCGGTTGGAGACCCCAGCTGCGCCGACGCCTTCTCTGGCGCTTCCGACCGATCGTCCAACGTCTGGCACAGCTCGCCGTCTTCGTCCTGAAACGACCTCTCCGAGAAGAGTTTCCGCAGCTTCGTCATGAAGAAATACGAGCTCTCCGGGCCGATATACTGCGTGCGCCCGCGCGCATCCTGTAACAACCTCTCCGCGCCCTCCGCAGGCACCGCCTCCCCCTCCGCGGCAGCCATCCTCTCTCCGCCCTCCTCCTCTACGGGCATCGGGATACCAAGCCCATTCCCCAACTCCCGCATCTTGTCGACGCTCGACAAATCCGCTTCCGGGATCAGGCCCTTGACCAGGCTCTCGAGCGACGCGATGCGCATCTCCAGCCCCTCCACGCTGCCCCGGAACAGCCGCTTGCGCGGCTTTGTGGTTAGGCACTCGACCTCTAGCATGGTGCAGTACCGGCATGGCGCTTGGTTGTTGGCCCGCAGGCATTTTTGCTTCCGGGACCGGCAGCGGTCGCAGCTGATCTCGGCCCGCTTGCGCTGGTCGGGTGGCACGCGCCGTTTGTGCACGTTGGCGTTGGGTAGGAGCGGGAGGCTGGAGAGGAGATCCATGACCGGTGCGTCAAATTTTTCATGGAGCTTGCATCCGCGAAGAAGTGCTGTTGTTGATGGAGCCTGGGTTGTTGGATAAGGAGATGATAGCAGATGAGGTTCGGAGAGGAGATGGGGAGCGGCGGTGATCTAGACTACTGTTCGCGGCGAAAAGTGGGGGCTTGATAATCGGAAAGATACACGCTCCCCGCAGTCACAAGGGCGATATACAGCGCCTGGAAACCAATTTTGCATAGCAGTCAGGACATTGTCCGAATTAGGCTATTAATTACTGCTTCAGTTGATATACCGTACTATAAAGCGGTTTAGGACGCAGTACAAGCAACACAGCTATATCGTTATATGCTCAAGTCTGCGAATATACTGTCTACTATAACAACACTAAAAATGACAACCCCCCAAATAACGCAAACAAGCCTGTGGTCTTCAATGATAGGCGAGTTACAATTCCCGAACTATCATCTACGCATGACCAGCCACAGCGCCAATCTTCCCCCGCTGCCTGATCTGCGGGCCCTTCCACATCAACACGCCCACGCAGAAAGGAAACAAGGCTACGGGGAGCACTGCATAGACAATATACGGCACCTTCGGACCATCCGCATCGATCCAGATGGAGGTCCAGAAGATCGGTCCAAAAGCCACGGCGTTCCGCAGCGATTGGACGACCAGTGCGACCTCGGTGTTGTACTCGGGATAACAGTCCACCATGTACGTCATCAACGTCGTCAGCAGGATCTCCTGCCCGAAGACGAAAAATGATATCCCCGCCAGTGCGGCGGCCCAGCCTGTGGGGTATTGTAGTTCCAGGCCGTAGAGGAGCATGCCGAGCTAGGATATGTCAGTAGGTTGTTCGTGCCGCAAAAGAGGAGGGCAGCACTCACAGGTATGGCAACGACACCCGTCCAACAAACCTTGAGCATCTTCTCCGGCACCCAAACCTCCCCCTTCCTTAGACTCCGTTGGGCGACCAGATCACACAGCGGGCCCGCAAGGAACTCACCCAGGACCGCGCCAATCAGGCCTGAGAAGGAACAATACCCGACCTGCTTCGTCGTGAAGTTCCAGTGCGTGCCCTTGCCGAAGTTCAGCGGGAACCCCGCCGTGTTGGCGACTTCGGTCATGGCGGCCACGGCGAACCAGAATGACGGAAGCACGACAGCCGGGTAGGAGAACATGACGAAGGGCCGTGTGAAGGTGTATGCCAGGCTGTGGTTCTCGGGATTGGAGGGCTTGCGGAAGCCCAGGCGTGAGCTCAGTGACTTATTTCCTATCCCTGTGAGGTCGCGCGCTGGATCGACGGAGCGGTCGTAGATGGTCTCCGGGACTGGGCCAAGCTGTCAGTGATCATCTCCTGCACAAGACGGAAAAGCTCGAATGCCTTATGCCTTTACATACCGAATAAAATCTGCGCCACGAGAAGTGCGCCATACATGATCGCCGCGACCCACATCGACCAGCGCCAGCCCAAGCTGGGACTATTCTGAATCGCGCCGCCGGCCACACCGCCCGCGTACGGCGAGCAGATAAGCAAGAACGTATTGACGCCCATGCGCTTGCCGCGCTGGTGCAGGAAGAACATGTCGGCGATGGCGGCCGGGCCGATGCACAGCCCCGCGCAACCCCCAAAGGCCATGAACATCCGGCAGATCAGCGCCTGCGCGTACGACTGCGAGCTGGCGACCCCGATCGTGAAGACTAGCGCCATGATGTTGCCGATGATGGTCACGGGACGCCGCCCGATTCGGTGCGAGAGGGGGACCCAGAGGAAGGGGGCGATGGAGAACATGATCGTTGGAGCGGCGCCGATGTAGGTTGCTGTTGAGGAGGCGGTGTGGAACTGTGAGGGGGTTAGACTAGCTGGCCTTGCATGGCTTTGGAGTTCGGAGACTCTTACCTGTTCAGCAAGGACATGTGCACCGGGAGCCTAGAATTGGTGTTAGAACGCAGGTATAACCATCGTAACAGGGTGAACAAACAATAAGTGTTGTACAGAACTTCAACACGAAGGACATGAATGCCAGCACAATCATGGCTACATCTTTCTTCAGAGGTGACCAGTTCTATGACACCATGCCACGTTAGCAAGGCTCCACTTCCACAGGTTCTGCTTATAAGCTCTCTTACCAAGGGATCCTCCGGGTCATCGCTCGGCTGTGGGCTGAGCACAATGCCATCCTTCGTCGTCTTCAGCGACGGCGCTCTGGAGGAAGGTTGCTTCGAGCCGAGTTTCTCCGCGTCAAAATGCGCAGTCGACGAGACGTCAACCGCGTTCTCCTTGGACTCTGGCGTGTGCTGCATCTTGTTGATCGTGTGTCTCAGGAGTCAATGCTTTCTTGCAGGACAACCGGGCCTTCATCATCACGAGGTCGTTCGCAGGGATTAATATAACCATCGCGAGAGCGCCTGCCCAGACCATCGAGGCTGCTGGTGATAGCTACATTACACGAGCAGATAGTGTTCGGCCCGGGTTTAGCGCGAGGTTTTCGGCAGCTTGCTCCCGATCAGCAGCTGCTACCACTGCACGACCAGTCTAACCCCTTCTTTCGCGAGCAAGCTCCCGATGGGATATTTAGACTTCGAATCAACGGTGCCCAGGGTCCGCGATGTTCTCAGAAATCCGCGCGACTGCTTTTTCGGCCCGTTGTCTTTTTGGGTCGGCAGGGTTCTTGTCCGCGTTTCTTAAAAAGATGGGCTCTTGTTGATATAATGAACACCAAGATTTTGCGACTGCCTGTGCCTTGTTTTGCCTAATAATCCAAGACTCCAAGCCAAAAAAGATGACGGTGGATGACATGTGTGGCCCGCCGAACCGTACAAGAGATATTTTGATCGTTGGCGCTGGGCTGGGCGGACTCGCTGCTGGGCTTGTGCTGGCGAGAGATGGACATCGAGTGAAGATCCTTGAGGCAGCTAAACAATTCGGAGAGGTATGGTATCTTGCCCAAATCATCAAGGCTTTCCCAACCGCAACCTAGAAGCCTACATTTCCAACTTCATATCCTGACGTGTAGCTTCCAGGTCGGAGCCGGCATCCGTCTGCCACCCAACTCCAACCGTCTCCTCTCGCGCTGGGGCATCGACCTCGCCGCCATCCGCTACTGCGTGGCAGAATACTACCATTTCCGCCGGTGGCAGGACGGCTCGACCATTCTACGCATCCCGCTCGATCAATCGCCGGAATTGTTTGGCGCGCCTTACTTTCACGTCCACCGCGCCGACCTGCACTCTGCTTTGCTGGCGAAAGCGATCGAAGCCGGAGTCACTATCGAGACGGGCGTCTCGGTCGTGAAATATGACTTCGATACGCCGAGTGTGACGGTGGAGAGCGGTGATGTTTTCAAGGCCGAGTTGATTATTGCCTGTGATGGTACGTTGCTATGAACCACCCTGTCCGGCTTTAATCAAGATGTGGAAAGCTGATATCCTGGATAGGAGTCAAATCCCTCGCGCGCTCGCAGATGCTTCCCCACGAGATCCCACCCAACGACACCGGCGACGTCGCATACCGCATTCTGATATCGGGAGCCAAAATGCTCGAAGACCCCGACCTCGCTCCTCTCATCATCCATCCCGGAACCACATCATGGTGCGGGCCCGATGCACATATAGTCGGGTATCCCATCCGAGCCGGGGAGTTATACAACGTCGTCGTCTGCGCCACACGGCGGCCTGGCGAGTGCGAGACTAGCTGGATCGTGCCCGGCAGCAAGACAGACCTGGAGGAGAGGTTCGGCAGCTGGGACCCGCGCGTATGCAAATTGTTCAACTTGGCGGACGAGGTAAGAATCATCCCTTCCCGGTATCTCTTCTGAGACTGATCGCTATCTGCCCGCCAGTTCCTAAAATGGAAGCTTCACGACGTGATGCCGCTACCATACTGGTCGCGGCCCAGCGGCAAAATCACGCTTCTCGGGGACGCCTGCCACGCCACCCTCCCCTACCTCGCACAGGGCGCCGCGGGCGCCTTCGAGGACGCCGAAACGCTATGCCACCTGCTGCGGACCGACACCCCCCTATCGACCGCGCTGCGGCTGTTCGAAGACATCCGCAAACCGCGCGCGTCCATGATCCAGGCCAAGTCCCGCGAACACCAGGGCTTGCTGCATGTGCCCGACGGCGACTTCCAGAAGAGGCGTGATGAGGCCATGCAGAAGGATGAGGGCGCGAATCCGCTTTTCTGGGGCTTTGAGGAGAGGCGGAAATGGCTCTTTGGACATGATGCGGAGGTGGCGGCACTGGAGGCGTTGGCGGGCATTATGAATCCCGGCGTGAAGGAGGGGCTGGAGGAGGAGGTATTGGAGGGGGCGTTGGCTGCGAAATCTTCTTTGTAGATATGAAGTCTCATTATATCGCATTCTCAATCATACTTGCATGCAGCGTCAAGTTTCCCGGTGTATGTAGTTGTGCGGGTTTGCACAGATATCAAGTCCAAGAGCCAGGTCAAACATATTGGAAATCTCAAAAGAAGGTCACAATTACTAGCAACACATGGTAAAATATGTATTTGCTCTATATTGATATCAATGTACAAAACGCCAGCAGATGCTCATTACACAGTTCCATCTCGCCTAACTATTTAATTACTGTTCTGCGTGGCATGAATCGCCGCCACACTGCCCATACCGCGCATATACGACGCGCCCTTCGCAATTCCATTCACGACCGTCTCCAGGACTCCGTCTGGCTGACCAGGGGCACCCCACCCACCGCCTCCGGGCGTCAGGATAACCATACGATCGCCCTTCTGGGCCTGGATTGAGTTCTTCGGGCCGAGGTTGATGACGCGGTCCTCGCCATTCTTCATCTTCTTGACAAACAAGTTCAAGCCCGTGGCGCCATCGCTGCCACCATGCAGACCATAAGGCGAGTGGACACGGCGGTCAGAGAGGATCGCCGCGGAGAGGGGTTCGCGGAACTCGATGTCCCGGATACAGCCTTCGCCGCCCTTGAAGAGCCCATCTCCACCGCTCCCGCTCCGCAGGCTGAACTCGCGCAGCAGGCACGGGTAGCGGCGCTCGAAGATCTCGCAGTCCGTGATGCGCGTGTTGGTCATGTGGACGTGCACGCCAGAGGTGCCGTGCCAGCCGGGCCCGGCGCCGGCGCCGCCCGCCAGCGTCTCGTAGTAGCCGTAGCCCGGGGTGTAGGTGCCGTCGGCGGCGAGTTTGGAGCTCTTGCCGAAGGTCAGGTTGTTCAAGCAGCCCTGGCTGGCGGCGCAGGCGTCGAAGGCGCGCAAGATCACGTCCGTCACGCGCTGAGACGTCACGCAGTTGCCGCCGACCACGGCCGCCTCGGCACTGGGCGACAGGATCGTGCGTGCCGGCATGATCACGTTGATGGGCGTTAGGCACCCTTGATTCAGCGGGATGTCCTCTTTGACGAGACACCGTAGCACGTAGATGATGGCGGAGTACGTCACGGATGTGGGCGCGTTGGTGCTGCCGTAGACCTCGGGCCCGGTGCCCGTGAAGTCGAAGTCGGCCGTGCCTTGCTCGCCGTTGATGGTGATCTTGAGCTTGATCGGGCTGCCGTCGTCCATGTGGTCGATGGCTTCCATTGGCTGCCCGTTGAAGCGCTTGTAGGTGTCCTTGAGCAGCCGGCGTACGGCGACCTCGGCGTTGTCTTGGATGGCTTTCATGTAAAACTGCGGGTGTATCGTTAGTTAAGTACTCGTGTGCAGTTGCGGGACGAATTACGACTTACCAGAACAGTGTCCAGACCATATTCCTTGACCAATTGTCCGATGAGGTTGATGCCCTTCTGGTTGGCTCCAGTCTGCGCGCGCAGATCCGCCAGGTTATCTGACAAGTTGCGGGCACCACTGCAGCCAGGATACTGCGCCGGCTTCTCCAGCAGATGCTCTCTCATGGCCTCCTCATTGAACTGGCCGCCCTCGACGAGCTTCACCGATTCAATAGCCGCGCCTTCCTGCCACAGCTCGGTCGAGTTGGGAGGAAGCGACCCGGCAGAGATTCCGCCGATGTCGGCATGGTGGCCTCTCGAGGCGACGTAGAAAACGATCTTTCCGTCCTTGAAGAAGGGAGTGATGACGGTGATGTCGGGAAGATGGGTGCCACCGCAGACTTGAAATGGTTAGCATGGCAATATATTGCATGGGACGACAAGCTTACTTGGATGGTTCGAGACGAGCACGTCGCCTTCCTTGAGCTTGCCTTTCCAGTGCTCGTGCTGCCAGAGCACAGCATACTGCATACTGCCCAGATGGACCGGGACGTGAGGTGCTGGACAAGCATGTTTAGCTCTTGAATCGCATACTGAGAATGTGGACACTCACCATTAGCCACAAGCCTTCCATCCTCCGAAAAGAGCGCGCAGGAAAAGTCAAGGCGCTCCTTGATGTTTGTGCTAACACTCGTCTTCTGCAACGTACGACCCATCTGCTCCGCAATACCCATAAACCGATGTCCAAACACCGACAACTGCACCGGGTCCACGACGCGCGTAGGCTGCCTTGTCAGCGACGTCGTCGAGCCGATATCGATGACAATGTGCTTGGCCAGTGTCGTCGCCGTCGCCTCAGGCGTGATGAGGATCGTCTGCGTGTTATCGATGATCATCGCCGGCCCGCGGATCTGATCGCCCGGCGAAAGCGAGCCGAGCAGATATACGGGCGTCGCCTGCCAGCCCAAATGCTCGAAGTAGACTTGCTTGACGACCTCGACCGCCTCAGCCGATGCAGCGCGCCTTGCCAGCGTCGCCATCTCCTGCGCAGGTGAGCTCGCGCCTTCCGCACCGCTGCTCTTCCCGGTGGCGTGCACGCGCACGTCGCCCACATACACTTCACGCGGCATAGTAAAGCCGAACTCCTGCTTGTGGCGCTCGATGAACTTCGTCGCAAAATCCCAGCCGCCGTCGTCCGACTGAGCGATCATCATCAGAGTGTCGGAGCCCTCGTAGTGCATGTGCAGGTACAGCTCGTACGCGCTCTCGGCCTGCTCGTCCAGCCCCTGGCTCTGCAGCTCGGCCTCGGCCTTGGCGCGCAGCTCGGCGGCCGTTTGCTGGATCTGCGGCAGCGTCTGCTCGTTGAAGGCGCATGCTAGGGGCGCTTGTACCTCCGACACGATGTCCGCGAGTGCCATGCCGTAGGCGGACAGGATGGAGCTGAAGCGGTGCATGATCACGCGGCCGATACCCAGAGATGCGGCGATGGAGCAGGCATGTTGTCCACCGGCACCGCCGAAGACGGCGAGGTCGTGGTGCGCCGCGTCGTGGCCACGAGCTTCTGTCAGTGTCCGAATAGGCCGGCACATGGCCTCGTTGGCGACGCGCAGGAATCCCAACGCCACATCTTCGGGGGTGAGCGTCGCAGCACCGGGCGGCAGGCCAGTGTTAATCTCGGAGCAGAGCTCGTCGAAGAGCTTGCGGGTGATGGCAACATCCAACGGTTCCTTCTCGCTCTCGCCGAAGATCTTGGGGAAGTACTCGGGGACCAGCCGGCCGAGGAAGAGGTTGGCATCGGTCACCGTGAGTGGACCTCCTTTGCGGTAGGAAGCAGGGCCGGGATGTGCGCCAGCGCTTTCGGGTCCGACCTTAAATAGCCCGTTGGACCAGAAGAGCCGGGAGCCTCCGCCCGCCGCGACGGTGTTGATGTCAAGCTGTGGTGTTTGCAGGGCAATTCCTGCCGTCGTCGTCTCGAAGACGTGTTCGTATGCGCCGGCATACCGGGAGACATCTATCAAGGACAAAATCATCAGTAATCAAGCCCGGATTGCAAAGGTAGCTATCTTACCGGTTGAGGTACCACCCATGTCGAAACCAATAACGGGCTTCGCAGAGTCTTTGTCGTAGGAAGTCTGTGAGTATCCGACCACACCACCCGCGGGCCCCGATAATATAGCCTTAAGTCCAGAGAACTTGCGGTAGTCTACAAGACCGCCATCGCTCTGCATGAAGTCGCATCGTGTAGTTTTGGCGTCTTCCAGATGTCCGATGAAGCCCTTTCGGAAGCCCTCGATGTACTGTTGTGTAAGCGGTGTAAGGTATGCGTCGGCGGTTGCGGACTGGCCACGGGGCGCCATCTTGATCTGTGATGTGTAAGCCCTGAAGTCCGCGAATGCTAGTGAAGAGCTTTACCATAGGCTGCAGCACTGAGCTGACAGACACGCTCATGCCCATATCCTTCGCTATCTGGGCGACGGCGAGCTCGTGCTCAGGGTATGTATAACTGTGCATGAAGCACACACTAACACTGCGGAAGCCCTCATCATAGAGCCCCTGGACCTGCTTGCGCACAGTCTGCAAGTCCGGTTTGCGCAGCACGCGCACCACTTCCTTGGACAACCCCAGCGTGAGCGCCGGGTCCGAAGTCACATCGACGACCTTCTTCTCAGGGTCCTCGGTGAAGCCTTCCAGTGTCACGCGCTCGTCCACCTCGACCACCTTCTCGTACAGCACGCCCGGCTTCGCAACCGTCAGGTCGAAGATGTCCGGCCGCGCCTGGTTGCCGATCACCAGCAGGTCCCGGAAGCCCTTGGTGATCAGCAGCGCCGAGCGCTCGCCCTTGCGCTCCAGCAGCGCGTTGGTCGCGACCGTCGTGCCCATGCGGATGCTCGACACAGACGAGAGGTCGATCGGCTCGCCGCGCGGAAGCGATACGCCATGTGCGAGCTCAAGCACCCGCCTGATGCCCTCGGTTGGGGCATCGGCGTAGTTGGCGGGGTCGACGGAAAGGAGTTTGAGGATGATGTCGTCGTCGCGCCCGGGGATGATGGCGTGGATGTCGGTGAAGGTGCCGCCCCGGTCGATGGCGATGCGGATGCCCTTCGTTGTTGGATTGCCCATCTTGCTTGAAGGGTACAGCTACTACTGTACTGTGTTGACGGGTATCTTGGGTATCTTGGGTTGAGACAGGAGCAGCAGCAGCAGCTTGTGACGAGTATCTTAAAGACGAGTATCGGAAAGAGAAGCCTATCGATAAGCGGACCCCGCCTGCATCCAGGGTCTCGAGCTGCTGGCGCCTGGACGCCATGACCCTGGGTTACGGGGCTGGGCTGTCTGTATCCGCCCTCTGTAGCGCCCCGAGGAAGAGAAGGTGTGCGTCGGGTTCGCATCCCTAGACTGCTAGTGCAGCGGGCCGCGGGAACAAGTAGCCGCCTTGGCCGAGGAGCTTTACGAAGGTTAGGGCTAGGATGTCTGTAGCCGAAGCACAGCAACCCCAACAAGAACGCCAACTACGCCTATACCAATAGGGAAAGGCTGAATGATAAGAAAAGGCGCCTATGGCTCAGGGCCTGGACCCTTGTTTTGTGGCTCTCGATTTGATGATACAGGACCAGGCCTAAGATATTCCTAATTCACCCGTTTCCCACCTACCGGTACCCTACTGTTTTCGTGGTTGCCCCGGTGTCCAACAAGCAAGCTGAAAGGGTTCCCGCAAGTCAACATTGAATCACAATTTGTATGACCTCTAACGCGTTGCAGCAAGACAGAATATGTGAGAAAGGCTTTTTATTAATGATCATAAATTCGGATATATAGCTTTCCCATCAGAGCATCCGCTCATGAACCACCCTCATGCAAATGCAAAACATTAACCGCATTCCCGCCCATAATCTTCTGATACCCCTGCCCATCGCCAAACGCATCCCGCGCAGCCTTCTCATTCAGCGTGACACAGGGCCACTCCTTCATGGGCCGCACCGGGTTAAAGAACGGATGATCCGTGCCAAACATCACTCTCTCGACTCCACTCGCATCCACCGCCGCCTTCAAGCCCACCTGATCGAAAATGACTCCATCCAAGAATATATTCTTCCTCAGCACCTCCCAGATGGTCTGACGCTGGTCGTTCAGCTTCCCCTCAGCCTCCCACTTGCGATCATGCTCAATGCAAGCCTCAATCCTGCCCGCCAGGAACGGGAGCGTGCCACCACTATGCGCCACGATCATCTGCAGCTGCGGCACGGCGGCGAACGCGCCGGAGAGGAACATGCGCGCCAGCGCAATCGTCGTCTCCACCGTGAACCCGATCGAGAGCGGCAGGATCTGGCCGTAGTCCGACCCGCGGCACCCCCACACGTCCGAGGGCAGCCCGTAGTTGGGATGCAGGAATATCGGCAGCCCCGCGTCTGCCAGCGCGGCGTATATAGGCAGGAGTTTTGGATCGTCGAGGCCGGATCCTAGCCCGCCTGTGCCCATCACGATGCCCCGCGCGTACCGCAGCGTCTTCAACCGCCGGATCTCCTCGAGCACGACGGGTTCGGGCGCGCTGAGTGGGAGCGCGCCGAAGAAGTATAGGCGCCCCGGGTACTGGGCGCAGAGGTCGTTGGTCGAGTCGTTCAGCGTGACGGCCACGGCGCCGGCTTCAGCGGGTGGCAGGAAGTCGATCCAGGGGTTGCCGAGCGAGAGGACGGAGATGTCGATGCCGTGCGCGTCCATGAACGCGATCTTCTCCGAGACTTCGTAGAAGAAGGGCTTGAGCGGCCGGCCCGGGGGAGTGCTGCTGGCGCTGCCATTGCTGTGGGTGTTCTGCGGCGTGCGGTTGCAGAGACATAGCTCGTTGGAGGGCGGGAAGGCTTTGACGAAGGGCACTTCGCTGCGCTTCTTGAGCAGGTCGATGTAGTATGGCGGGTACAGATGTGAATGCACGTCGACGACGGGCACTTTTCGTGATGCGCTCATTTTGGTGGTGGTTGTGGTGTGGAGCGATGCAATTGTGAAACGGCTGGCTTTCCAGCGAAAGCCCCGAGGAAGGGATGGCAACAATGACCGCGCCAGCGTAGGGAAGCTAGATGTTGGAGCTTGAATTCGGTCCTGAGATCTCCCTATCATCGATTAGAGAAAAAGGATGTCATAGGCCTAGACTCCGATGCTGCTGATAACAATGGTCGATCTTCCTCCTAGAGGGGTCGCGCCTGGACCGTCCGCATTTCGCGAATGCGCTTGCATGCATGCGCGATCAGCAGCGCATGTAGATATCCGACACTAACCTCCCTTACTACTCAGTCTCGGCCACGCATGCTTGGTCCGATACCATCAGTCTGCTGCGGGAAATGTCCGTGTCCTACTACAGCGGGCCTCCGAAGGCAATCGATTGATCCATTTGTGGCATGCTCAGTTGGATGGCAACAACTCGCTTGCACTAAGCATAGGAGGCAGGCATAGTGCGAGATATAAGGGCGAGATTCTTAAAACTCCAAACTCTGAGATCGCCAGGCCAGCAGATCAGTGCTCCATTCTGCTTTTATTACTCAGAGGCTCCCACCGATAAGGACATCTTCGACATCTCATGGGAAGCATGCCTCACCCCATCGAGCCCTCCGCGCCCCTCAAAGTCGCCGTCATCGGCGCCGGCATAGGCGGTCTCGCGCTCTGCATCGGCCTGCTGCGCGAAAATGTGCCCTTCACGCTCTACGAGGCGGCGACCGAGTTCAGCGCCGTGGGTGCAGGCGTCGGGCTGGGGCCCAACGCCATCCGGGCCATGGGCCTGATCGACGAGCGGCTGGTGCCGCTGTACCACGGCATCTCGTCCGGGAACCTGACGCCCAACAAGGAGCACGTCATGTTCGACGCGCTGTACGCCGAGGAGGGCTTCGGGGAGAAGCGCGGCTGGAAACCCGCCCCCTATGGCGCGCCCTGCTACCTCCGCACCAGCGCCCACCGCGTCGATCTCCTGAATATCATGACCAGCCTGATCCCGATGGAGAACGTGCGGTTCAACAAGCGCGTCAAGAGCATGACGCAGCTGGAGGACAAGGTCGTCGTGGAGTTCGAGGACGGCGAGGTCGTTCAGGCCGCGGCCGTGGTGGGCTCCGACGGCGTCAAGGGTCCGACCCGCGCTGCGGTGCTGGGCGACAAGTATCCCGACCAGGTGCAGGCCACCTACAGCGGGAAATACGTCTACCGCTCCATCATCCCCATGAAGGACGCTATTGAGATCATCGGCGAGCAGAACGCAGGCGACGCTCGCAGCTTCCTCGGCCATAACGTTAATTTTATCACGTTTCCCATCTCCCGCGGCACCCAGTGCAACCTGGTTGCTTTCAAGTGGGACGATAAGCCCTGGACGCATGATCAGTGGACGAAGAAGGTCAGCCGCGAGGAGATGCTCGCAGACTTTGAGACGGGAGTCGATAAGCGGCTGGTGAAACTGCTCGACGTAAGTTGCAAAATCACCCTCCGACACCCGTCTTTGCTCCTGAGCAATGCTAATACCCTGGGCAGTGGGCAGTCCCGCTCCAATGGTCTCTCCATCACCACATGAACACCCCCATCTACTACAACCATCGAATCTGCCTCCTCGGGGACTCAGCACACGCAACGACGCCGCACCAAGCCTCCGGTGCCGGCCAATGCATCGAAGACGGGTTGATCCTCTCCAAGCTCCTCGGGCTCGTCAAGCAACCAAAGCAGATTGAGGCCGCGTTCGCAGTGTATGACTCTATCCGGAGGCCACGGGCGCAGAAGGTGGTCAAGACCAGCCAGGAAGCTGGACGGTTGTATACTTTTGGGGACCCGGAGGCAGGAGAGGATATGGAGAAGATCGTGGAGAACCTTAATAACCGCTTCTTGTGGATCTGGGAACATGACCTTGAAGGAGATGTTAAGAAGGCAGAATCGGAGTTTAGGGCTCGGGCAGTGGAGGCGAAGCTGGCGTGATGTTGTGGTGCTTTTCTAGAATTATGTTTAATGTACTGTTGGGGTCTGTCTTTGGCTATGGAGCATGTGAAGAAGTCGGAGAACAAGGCATTGAACATATGTAATGCACAACTGTATAGAGCATAGCTTGAGAATCATTGTTTCTGGTACTATAGTGCGTAAGGCCCAGATCTTCTATTGTTGCAATCCCCCGAGTTGTCAAGTTTTCCGAATTTTCTAAGTGTGCGCCTTCGGAGGGGAAATTTGGACTTTGGATCTGCAGTACGCAGTTATTGAGCAGGCACAATTTCTAAACACACAAAGGCCTTGATAGAATTCCATTCCCAAAAACAGAATCGTCTTCCCGCTTGTTTCCAAGGTTCTACTCCAAATAATTTATACACATGACGACCGCTGGACAGAGAGTCTTCTGCAACACACAATACTCTCCTCCTCTACCCAACACAAAAGAAAATTCTAGGCTCTCCTGACCTTCCCCATTCTCTCAGCAACTCCCCATCCCTAGCTTCCCACAAGAGTGGTAGGGCTCCCAGCACTCAAAACCGGAACAAGCCACCCTTCGCACGAATCGACTGGCCCTTCCACATAAAGAGTCCAATTCCAATCGGGAACAGGGCAACAGGCAGAAGTGCAAAGACGATATACGGCACCTAGAAGGAGCATGACGGGGTCCGGGTTTGGCGGCAGAATCGACGGCCTCGCCGGCGGGGAGCCAATGGGCGGGCCGGACGCGAAGGCGGTGGCC